>CM075011.1:4755188-4768397 GCA_037576675.1 Pangasius sanitwongsei
AGTATTTTATAATCAATACGAAATTTGATTGGGAGCCAATGAAGTGTGGATAAGATAGGGGTGATGTGGTCATAATAATATAACAGATCACAGTATCATCAACATGTTTGCTGTTATGTGAAAATAACTGGTAACACTTTACAATACTGATCAACAATAACTATGCAGCAGCTAAGCAAGAACAAATGAGTAGTTCTTCATTAACACTTATTCCTACTAAAAACTACTAGTTAATTACTCAGAAAGTATGTTACTAGAAGTTTATTATTAACTAAGCAGTAATTACTGAGTCTTTTCTTCTACATTTCTTCTGCAGAACTACTAGCTAACTATGGCTCTTTTATAATAACTACTGTTTAATTTCTGATCCCATCAACATTAATTTCCAGTAGCTAAATCTCACCTTGAAACCCTACCTTAAACCCTACATTAGTAGACTTTCTTAGTAGTTAATAGAAATAAGTGTTAATAAAGAACTACTCATTTATTCCAAAAGAGTTGTTGAACAGTATTGTAAAATATTACAAAATAATCAATGATGGGGTGGTTTGATTTTACCTGTTACATTTTCATTATTTTTCTATAACAGCAGGAATCTATATCCGTCTTATACCACAGCAATTTGCCAATAATTTCATACTTTTATTAATTAAAGAATGTCATGTCATACTTTTTTAATCAATTTTTAATCTGTTTATAGTTAGGTTTAATGTTTAATGCATAACTCATTATAACAGATATTAACCAGTCATTCAAGTCTGCTTTCTCATTCTTTTAGAGTTAATAAGACACAACTGGCAAGTTAAAATTATTTTTAAATCTGGTCAGAAATGTAATGAAATTTATAAATCACTGGTCTTGATATTATGTTGAAACGTAACCACGACATCAGAAAATAAAATCACTGATGTGAATGCTGTTGTTATTAAACTAATAATTTAGGAATTGTTTCACACAATACCACCACGCTGCTGATGCTGTGGCATTGAGAAAGAAGCTGCATTCTCAATTGCTGAGCCTGCACATGGCCCTTTACTCCTTTCCACCTTTCCAAAGCTGGAATATGAAGAAAACTATTTGATAAAGTATATCAAAAATACAAGGAAGACTTACATTTGTTCTTGCACTTTTGCAGCTGAAGTCCAAGCCCTAGACCCAGTCCTAATATGATGGTCACAACAGATACAGCTAAAGCGCCTATCTGCATGCACACAAACACACACACGAAATGCTAAATTAATAACCTTTAACTTTTTTCTAATGCAAACTTTTGGACATTTTAGAATAATAATGAAGACATTACCACTCTGAAATAACACATATGAAATTATGCAGTGACCAAGAACCAGTTCTGAACAAAATAAACCTATTTTATATTTTAAATTATTAACAGTGTTCCTAATGAAGTTTGCATAGTCTTGGCATATACACAACCAGCTACGTGAGACAGCTTCACCCAGGAGGTTTTCCAGATTGGCCGAGCACTTCTACGTATCGACCAAAATGCCAAACAGAACCTTATAATACTGGATGCAAGTGCAGATAAAGGCTTTATTCAAAGAAACTGTGACAAACAAATATGACAGGAAAAGAACCAAAAACTAGAAAAACAATGGAAGAGAACTAGGCCAGAGCAAGACAAAGCAAGGCTAGAAAACCTTAACTGAAATGCAAAGCGCTCATAATAACTGCAACAATAATGCTCAGCACCTAAAGCAATTAAAGATAGAAGTTGTTGTTCACTTAACAGGGGGTTAAATGTTAACTTATCAGGGGGAACACGAAACAGCTGTGCACAAAGAGAGGAGGTGAGCCAGACAAAGAAAGAAGAAATTCAAAACGGTAGTAAGGTTGCCCTCTAGAGGTCTGGGGAATTGTCCATAGTAGATGTGACACATTCATTGTCCAAATAGGGACTGTGGTATATCTAGTACCTCTGGGTACAAGAAATGTACTTAAATTCATTTATCAGATTTGGGAAACACAGGTTTGGCCTGCTTTTTCAATTGTTTTGCAAACAATGAATAAACCACACAGGGAAATATGACCTGTATAGTCATAGATCTACTACAAAAAAAATTTGAATCGGGAGCTTTAAAACTAGGAACAAAAATATAAAGACTAATGTGACAAAAAAAAGGTTAATGAAAAAGGACACATGTAGGCAGTGCTCAAACGGTGTTCCGGTAGAACTAGTACTGTAGTGACACTGGAAACAAGAACTGTCAGCGAAAGCGGTGTGGGACTACAGCACCCATTAGCCACTGCACACCACATGTTCATTGTTCATGAACACCTGAATCACTTTTATGCACAATGAGCACTAGTATTTAAGACATGTTTGTACAGCACTCTTTGTCTAGCATCTGTTGTGAGTAGTGTCGTTGTATGTTGTCATATCCATGCCATGTACATTTCATGCTTGTCTTGTTAGTTTGTTACATAAATCATTTACGTAGTTAAACAGTTATGGATTCTGTATCTGCATGATGAACTCTGAACTAACCCTGACCAATGTGTACTCTGAACTCCAAGTATTTAAAACAATCCTAATATTTATGATTATGTTAGTTTGTCCAAATAATTTTTAGGCCTATGAAAATGGAGGGATTCTGTAAAAAAAAAATGGCTGAATTCCTAAATGGTTAATGCAATATTACTTATGGACCTGACTGTATATATGGTGTGTACCATCACATCTTTGTGTGGTAACACTTGCCTGTCACATGCTCAGTACAGGTGTACCAGCAAAGTTTTCAACGTCCCCGATTTTAAGCAGTGCTGCCATTGCAATTTTCATACCATGACCAGTTTGTGGAAATCAGAATGCAAAAAGCAACACATAAAATGAATACTTGAGCTCTATTTTCATTGTATTCACTGTGATTTTTGTTAAGTAAATAAGTAAATAAATAAATAAATTTAAATCAATAAGTAACCCACACACACATGCATGTTTTATAAAGTTATCAATTCTGGCCCTGGCCCTACTCACAATAATGTGTTTCCTCTTGTTTTTCAGGGTCTTACTGAAGTCCATGTCTATTGCTGGAAGTGCCTATTTGTTGCTGGCATGAACTGCAGGCGATCAGTGTGTGACAGAAGGTAACAATAAATTTGTGGGAAGTGAGCAAGCCATGAACTCTGGAACCTTGAACGTGTGGGGGTGTGTGTGTGTGTGTGTGTAATGATTTTATTTGTTCTTTAACATTAACTCACTTCATATATATTGCTGATGTTACCATATTGAATAGACTATACATCACATTTTTGCTCTTTAGAAGATGCTGTGATTTATAATGTTTAGTCTGACTTCAACAGCTCCTGAGGTCCTGAGGTTGTCCTGTTTTTGTATAAGTATGATGGAGACCCTGCCAAATGTAAAGGTTTTGTCTTGTATTTTTGTATTGGATAGTATTTTTCTTCAGCAGTTTGAGATGACTTGTGCGTTGTGACTTGGTGGATTATCATGCTGGAAGCAACTATTATACGATAATTGTGGCCATAAAGTGATATACATGATTAGCAACAATATTCAGATAGGCTGCAGCATTCATCAGATGATTGGCTCATATTAGGGGCCCAATGTGTGCCAAGAAAACACTCCCCTCACCATTACACCATAACCAGCAGCTTGAACTGTTGACACAAGCAGGTTGGGTCCATGGATTAACGCAGTTGAGGCCAAATTCCGACTCAACCATCTCCATGTCACAGCAAAAATCAAGATTCATTAGGTGAATTTTTTCCAATCTTCAACTGTCTAGTTTCATTGAGCCTGTGCCTACTGTAGCCTCAGATTCCTGTTCTTGCTGACAGGAGTGGAAACACTGACAGAGGGTTTAGTTTATCCTGTTATAGCTTACCAGCAGAGCTTGTTAATGGATGAAAAACCTTGTAATTCAAGGGCATCCAGGTTCCTGGTCCATATGTCAGTACCTGGGCAGCATTGAGACATATTCTGCTTTTGAAGCATTTCTCTAACTGCTTACAGACACATTTTTAGCTGTTGAAGACAGCCTAGTCAGCATGGCATCAAGGCAGGCATCTGGCTTTGGTTTAAGACAAACCGAAGGTATCAGGTATTTGAGGTTAAGAACACCAGAGCTCAGCTAGTCTGGGCAAACATCCTGACGAAATGCATACCTACTTAAAAAAATCCCCACACTTATACCAATCTCTAAGAAATATATAATTTCTGTCTGAGTTACAGACATGTTGCACGCATCCCTGGCATACTAAAATGCACCTACATAGTCAACAAACCTCAAAACAGCTTAGACTGTGTTCCAACAGACACATCCCATTTGAACAGGCAAATAAAATGGAATGCTTTTTTTTTTTTTTTTACAAAGACATTAAAGCCACATTTGTATTTGGTTTGAAATCCTACTGAAATTCTGATCATGTGGCTCATGGTGGCACGTTCTGTGTGCATTTTCTCTCCAGCTTCCTCTGACCTCCCAAATCCTGATGGTAGGTAGATTAGCAACTATAATCTACCTAGCTGTGAAAGAACAGTGGTGGCCGAACGGTTAAGGCTCTAGATTACTGATTGGGAGGTCAGGGGTTCAAGCCCCAGTACTGTCAAGCTGCTGCTGTTGGGCCCTTGGGCACTTAACCACATCTGTGCCATATCATAGCTGACCCTGCACTCTGACCCCAGCTTCTAAGCAAGCTAGGATATGCGAATAACAATTAAAAAAAAAAAAAAAAAGTTGAATCTTAATGAGTGTGTACATGGTGTATTCCTGCCTGAGGCCCAGTGTTTCTAGAATAGGTACTGGATTCACCATAACCCTGACCAGGATAAAGTGGTTACTGAAGATGAATGAATGACATGCCACCCTAGAGGGTGTCATGTTGTCTCACATCTAGCAGCACACTAGAGGGCATTTCATCCTGTTTTTCCATTTGAAGGGCAGCCTTTAGGGCACATCATCACATTTTCTCCACTGCAAGGGCACCCTAGAGGGCAATTTAACATGTTTATCTTCTGTAGGGGCACCCTAGAGGGGACTTTCACTGTGGTTTTTTAACCATGGGGGCACCTGTGCTGTGACAGAGTACATCTTACCAAAGTCTTATAGCCTGAGCAATATGGTAATACACTGATATCGCATGCACTGATGTGAATTTATAATAAATAGATAACATGGTCAAGTCCATTTGGGGTTAGAGTTTTATTGAAGTGTGCTGACACTTTAATGCTATAGATAAGAAAGTGTGACGTAAACACAGCTGTGTTTCTGTTAAAGTGCAAACACTGCATGATGTTCGACCTGCTAAATTAATGTCTATTGAGGAGACATGATTCTATCTTTTTACAATGTCGGTGCTTCTCCATCAGAAAGAGTAAGCAAAAGGCTCTTGTTAATTTCTTTGCTGCTCTCCTTATTTAGCTTTTTTTATTGTATTTTTTTTTGTGTGTTTTTTTATGGTATTGTAGTGAATATAGGGGCTAAACTATAACATGGTTTAATGTGTAATAATTTCCTGGGTTTTTTTTTTTTGTTTTTTTTTTTTTTTGGTTTGTTTTGATAATTGCTTTATAATTTGGATTATAATGCATTAATACAAAGGATTAAATGTCTGAGGTTTTCTTTATTTCTTTGCACTTTATTTGGTTAAGATAGACTTGTTGGTTACATTAGACTTGTAGCCAAAAACAGACATTGGACACCAAACATGTCATGGCTAATCACCTACACCTGGAGCAATGGGAATAGTATGTTATGTGATAAACTCTTTTCCTAGTAATGATCCTACTACAGACATCGATCTTATAATCTGATTGTAGAAGATACACCTAATAGTGTATATTACTTTATATGGTATGTATACTGTATAGGTAATGGCCAATGCTTCTTCTAAGTAAAGATTATTTGCAGCTTCCTTATCAATGGCTTTTATTTGTGTTAGCATTACCAAGTCTGTAAAGATAGAACACTTATTATCTTTGGAGTTTAGTTGCTTTCTTTCGATAGCTCTACTAATCACTTAGTTATTCTGTTTATAGTGCATTAGGCAAAATGCCAAGTTACAACAGAACTAAATCTGATAACACACACACCCACATATACAAGTTCCAACTGATCTGCACATAAACAGGTTATTTTAAAATTATTTTAATTGCTCAATATAGCTATTGTGAAGAGTGAATTTTCTTTCACTTCAGCAAAAAAAGAGACATCGTCACATCATCACTTTCGCTAATTCTAATGTTCATTTATTATATATTTCATTAGTCTTTCTAGCATTTAGAACTAGCATCCATAAATCAACATTTTTATAAACCACACATCTAGCATGTAGCCATAATATTATATCTGGACAGTGGACATTTTTGATAGGTGTACGGGAATGAACACATGGACATAAGCTGGCCTTAATATCTTAATCACATGCAGGTACCAGATGATTCAGCATGTTCTCTACTCACAGTGTAGCACACAATTATGGGGGGGGGAAAAAAAAACAATCATTATCTGATAGCAAACTGGGTAATCCAACTGGCTATAAAATCGGTAGAAATTTATTTAGGTGAAAAAAATTATTTTTGTTGCATGAGTTTGTTGAAATTTGAACAATACATTTACAAAAGTACATTTATTGGCCTGTCTTGTAGCTATTATTTTAACAAACAGACTAGTGTATGTGATGATAAAATTCATTCCCATGGTTAAATTTAGCTAGCAACTTAACAGGCAGAATATATATATATATATATATATATGGAGAGAAACCTAATAAAGTGTCGTATTAAGATGCTGGGCCACCACAAGCCACCAAAATATCTTCAATGCACCTTGGCACAGATTCTATAATACTCTGGAACTGTGATAAACATCGTTCTTCCAAAAGATATTGCCTCAATTGGTCTTTCGATGATGATAGTGGAGAGTGCTGTCTAACATGTTTCCAACTGGGTTCTGGTGAGATCTGGTGACTGATAAGACATTTCTCCACATCTTCATAGACCAATGAATGTGTTTTTCACCACTGAACTGTGAAATGTTCATTGTTTTTCTAATGAGTGGTCCATGCACTGTAACTCTAGTATAATATCTCTATATGTAGAGCGAAGCGTCACTGCAAATCAAATGTTCTTTGGACTGATCACCTTTATCCTCTGATGATAGATTTCTATCCTGATGGGAGTGGTTTTCCCCATAATGACTCTGCCCCCATCCACAGGATGAAAATGATATAACCCATAGTTGTCTAATGTTGCTGTGATTGATAGGGGAGAACGTGTATCCCACCCCTCCCTCTCTGAAAGCATGGCCAATTTTGCTCTCTTGAGCTCCTGGCTGTGGATGGCTGTGGCCAACCTCTTTTAGAAGAACAGTGTTCATTGCTCCAGGACAGTTTCAGAGTTCCAGGTTGGTAATGGTATCATGGACACTTCAAAATACTGACACCCTAAGCACTCTTGAAAGAAAGGCCATCCCATTTGAAAGTCTGCAAACAGTTAGTTTTTTTCTAAGGTTTTTGCCACATATGAAGGTGGTGTTTATTCTTCACAGCAAAACACACACACACACACACACATAGTCTTCACTGAAAGTATTAAAACATAGTTACTCCAACTGAGGAATGCATTTACAAATATAGGTTAACTGTTTGTCTTGTAGTTTAAATAGTCAGTATTTGTGTGTAGAAGTTATTCCAGTGCTTAAATTTAGCTTGATGACATAATCCTGAAAGGTTATGTAGCAACTCAGTAGGAAGTATTAGTTATCTAGCTAGCTTTGCTGGATAATTTGCATTTCAATACAAGAGTATTGGCACCATTACGCTGCCACTGTCAGAGCCTCAAGTGCAGAGACCCTGTACACTGACCCCAACTTCCAAACAAGCTGGGATATGGATTTCTCTGTACTGTATGTGCATATGTCACAATAAACATTTACAGGTGATACAGAAGATATTGTTTTATACAAACTTGTGGTGTACACCCAAGCTAAAGAGCTTTAAAGTTCTGACTGCAATGCTGCACAGCTTCCTCTTCAGTTAAAGAAGCAGTCTGGAATTGCTAAAAATGTATTTATACCTATAGTAATCATATAATCTCAAAGATAGTACCTTAGAAAAATTTGATTTGCTATAATGCTATGCAGTGGATATCACTAGCTTCTTTTTATTTAAGGTGTCTGTTTACATTTTTCTGGCCCAGAAATTAGCTTCCACTCACAAGGCATACATAGTTTCAACAAAATAGGTGGGGTCAGTTGGTGGAAAAGGGGAAGGTTTATCAGTTTTTTTTTGCAACTGTGATTCACCTCGCAGTCAGCAGACGGCGGTACTGCTCTTTTAAGAATACGTAAACATAACTACGCAAATACATTATTGTAGTAACATTGTAAACTGTGATGAAAAGGACTGTGCCACATGCCTTGTTGGGAGTTATGTGTAGGGGAATGTTACTGTGTGGTCACATTATTATCACAGTAATCTAGAGCACTGATCTCCACATAAAACCTCTCTACATGCTAGCAAACACATGCTAACAAACTGTTAACTTACAACACACACACACACATAAAGATACTCACAGTAACGCAGTGTATTTCACGCTCTATGTCAGATATGTTTAGTGAGTCTAAGGTTGAACTGTTTGAAACATTGTACCATTATTTTGTTTGAAATGAACAATAAATATGACAAACTGTATAAAAACTATACACCTAATCATCAGCGGATCCAGGAAGAGAGGTGCTGTGGTGTTTAGTGATGTTGATCCACCAGGTGTTAGACGTTTTCCTCAAAAGTGTGCAGATAGGTTTTCAGCGCGAGTGTGTTTGTGTAGGGCAGAGCGATGGAGCGGTAGAAATCTAGTCCGGTGAGCAGCTCCACGTCACGTATGCGAGCCGTGTGAGTGCGCAAGATGTCCTCCACCCAGCGAGACGGCTCCTCCGAACTCTGTGAAGCAAATAGCAGCAGACGTCAGAGGTCAGCCATCAAGTTTTGCTAGAATGATGGCAGAATTTAGCTAGGTAGTTATTATGGAAACACCTGTGCACTGAGATTTTGAAGCAGTCTTTAAATGAGAAAATGGTGGCAAATTAAGATCACTTTCATACGCAGTCCTCAATGAGATACATATTCAGTCCATGGCTCTACGACCAGATCAAAGTTCATGTGTGTTTTTATTTGATCACTTCGATCCTACACCCACATATCTCTCAGCACACATGTGCCAATAATAACTGCAAAAACACCAATCGTTATACATGATTGGCTCGCCAATCATTAGATTGTGTTGTCTATTTGGTCCTTTAATTGGATCATGTACACAATGCAGCTCCTGGCTGGCTAAGCTATCATTAGATTTTGTTGTCTAAAATCTACTTACACTTGAGTTTAGTTAGTCACAGCTATGTGAGTGTAAAAATCTGACCTTTACAAATCAGATTCGTATTGAATTGAAAAGATCAGGTACATTCAAATTTGGTCCTAAACCAGACCATATAAGATACAAGGCTGTGCATTTAGATCATGATTTATGTGTTTTTTAATCATACTTCATGGTGTATGCCCATTAAATTGTTTGTTCTTCTCCCACATCCATACAGTACATGTCTCATCACAGTGGCACAAGTGGAGAACAAATATTCTTCTAAACAAAGGCTTGTAATGTGAAAATAGTCATAAAGAATGTCTGTAAATGGCTGATAGTAGCAGCGGTCCTGTGGGATAAAAGTTTAAAACCTGCCAACATTTTATAACCTTCTTTTTATTTACAGAAAATCAGAAAGATTTAGTTTTGCTTATTAGGTTAACATTATGGTTGTGGTAAGTGAGGCTTGTAAGGCCTTATTCTGTTCCACATAAGAGAGTCCTGCTCCCCTGACAGCTGGATCCAGTAAAGTGTGGTCAGTTATTTTTAGGTCAGGTTAAGTACTTCTCACATTCTTCTCAGCTTCAGTAGCATCTGTTCTGAGGACAAAGTGCAGCCTCTTATACCTTTAACTTCCTGCCTTGTAGCAAATATATTCTTTATTGTATTCTTTAAGTCACATTTGCATATCGTGCACTTACAGTATTTTTCTCATAATATTAAGACGCATGATAATGCTGAGGTGTAACAGGAAAATGTTCACCCATCCCCATACGACTGTGAGTTCAAATCCCAATGATGCCACAGCCACCCATGGCCAGGAGTCCTAAAAAGTAAAATTAGCTGTGCTTTCGGGGTGGGATGGATAGCATACTGTTTCACTTTGGCAATCAGATCAACACTAGCCAATAGTGGGCTCCTGTGAGCTCATGTATGTGGAAGAGGGCAAATAGTGCTTTCCTACAATGCCCTGTGACGCAACAGCTGGCTGGCTTCACGTGTCTCAGAGGAGGCACATGCTAGCCTTTACCCTCTCTAGTGGGTGGGAATTGTAACATGACCAAATTGGGGAGAAAATGGAGAAGAAACATGGTTAAGAACAGATCTAAGACATGAGTGTAATTTGGAAATTGTTAAATTTCTGAATTAAATTCTGAATTTTGATCAGTTTGTTCTTAACCTGCCCAGATATCATAACATTTTTGTTCTTAAAATAGATTTCTGAATGAGATATAAATATTCTCCATTAGCTTGTCTCCCCAGTCTTTGCCTTTAAAACTACCCTTACCCTCTTTTCATATCTGAACATCTTTTGGATCCTGTCACACAGAAAACAAAGACAAGATCACAGCGGCTCTCCAGATAAGGACAGAAAAACAGGTATTAAAAAAAACAGCCAGCTGCAGTGAAGAAAGGTACGTGAGGAGCAGAAAACAGCAGTGTTGAATGATGTGGAAATGATGATAAATTCTAAAGGACTGGATCAATGAAGCAGGCGAAAATATGCTGGTCTTAAAGAGGAACTAAAGGGAGCGTGGAACATTAAATCCACCAGCGACAGAAACATCTGGAATTTGAGCAGATTCCAGGAATAACAATATTAATCTCCACACAAATGCATGCATATCCAAGCGTGAGTGGATGACAGCAGCTACGGGAAAAAATGTATCACAGCAAATCACACACATATACACAGTTAGTTAGAGGTTTATTGGAAATCTGGAGTTTCATACTGTATGTTTTGTTACATTTGATTTATCCCGTTCACTATTAGTGCAAGAATTACTATTTAATTACTATCATTTAATTGCTATTTCTTACTGTTAGGTAAGAAATAACAGTTAAATAATAACAAATATTTGCATTTAAGGTCACTGCTCTGAGAATTTTGCTTTATGAAGCATAGCACACAAAGTTTCCAGAGAAACAGTTTCCACAGAAAAGTCCTGAGGTGTGCAAACAAGGTGATTCAGAGGTGAAACTGTTTCTCTGGAAGCTTTGTGTACTACATTCCTTTTTACTACATATACAGTCTTACCTTATTCTGAAATGTTTTATTCCTATTCTACCACAGCAATTTGCCAACACTATTATGTTTTTATTTATTAAAGCACAACATGTCATACTTTTTTCTGTTTATAGTTACATTTAAAGTTGTGGACCATCTGTGAAAAAAGTGAGTTCCTGTTATCACTTATATTATAATAGACATTTCCTCACCAGCTCACTTGAAGTTAATAGAAAAAAGAAAAAGTTAATGCAAATTGTCATGACTGGCACTTTCCCAGCACTGGCACTGGATACTCCTTTCAGAAATGCTAAATAAACATCTCCTTACAGAAACTACACCACATCAATGATTACATACATTATTTAATTGATTTACAACGAGCATTTGATGTAGAAGTCCCTGTCCAAGTTGTTGTATAGTAATGCTAAAGTATGAGTTCATCAATATAAACCTTGAGCTGTTGTGTAAAAAAATTGTTACTGAGATGCCCTGTATTGCAATACCCACTTAATATTTATTAAGATCATACAGTTTACCATAACCATAACGTTAACTCCAATAACCAAACATTCAACATTTAAAAGTTTTATTTTATCTAATGTTGACATATCTGAAGTATCACTCCGGGCAGGATGACTAGAGATAAAATCATCTCGCATACCAACATGTCCTTTCTGGCACCAGTGTGGATGAAGAAGGGGATTAAACATGCCTTTGTCTGGTTTCTAATTCACTTGAATTAGTGTGAAATGAGCTAGAGGGAACAGACTGCTTATCTGGAAAGTGGACTGAAAACTTGGACCACATTTATTGTGTGTGTGTGTGTGTGTGTGTGTGACTCACATTGCAGCTTTCCGAGTTATCTGGCCGATGTGGGAGGATGAAAGACACTGTGGAAATGGATCCATCGCACTCCTCCACCGTTGCATTCTCTCCTTCACAGCTCATTATTATCATGTATAAATGAGTAGGAACCGGGGCAGAGTCACCTGCATGTCTGGAGCACACACACACACACACATACATGTACAATTAAGGAACAAACATAAGAGTGGTTAACACATTGTTAAATTAATAAATTGTTTAATGCTTTAATGCTTAATGCTTTATTTTCCAATGTAAACAATAGTTCTGGAGGGGTGTGTGTGTGTGTGTGTTTCTTACTCTATGATTTTCTCCACAGTGTCTCTGAGTCCATCAAAGTCATAGTCAAATATGGGTCCAGTCATAACATTAATGCTGTTCCTCCCTTCACTATAACGCCTCAATACTGTCATCTGCAGGTAGTTCCATATTCCTACGCACATACACACACACACACACACACACACGCACACACAAAGTGAGCAGGATGTCCATTACGCCTGTTCTGGCACTTTGCTCAATGTTTCTGTTTATATTATTGAAATGATGTCCAGCACATTTTCACATGTGTTAATCAGCATTCTATTAATTATGCATGTAATGCAGTTGCACTGTTTGAACACCAGAGGTCCCAATCTGCACACAGAGTTAAAATATATATAAACCAAGCTCAATGATCATGTGAATGCATTCTTTCGTGGTGAGCCTGCGAGATCTGCATTCGTGAAGTCTGAATCAAGATGTGATCGAAGTGTAGACTTTCAGCTTTATTTTAAGAGGTTCCACAACAATATGGCATTTACCATTTAGGAATTACAGCCATTTTCAGCAAAGTACCTGCCTGAAGTCTGGAGCCCATGTTCTCAAAACTCAAATTCTGAGTTTCCTCCCTGGAGATGCTTTGCCAGGCCTAAACTGCAGCCGCCTTCAGTTGCTGCTTGTTTGTGGGTCTTTCTGCCTTCAGTCTTGTCTTCAGTAAGTGAAAAGCAGC
>CM075011.1:4785777-4803173 GCA_037576675.1 Pangasius sanitwongsei
TATATAGTTGTGTATCATCAGCGTAACAATGGAAAGAAATTCCCAAGCGACTGATGACTTTGCCAAGGGGGAGCATAAAATAAAATAGGTCCAAGAACTGATCCCTGTGGAACCCTGCATCCAACAGCATGTGAACAAGACCTTGAGCTTCCCATGGCCACAAATTCAGATCTGTCTGTGAGGTATGACTCAAACCAGCGCAAGACGGTGTTATTATGTCCAATGGAGTGGTGTAGCCGGTTGAGAAGTATACCGTGATCAACAGTATACATCTTGTCAGGATAGAAATGTTTCACCATAGGATGAAGGTGATCAGTCAGAAGAACTTTGTATTGAATTGCAGTGACACTTCACTCTAAAAGGAAAAGTAGACCCACACCATGCCAACAAAATTAATAAATAAATGTCCCCTATAGCGTAAAAGAGCAAACATTTTCCTTTAATTTCAGTCACTCGTCTGTCTCAATTATATTTCAAATAAAACAACCATTATGTCAACCATTTTAAATATCAACTGGTTTCACCTCCTGCAACTTCAGAAGTACTTTCATAGCTGAATGTTGGTCCCAAACTTCCTCTTTCTCTTTATTATGTACCGTGCCATGAATAAGTATGTTCTCATTGCTTCCAAAATTTCTTTTGATCGCGGCATTGTGTGTTGCTCGTTGAGACCTCTTAGCCTACACACATTGCTGGAAGGTTTCTATTTAAGTGATGTTTAGATTCAGTAATCAAGCCTGGGTGTGTCTAGTGTAAATGAACCCAATTACTGATTATATTTGGTTAATTTGTTTGATTGAATAACTAAGGGGACAATTACCTTTTTTTTTTTACACAGGGCCAGATGGTGTTGGATAACTTTCTTCCTTCAATGAAATGGTCATTTAATAACTGTATTTTGTGTTTACTCAGGTTGTTTTTGTCTTATATGAAATTTTGTTTGAAGATCTGAAACAATTAAATGTGGCAAATATGCAAAAATAGAAGAATCACTGTATGGTGCAAAATGTCCAAATTTATTACTAAAGTACTAAACAATTTTGTGTTGTTACCAACAGGTAGTATTTGTTGAGATGGAGCATATTGAAATTTGCCAGATGTATGCTAGGTCTGCCAGAAAAAAAAACAAAAAAAACTGTCTGTTTTATAAAATGTCCTACTGCTCAAACATTCTTATACACTACTTGTAAATGTGACTGTTTAAAGATTATGTATAAACACATTTAAAGCAGTATTGAAGTTCAAACATTTTAAACTTAAACACCAAATGTGTTTCTTCCTTGGACTAATTTAAAAGTTATCTATAAAGAGAGTGTTCATGCAGAGAACTGTCTCACCTGGAGCGTGTCCAGTGGACAGGTTAAGATCTGCCTATGACTAAGGAAAGAGCAGCAAACATTTTCAGCCCCAGACCTTCTCTCCTCATTCACCTGCCATATTGGCACACTGCGCGTCGACCCTTATCTTCCTGCAGAGTGATACTACATACAGCATTGCTACAGTCCTAATTAGGTAGGAAATTATAATTCTGAAGTATTAAGTCCTGCACAGTCATGCTGACTGAATGCCTCAAGCGATTCATTTATTATTAACCACGATAGCGTTTTTGACTGTAAAGCCACAGGCAGGAAACGTTGAAACTAGCACCAGCACAGATTTCTGAACCAAAAGAATGCTTCACAGAAATATATAATATTATGTATGTTATTTAACACAGAATTCCTGTAATTAAGCACATTTTAAACTATTAAAATGAATGTTTTGTCTCATTAAATCCTCATTGGGACATTGAAGCCCTGGCATTTGGACTTGAACTACATGGATTAATATCAGTTTGCAGGCAGCCTATAACAAAATTGGTTTGACATTCATGTGTGGTTGGTTACAGATGGAAAATAATTAATGCTGGTTTTGAATTGACCAAAGCATTTGGAGCTGACAGTCACATCTGTCATCCTAACAGTCCTCTCATCTGCTCTTTCATAGCAAAACATGCCTCGTATTTTATATAATAATTCTTGTTCTTGACCTTTCCTGAAGAGCTTATAGTTTGATTGGCTCACATTTTACAGTTCACTGCTACAAAATAACTTTGATTTCCTCTTGGAATAGAGACTCTAAACACTGAAGTCAAAATTGAGAGTCCAGGCTTCACACTGCATCTTCGAGATGTTTTTTTTTAAAGATCCTAGCTTCAATTTCCAGCTGACACTTTTACCTGGACAACCTGGAGTCATGGCAGTGGAACTTGCCTCCTCTCCAGGATTGTCAACAAAGTTATGATACAGGAGAGATCATTTCACACAGGCTTTACTGAATTCCCCAGTAAAATTGGACCAAACCCAGGCGCCACTTTGGGATATCATGAAAACCAGAACTTGTTTGGACTTCTTGTGTTTTAAAAACAAAAGCATGAAATGGAAATCAGAAAAAATATTTTAATCCATAGTGGTTTGTGTTTCAATCTAAGACATGCTCAGCATTTTAAGGAGAAGGTTAGGTTGAAATATGACATCATATTTGGTAGAAATGTATTTTCGTGCATGGTGACAATCAAAAGTTAGAAATCAAGAGATATTTAGAGGTCAGAAAATATCATTAAATCTCATTGGAAGATTATAGAGGAAAAAAACAACAACAACTTGCTAAAACTATGGACCTCAAATGCCAATTTTAAAAAATCAGTTAAATTTACACAAAATATGATTATAAGATATGTTTTCCCTACAATTTAAAAAATAAAAAAAAAACATCCGTTCTTATCCAGCTTAATAAAAGAGGCCCAATGGTAACATATATCTGTGTCTAAAAGGCTCACATACTGATGAATATACATAATACATTAACCACTGGCTAGCATACCAAACACAGGTATGCTCATTGGAACAAGAATCGTAGCAAGGATTTCCACCATGAGCTGTCCAAAAGCAGTTTTTCTCTCAAATAGACTACAATCTGATCAGACTTTAGGAAACTCTCACAGCAAAATGTGATCACAGCTGTGTTCACCTGTGCACTTAAAATCTATGTAATGGTGCTAGAAGTCTTGAGCCAGGACTAAGGTTAAGACTTCTTAGCTCGAAACACAACCAGTGACTGAACATATTAAAGCACCAGCTAAACATCTGTACGAACAACATTACGAACTATATGCAGAAAGTGATAAGATGAATTAACACCGCTGGACTGAACCGGGATGTACTTTAGAATCCTGTTCAGAAGAGAGATCTTCATTTTACAGAATCACAAAAGCCGTGCAGAAAGCCCATTTCCCCATGTTAAGGTTGGTGTGTTTGGTATATTATTATACAATGCTTGACTTGATGCATCCTTATAAACTCTAATATTAGCAGTAAACAGGCTGTTCTTTACATACCTGTACAAAACTCTCGCACTGTTCTCCGGTCAGTGTGGGTATGTAAAAAATATTTTTGCATCTTTGCTTGCTAACAGTGACACAAACACAAGAATGAGTTTGTGGGAATTATTGGATGCATATATATTTAGATAGACATAGTGTAGTACTGGTACAGTTTTGGAGGTGTGTGAGATGCGTGCGTGTGTGTGTGTGTTGGCTTGGGTTTGGATTAGTTTTGCCTGTGGAGCTGAAATGAAATGAAGAATGCTGAATGGTGAATGTGCTCTGTCTGTCTGTCTCTCTGTCTGTCTGACTTGTTCCATTTTTCTAAAGCGAAATAGACACAAAACAATGCTATTTCAGATCCTACAGTTTCAAGCTGTGTTCCAATACTGTGTTAAGACACCTTCTTTGACTTCCCCTCAATCACTATCGCCATCTTAAGGGCTTATCAGATCTAGTGAAGTTCAATGGATGACCCATTTGGAAGTATTGAATCAATATTAATATAGACTTACCCTAAGTCATTTCAAACTGATGCAAAACTCACTAACACATTAGCTTGTTTGCATGCTAGCTTTTAAGCAAGCATGTTTTACTCATAGTTCAAAAGAATTTGTTTGTATAATTTTTGAAATTGATAGCTTTTAGCAGCATTGTGCTTTCTCTCTAGTTTGACTATGTTCAGACTCAAAACTCTGCTCCTTGTGTGCTGAAGATGGCAGCTCATGTGATGCACACTTAGTATGGGGACGTTAATAAGGGCATTTTGCAATATTGGAATGCAAAACTTGTCTTTCCTCTATATGACCTCCGGTTAGGTCAAGCTCTGTCCTCCAGAGCTGAAGCAACGAGTTCATTACTAACACCTTACTACAAATGTATGAATGGAAAGTGCGTGACTTGACTCTTTGTGACATCTGTGGTTTCCTGTTTCTCGAACACAGATGGATGAAAAAATGTGTATCTCTCTCTATAGAGCTCAGACTAATTTAATCACCATCTGCCACTCAAACATACTCCTTAACCTTATCTTGGAGATTTTAAACTGCTTCACGAAGAGTGTGTTTGCTTTGCAGATGATAAACATTCACTCCTGTTATACTGTGTACCTTCCATTCTTTTGATTTCCATTTCTGAAACCATTATCAGAAAACAAAACAAATGACTTTTTGAGGTCTCAAGGTTTGTACTATGTAAATAATAATGAACTGTTAAGCAGAAAATTTACTAATGCTGTTTTCAGATTACAGATGACAAGTCCAACATGACATATCCAGTCAAATTACAGCAGGCAAAACTGGGAAGATATTAAAATATCAGTAAACAAGAAACAATGATTAATGAAAACATGACAGTGGCCTGTCTTGAGCCATTTAAACATCACATATAAAAATATAATAATGTATGGAGAATCAGCAGACATAGGTTGGGTGTAGTATCCAGCAAGGCCAACTTCAATAACAATTGTGATTGGATTAACACAACTGATCATGTTTCACTGAAAAAACAACAACTCACTTTCTACTTCTTACCATTTTACTCTCTATAACTTGTATTTTGTATCAGAAAATCTTTTACAATATATATTTTTAAAATCCAATTGTAAAATTGTAAAAAATTGTGAGTTTTAAAAAGCCTCTGAAACTTGTTTTCTGATTTTAGTTTCTGCATAGGAGATTAAATGATGGATGGTATAGGGATATGAAACTCTTGTCCTAAATTACTGCAATTTTCTTGGAATGCTTTTAAATATAAATCACATTCACCTGCATGTTGTACAAATAGTTTGTGTTGTGTGTGTGTTTTTGTGCGTGTGTGTGTGTGTGTGTGCAGTGCCTGCTCCTAGAAGGTTGCGTTTTAAGGAGCTAGGCTCAGGCATGCTCAGTGTGTCCTGGAAGGAACCAAAAGGAGAGTTTGACAGCTACAGATTCATCTACAGCTCTGGCTCAGGTAAGCAGAGGAACTTATATTAAGCTGGTCAATGAAAAATGTCTAGCAGCCTGTTGAACTAGCTGAACATAAGCTCTATTGTAGCCTATTTTGGACCTAAATGACCACTATGTTTGATTTTACAAACTACTAAATAATTAACAGCTCCACCAAATGATATAGTTTCAACGTAGACTTAAGTTATAAGTTAAAACTTATACCTCCCTCCTAGTAGGTGTAACATTCACCATAAATAAAACTACTCTGTGATTCTGTTCAAAGTGAACAAAGTCCATAATATTAGTGTAATAATGCATGTTTAGAGATTTTACACCTACAAATCAATTTTGTTTTCTTTGTTTTTTCTTTCTTCTTTCAAGTAGATAGTCATGGTAGTCATCATATATGATCACTGGACATGGAAATAATGGAGCACAAATTGAGGGATTATAAGACTATAAATAGACTATTTTTTTTAATATCAGCTGATGTAGCAAGCCCTTTGAAGTGCACAATGTCATCAAATTAAGATATTGACAACATAGTATACACAACATAATACACTATATAGCCAAAGGTTTGACACCTGCCCATCATGCACATATATGTGGTTCTTCCCCAAATTGTTGCCACAAAGTTGTTGCACGCAGTTGTATAGGATGTCTTAGTATGCTATAGCATTACAATTTCCCTTCACTGGAACTAAGAGGCCCAAACCTGTTCAAACATGACAATTCCCCTGTGCACAAAGCGAGTTCCATGAAGACATGGTGTGTTAAGTTAGAGTGGGAGAACTCGAGTGTCCTGCACAGAGCCCTGACCTCAACCCCACTGAACACCTTTGGGATGAACTGAAACGCCGACTGCACCCCAGACCTCCTCATCCAACATCAGCGCCTGATCTCACTAAATGATCTCGCTCTTGTAGCTGAATGGACAAATTCCCACAGCCATTTTCCATGTCGTGGAAAGCCTTCCCAGAAGAGTGGAGGTTATTATAACAGCAAAGGGGGACTAAATCTGGAATAGGATGTTCAACAAGCACACATGGGTGTGATGGTCACGTGTCCACAGAATAGTAAACCAGAAGAGTAAACTGTGTACTATATCTCTATCACTGTGTACTATAAGTTAGATAGTCCTTAACCCCAGACCTCTTTCACTCTCCCTTTCTATCTTCTATCTTGTATTTCCTTTGCTTAAGCCAGTCACCTGAAATGAAAACATTTTGGAGATTTAGTAGCAACAACATAATTAATGAATAATTTATGATCTTGAAATCTTTCATAGATTTTAAATGTGGAAAATGTAAATTGTGGGAGTCTTGTTGAATTCTCTGTGACCTTTTGCTCCATTGTGCCTACACAGTATCTTTGTTTCAGTATCTTTGTTTCGTGACCTGCCTACTGGCTGTATGAGACAAAACTCATCTGTATCAGGATCCACACAGCTAATAGTTCCTCTTTTTTATTTCAAAAGACACTTTTCATCGTTTCATCTGGTTCTGATGAGAATGAGTTGTAACAGTTGTTAGAATTTTAATATTCATTCTCATTTAATAACGAAGCTTTTGTAGTTTCATGGTGAATGTTGTGACTGAATTAGAATTTTTTTTTGTGAATAGATCATTTTTGCTTGGGAGTTTATTGTCTTCAGTCCACATTTGGCAGCACTGACTCTCCTCCAGAGGCTCTCAGAGGACATACTATGTGTGTGTACTGCGGTGAAAAATGATGAAAAATGTAGTGTTGACCAGTGAGGCTGTTCTACTGAATCTCACTGAGAAAGAGTCAAGGAAAGAGAGAGTGACCATTTAAATATTTGGCTCACTTTTGTTTGGCTCATATTATTATCATGTAACCTCCAGCAAGAAACTGGGTCACACACACGTGAATAAAATTAGCCACACTCATCAGCTAGTGTCCCAGTAATCCATATTGATTTGGACCTGTTCCACTGTTTTTAAAGCTGTCAGGACAATTGAGGAGTCATTTACATCACCGTGGCCACTATAGCAGAATTGTGATTTGCAAAACAATGTCTGTGTGGATACTACTGTGTAAAATGTTTGGAGATGAAGGTGTTTTTTTTTTTCACTTCTGATACAGCTTGAGTCCAGTGCCGTTCACCTTACACCACACTCTCTAATATAGTTGAAAAGAAAGGACAAAAATATGACAGGGTATACTGTTATAGGAAAATAATTTGTGACCTGACACAAAGCGGAATTACTGTTACCACCACAACGTTAATTATTTAGCTTTAACACCAGTATTTTATTCCTCTTAGACAACAGCAATTGCCAATGATTATATTTTTTATTTATTAAAGAATGAAAATTTCTTTATTATTAAAAGGTTTCTTTTATCCTTTTATACTTACATTTAATGTTGTGGAACATCCATGAAACAAGTTAGTTCCTGTTACCAATTACGCCATAACAGCTATAAACAGTTGTTCCCTCACTTTCTCTTAAAGTTCAGACAGAAACATTGGACCACAAGGCATAACGTCCTCTGTTCTGAAGACATTACCGTGGTAGAAAATTTTAAAAGCAGCTTTGCCTATCACTGTTACATAGTGCTAACAATAGAGACCCCTTCCAAAATGTTACAGAAAACTTCACCATAACATGTTCTTTTGATTTGTTTCTTACAGGCTTAGATTATGTGGAGCATCTGCCAGTTATGCCAGATTATGCCAATCCATCTCACTTAGTTGTTAATATAGAAACAATAATTTATTAGAACATGGACCTGCAATTTATATTAGAGTCAGAACTATTGTCAGAGCTGCTGTTATAGAAAATTAATCAACAACTTCTGACCAGTCAGAATCAAGAATTCAACAAAGTATTTAAATGCGTAGTCAGTTTACTAAAAATGTTATAACAAAAAAAAAAACCTGCCACAATTGTGATTATGAAAATATTACCAAATAACTTCTAATTGTTTCAGTGCATTATGTGACAGCCCACATTCACACCTTCCTTTTGGTGTTTTATGTTCTTAACACATCTAATTTAGCTCATGAAGAACTGGATAATTAGATGGTGAGTTAGCTCAGGGTTGTTAGAGCAGGAATACACTGACCTGTGAAGTGCTGTATTAGCACTACAAACATCCCAAATCTCACAAGATTTCATGATGTTTGGCTTCATGGATTCATCACTCAGCCAGCTGTTTCTTTGATTTGTTTCTTAGCCAGGCAATCAGCATATTAAGATAAACAACAGGGATGGTTTACTTACTGATGACAACTTGGTATGCAAATAAAGGACATGGCAATGGAAGAACAAACCACAGTGGCCAAAGTGGGAGAACACTGTTGTACAGTGATTGATTTTAGGGGAATACCAGACTGAACTCGTAGTCAAGTGCAAACCTCTGCACACCCTTAGGATAAAATGGCAAAAAGTGTGTTAAGTTGATGTTGGAAACCTTGTAAATGCTATGGGCCATTCTTTTATAGGAAAGTAATCAATGATAACATGGCGTGATGCAGCACAGATGTGAAGTTACTATTACCACCTGGATGTTGATTTTTTTTATAACAGCACATTCCTGTGTTATTCCTCTTATACCATAGCACCTTGTCAATGATTAATTTTTTAAAGATTTATTAAACAACATTTAATGTTGTGGAACATCTGCAAAACAAGTAAGACCCTGGTACCACATTATCACATTATAGCAGCTATTACCATTCATTCCCTAATTTCTCAGACAAAGCACAAAGTTCTCTGTCCTGAAAACAGAATCAAGAATTCAACAGCATTGCGATATACGTAACATTAGCATGCAGTAAATGGTCAGTCATGCAGTATGCTGGGAATGCCCAAGAAAATAGAATGTGCCTAGTTTTAGATTGTTTAGTTTTAGTTTGTTGTTTTAAAATCATAGAATTGTAATATTTACTAAGTATGCACCAACATATCTAGCATATCTAATAACAAAACTTACTCTGAGTCATTGTTACGATTATTATATTTGAAATTTTTTTCTGTTTTTGTTGGTTGGCTCTGGTTTTTAGTGACTTATTCAGACAGCAACAGGACAGTGCAGGAGAAATTCTCCATCAGCCTAGTTAGTAAGCTGTACAACATAAAAACCTTGTTATCACATTAAAAGTCATAATGTGTGACAAAACTATTACTACTGTCAGCTTTTTTCAAAATGTAAATTGTCTAAATAGGAGCAATGACTGCAATAAAACACACATCAATCTTGTGGCTTAATGAATAGTATACATTATAAATAATTAATAGTTTGATGGCCTGACAATAATTTGAAGGTTCAGTTCAACGTTTGAGATTAAGAGTTATTTCTAAAAATTGCATGAATCAGAACAAAACAAATTTGCCATCCATGTTCATTTGGGTGCATAATCAATAATTACCTTTTGTGAGTCTTTATTGTGAGGGCATTTTGAGTGAGAGTTTCTGTTTAAAGCATCTGAAACTTATTGTTTGCCCCTGTTTAACCAGTAAGGGGTTTCTGTGTAAAAGCGAAATCTTTGCCCTACTATATCTGGGGCACTTTGTATTTCATTGCTTGAGATTTCATTTTTCATGGAGCTCCCCTGTTATTTTCCTGCAAACCTCTTTGGACCAACTCATCCATTCAGGTTCTTTGTTTTATTTCTGGTTTATACTCAGATGTTTGTTCTTAATTAAAATGCAATCAGTTCTTTATTAAATCTGGCACTTGCTGATGAATTTCAGTCCCTAGTGCAACCTCCCTCATGTCAGATGCAGACTGGCAGTGAACCACATGCTTTTTTGTGTTCTTGAATTGCAGGAGAACGAGAGAGAGACGTGCAGGTGTCGAAGGAAGATGCCAAAGCTGTGATCACAGACTTTGATAACAGTAAAGAGTACAGCTTTAAAGTCTTCACTGTCAGTGGCAGTCAGTTTAGTAAACCACTCCTGGGGACATATAAAGGTAATTTATCAGCATGTACAATTTGTAAAATTTATTTTGTCATTTATATATTGCAGTCTATTGATATATTGATCTGAATAATGATGGTAGTTGTGTGCATTGATCATAATTTTTCAGAACGAGTTTGATTAGCATTATGATTACAGTTTACTGTTCAGCATTATTGTAAGTCTGTGCTATTGAGGTGTTAGTAAGTGTTATATTGGCAAAGCTGGTTGTGCACTACAGGATGTTTAGCCCAATTTTATCAGCAGGCTTGAAAGCAAATTTCTTTCAAGATTCAAAGGTTAAATGTGTCAATCTTTATCTTTGCTATCTTGATCTTGAATTATCGAAGGCCTTACAATATCTCCAAGCATGTTTGATTGTTACAACTAAAAAGTACATGAGTGTGAGAGATAAAGCACAGATGCATAAGGCAGAGAGCTCTGAGGGGAAAAAAAAGCGTGCAGGCGACTGTAGAGACTGGAGCTCAAACACAGAACATTTATAATGTATTATGTAAAAAAGACTCCACAAACCAAAAAGAAGATTACCCTTCTTCTCTGTTCATTTCACGATATAAACAAATCTGTCCAGATGTGCTATGTCAACTTTTTTTTTGGGTGTGTGTCTGTGTGTGTTTGTGTGTGTGTGTGTGCGTGTGCCACATGATTTCTACTAGATTTGAAATTTTGACTTTTAGAAATTTTCCTACTATTGCTTCATTCCAGTCAAGAAAATAGCAAAGCAAACATTTGGTATGATTACCTCTTAAGCTTGATGCATAAGCCTGACAAAAACAAACCCAAAATAGATTAAATGCAGGCGAGAACTTGTAAACGCTCGGTAGGATACCGAATTAGGATTTATTCTTACTAATAATTGTCAGACTATACACACAAGGGGAGTTTCCTAAATGTCTGACACATTCGCTAGATCTAAGAAGTGTAGTGTACATCTAGCTTAAGTGCAGCAAGTCTAACAGTGTATTTTATTAAGTGTTGTGTGTAACGGTATGTACTGATCCACAGCTTCAAGGTCAGAGGTGAGTGACAGCAGCCCACTGACTCACAGTGCAAGGCAGAACAGCGAGCCTGAGCAGGGAAACGAGATCATCGAAGGTAAGGTCAGACCTCAGAACTGTAGGGTCAAACTCTGACCTGAATCAGCAGTAAGACAACACACTTAGATGTTGGACAGGGTCAGCCGGTCTGTGCATGTCGGCACTGTGTGTGTATATGGTTTGTGCAGCTTATTTATTTAGTCACTGTCTGTAATTGCTTGTTGTTTACCTATATAAGGTTGTCCAGTGTATGTGTAAGGAGCTAGTGGAGCTATGGAGCACTGGTGTGGATGTGTATGCAGTATAGCTATGTGATATTCAGCTACTTTAATGTTCCAAGTTTGCCTCGCGTTTAGCCATTGGCCAAAGAAACGGAAGACAAGATCTCATTTCGGAAATTACAGTACATCTAAAAAAACTAAACACTAGTCTTATTAATAACTAATTGCTTAAAGTACACAGAGTAAAAGACAGATTCTAAGACATAAAGACAATTCTAAGACTTGAAATGGGAACATGGAAAATGAATTGGCTTTCTGTACAATTGTCTTACACCAGATTTAAGTGCACAGTACAAATGAATCTGTGTCTGATTCATGAAACTCTCGTACACTGTCAAAGTGAGCATTGATTTGAGGGCAAATGACGAATCAGCTTCAGCTGCATGAAAACAAGCTCCTATCTACTAGTCGCTCATTTACATATCATACAGTGTGTGTACAGTGCCCCAATTTACCATCATACACACATCAAAAATGACTGCAAGTGAAAATATCTTACATAGTCAAATGTATTCTTATATAATATAGTCAAATCTATCTATTATCTCCTATTTTAAGATTACAGTAAATCAAATATTAGATTTTTAAACCAATTTGTAGACATTTTTTTGCTTGTTTCAAGCTTTCAATTTTCTTATTTTACTGTACAGATAATTTTGCTTCTTTCTAGAAATAAATGATTAACATTAGCAAAATTATCTGCCAATAGCACAACACAATAGCACAACTTCTAGCTTGAATTAAGGAAAAGTTTCTAGAAATAGATTTAATAATCTTATATTTGGTTTATTGTATACTAGATACATTTGACTGTATTATGTATATTTACTATATTTCTCCATTTTTTTTGAAGAAGTATAAAATTATTAAGCTTATTTCTAGATATACTCTTTTCAAGCTTAAAATTTTCTTTTTCTATTGGCAGATAGTTTTGCTTATTTCAAATATTTATTTCTATAAATAAGAAATAATTTTAACAGAGGAAAGGACAACTCAACAGGTTTGTCTTTTGCATTCCTTTGTTCTTACTGAAATCAACGGTATCATTTTGATGGCAATACAAAGTATTTATTTATATAAAGATGTTTAAGCCTAGATAAAAGATTAGATAAAAGATGTAACCGCATTCCAACTTCACCAGCTGGTAGCTATGTAATTCTATTTATAGTTTGTCTTTTATTTTTTCATTTATTTTACTGACAGTCCGTATCTTGGTCAGAGCTTTTTGTGATGCCTCTTATACAAAAATTTACCTGTTACTCAGTTGAAGAACTAATGAGCTGATCATCTGATAATGAGCTGATCTGAATCTGCACATTCTGATTCACATTTACAAATTAGGCAACATGCTGACACTAAACTTCATGAACTACATTTCATTATGAGCTATGATCAGATTGAAACTGTTTGCAACTATAATGAACAAGGCTCAGTGGCTCTTAGACTTCTTATTTCCTTATTCCAATTTTTCCTTATAATTTGGTCACATTTGGTGTGATGACTTAAGGTTGATGCATCAGTCTGGAAAAAAAAAAGTTTATTATATAGATTAAAGTACATAAAGTAAACTAGCTGTAATTTATTGTATGCTTAATTATTTAAGGCTTAATTTATTAATTATAATAGCAAAAAGGAAATTATGAACCATCAATGATGGCGTGATTTTAGTGCAAAGAAATCGTGTGTTTTTGGAGTTATGGCAGCGAGTTGGATTGAAAAACTATTTTAGGTTTTACTACATTGAACAAGTCTTTTTGCAAAACTGCGAGGTTTAAAAATGTCACGTTTGGCCCAACATGTTTGATTCATGGATTTAGACAGAGTTAGATGAAAGCTGGAATTCTCCTAAAGGCATTTGGCTTCAGTAGCATGGCATTACTGGGATATGGTGTGTGTGTGGGTGTGTGTGTGTGTGTGTGTGTGTGTTTGTTAAAGAAGACTAAGAGAAAGTTGACACTACACCACTGAGCTGCTAGTCCTCAGTCTCAGTGACCAGAGTGAGTGAGTCAGTCAGGGAGTGAAAGATGAGTGAGGAGTGAGTGAGTCAGTGAGTGAGAGATGAATGAGTGAGGAGTGAGTGAGTCAGTGAGTGAGAGATGAATGAGTGAGGAGTGAGTGAGTCAGTGAGTGAGTGAGTGAGTGAAAGAGCAATGACTCAGTCAGAAAGTCAGTGAGTGAGCGATAAGTGAGTGAGTATGTCAGTGAATAAATCAGTGAGTATCAAGAATTTTTTTGCATGGGGTGACAAACGAGAAAGAGGGACTTTTTGGAAAGACTTTTTCACCTTGAGGATTATATCTATTAATCCATTTAGTACAGATTCTTCCTATTAACATGTGTGTATTTGCACATCCATACAGTCTTCTAACCAATGTGCCTAGGAGGTGTGTAAAACACTGGATATTAATAAAAGGTAACAGATTGTATACACTAATTTATGACTGGATCCTACAGGCAATGTTCAAAACAAGTCAAGACTCATTTGTTCAATTACACAGGCTATTTGCAGTCATACCTTAAGATACATTTGTCAAACTCAAAGGCCCTGCAGGCCACATACAGCCCACTGCCTCGTTTCAGCTGGCCTTTACGCAAAATAATATTGAAACTGCTTTCTGTAGTATCTACTACTCAACATTTTCACGCTATCTAGAATTCTCACCAGACGTGAAACATACCGACTGCTCGCTTTCCTCATGCACCACTGTACAGCGCGCACTGGCTCACACCTCACACGGCTGAAACTCTGGTTAAAATGGACGCCTGTGTGCTGCGGTTGATGCAAGTCAAACCCACGTCTAAAAAAAGATTCAGAAATGCGAATGTACTTCTGTGATTAAGTAGAGAGTGCAGAGAGCTATAAATATATTGAAAAAAGAAAAGTTGATGGAGCGCAGAGACAAAAAAGTCCCTGTGAGTTCTTTTTAAATCTGCTTCTTACCTTTAAATTATGTATTTTTGATATTTGGAAAACAGATATGTATTAGAGGTTGGATGGATGTTAATTTTTACTAGTCGACCAGTAATAAAAAAAACTAGTGGACTAGTTTTTTTTTCCATAGTTTAGACAATTCATACAAAGTGATAAAGTGAGTCACTTCAGAATCACGTTCCATTAACGTAAAAGACAATTTTTAAAAAAAAAATCTCAGCATAGAATATACAGGGGACTGTAGAAGTGGCTTCATCTAGTCTGAAATTTTACATTTAGGCTGTTTTTTTAACCATCTGTCAGCATTTCCTGTTTTTTTCCCCCCACCATCCTGTTCTAGTGAATGAATTAGTCTAATTGATAGTCTATATTTTATATATTAAAAGACAACTTTAATCAGTTTTATAAATGTTATCAGCTAATAGTGGATACAGTTGAATAGTTTCTGTTAGTACTTCTTTTTTCTAGAATTGTCCTATTCTATTTTCAGAGCTGGTTATTGGTGTTAATCAATAGAAAGATAATATGTTAAACAAGTGGAACTCAGATGGGGAAGCCTCCGCCACCAACAAGCCTAGTCCTTCTTGTTACTAATTTGTACTCCTCAAATACCCTGAAAATATACTCCAAACAAGAAAGAAGCTTTTGAAGAAAAACTATTTCAGACATTTGACCTTGGTGTGACCTTGACCCTGCTTGGTCATTTGGTCTCCAGATCTCCTGGTTATGGTGAATCACTCATTCTTGAAAAATCACATTAACAAGAATCTTAGACAGATGTACAGACAACCCAAAAACATAATGTCTCTACTACCTAGTGCTGGAGGTGTAAAAATGT
Organism: Pangasius sanitwongsei; assembly: GCA_037576675.1. Lineage (NCBI taxonomy): Eukaryota > Metazoa > Chordata > Actinopteri > Siluriformes > Pangasiidae > Pangasius > Pangasius sanitwongsei. The sequence goes on from CM075011.1 coordinate 4,801,107, forward strand.
ATAGACTTAGTTTTTTAAGACCTTTAAAAGGCTCACAAAAATGCTGATGTGTTCCAGGAAGAATTTGAGTCTGAAACCCTTGCCTTAAGATGAATGTAACTGTAGTTTAGAACAAGTTAACACTAACTGAGAAATGAATGCAGCTGCAGGGTAACAAGTTACATAGTTATCTGCTGCACCCCTAATCTTCTCAGTCATGTCCTCTTGCTCACAGTAACTCCATAGGAGGCAAGTGTTCACAGTATGTCTCCATTATGTATTTCAGTGAAAAAGTGAACATTAATTAATGAATCAATAGCAGATTTATGAAGTACACCTAAGCTATAGTCCAGTGACAGTAGACGACTACTTCGTCCATCAGACTAAATCATGGCACATATTTAGAGGAGCACAAATTAATCAAATGCGTTCAGTTTTTAATTTGAGAACTCGACATAGCACATTGAGTGCAAGAATAATCTAAATTTTGTGACTTTGTGTCCTAGATTGTTTTTTTATCTCATGGCCATATTAAACTAAATTGACCACAATTTAGTACACCATGTCCACTCCAGAGCTCTGTAAAAACTTTAATCATATTAGGGTACCAAGATTGGAGCGCCTATTTCAGGGTGTATTCCCACCTCGTGTCTAGTGTTTCCAGAATTAACTTCAGATCCACCATGACCCTGATCAGGATAAAGCGTTACTGAAGATGAATGAATGTTTGTATGAACATTAGTCTTGATAAATGTGCGATGCATCACTGGCGAGTTTTGGGCAAGACAGCATGTGCAGCCATGACTCACTCACACCATTTGTGCACTTACTTATCATTTGTTTAGTAGCTAATTGTTTTTCTTTCTGTGTCTCCCTCTTGCTCTCCATCTCTCTTTGCCCTCATTACCTAATTGAAATCTTGTTGTCTCTTCATGTCCATACTTGCTGAATTCCTTTATTCTTATGGTCATTCTCTTGCTCTCTTGCTATCTCTTTGTCTCTCACTCATTCACACACTCTACCTTGGGGCATGCAGGTGTGCCCTCTCCACACCCTGTTGTTATCCCTCCCTTCCTCTCTCTCTCTCTCTCTCTCTCTCTCTCTCTCTCTCTCTCTTCCTCTCTTTTTTCTCCCAGGGCAGGAAGGATATTAAACACTAATACTGTGGCTGTAATTGGCCTGTAACAGCTATACTTACCTCTCAACAGCTGCTAAGATATTATACACTCTGAGTCCTATGTAGTCATGGCAGAGTTTATAGGACTGTGTGTGTGTGTATTGTTTATTTTGGTTTTTAAAAGTGGAATTATGTTTGTGGTCACAGTGCACTTTTGTTCTTTTGTTCTTTTGTTCTTTGCATCCTGACGTGGACGTGAAGTGTGTGTGTGTGTGTGTGTATGCATGCGTACTGCTGATGCTGTGAAAGGAGCTGTAGCAGAGTGGTAAAGGCAAACGGGATAGTGAGAAGGGCACACACACACAAATTGTTTGCTTCTACTTGTCTAGTGTTGAGAAGTGTGTGAAGAGCTCCAGGTTCTCTGATTTCCCATAGGGTTGTGTGGTAACACCTCTGTGTGCATGCGTGTGCTTGAGTGTGTAAAGTAAAGAACAAAATCGCTGACAGTTTGGAGGTGAGTGTGCAGGACCAGCAACATTTTGATAAGCAAATGTAATTTGTTTCCTACCTCTTAAACCTTGCATGGAATGTTATCTTGGCAGTGCAGGTCCTCCTCTCTGTTGAGCAGGTTTAAAGTGAGCCACTAAATAAGTTAGACATGAGGAAATGAATCACTCCATACTGTTTCCTGTTTTCTCCAGGATTAAAAATACATGTGTAAATATGTAAATCATTAGCATAAATTTGTGAGTGTGCGTGTGTGTGTGCATTTCCTTAGACCAGTGACCCTTCTTGCCTTATACAGACTAACCCCTGAAGTTTATAGTATATATATATATATGTATATATATACACACAGTTAGGTCTGGAAGTATTTGGACAGTGACAGAGATTTTGCCTTTATACACCGCCACAATGGATTTGAAATAAAACAATCAAGATATGATCGAAGTGTAGACTTTCAGCTTTAT
>CM075011.1:4803273-4819372 GCA_037576675.1 Pangasius sanitwongsei
AAGTCTACACTTCGATCACATCTTGATTGTTTTATTTCAAATCCATTGTGGCGGTGTATAAAGGCAAAATCACAAAAACTCTGTCACTGTCCAAATACTTCCGGACCTGACTGTATATGTGTGTGTGTGTGTATGTGTGTGTGTGTGTGTGTGTGTGTGTGCATTCCAAATCTGTACAGACTTGATAGCAGACATGAAATGGTATTATGGGCAATGAAGGAAAATTGTGGTGAACACATTAACTTAACTGTGAGGCGAGTTGCAGCATGACCATTGAGGGCAGGCGATTATTCCCCTATATTTATATGCAAGTGGCTGCAACTTTGACACATTCATGATCGACTGATTAAGTGACAGTAAAAGTTGCACATAATTTATATTCCTCAATCTTGCAGTGGTGGCAAAAGCCACATTCCTTATCACATGTGGTGGCATAACTTCATGTGGTTTACAAACTTAAAGACATAGAAATGGTACTATAGTGCAGAAATGAAAGAAGTGTTCAAAATTTAATATTTAATTTAGTCAGGAAAAAAAATGCTGTATAGCTTACAGTTCTACAGATGTTTTAATGTTAACTCTGAGAAGTATGGATGTAAACATCATCTCTTGAGATGTATCTTGACTATACAGTGAATAAAATATGCACTTTGTCCTATATTTTTTTAATATATTGTTTCTATGTGATGTGATGCAATACAAATACAATAATTGCAATTGTGCAAGCAGTTTGAGTCAAATGGGGAAAAAAAGTGATAGATTTGAAAAGTTAGAGGCCACAGGTCCTCTACTTAGACTGATAGCTAAAGTTGCCACACCTCCTTCATTTAGACTGATAGGTATAGATTCCACACCTCCTCCATTTACCACTTAGACTGAACGTACAGATGCCACGCCAACTCTGTTTACCACTTAGACTCAAGGTATAGATACCACATCTCCTTCTCTTTGCCACTTAGACTGACTTATCACTTAGACTGACAGGTATAGAGGCCACGCCTCCTTCCCTTACCGCTTAGATTGACAGGTATAGAGGCCACACCACCTTCATATATATTGGCAGACACTGAGACACAGGAGACAATCTTAGACTCATACTGTGTGTTTAATAAAAAAAACATTTACCTGTCAGACAAAGATTGTTGCTTCCAGAAACTGGTGTAAAGGCTGATACTCACAGACACAGATTTTCACATTAAGGCTTTAGGCATGTGTTTAAACATGTTAACAAGGTAACTCTTTGATGGCAGGAGTACTGGATTTACAAACTACTGGTCTCTTCAGTGACTGCTACATCCTCTTGTATGCTTGTTTGCTGTAATGCGGTAGCCACCCTGAACGCCTCAGGAGGAAACACACTAACACAACACATTCCACAATCCTCCCCTCTCTACACTTCCACAATCACTCCCTATACAAGTGAAGGAGTGAGGTCTACACTTGCAAATTCTGAGAATGCTATGATGGGAATGCGGTTATGAGTAGTGTGTGTGTGTGTGTGTGTGTTATGAAGAATTTATGTTGAGCAGTGCTTTGTGTTTTCTTTTTCTACAGGTCACCATCAGTCTGAGACAGGGGAGCTGTCAGATTGATCATGTTGTGTTACTCATTCACATTTATTTTTCACAGGAGGAATAAGGTTGTGTAATACTTTACAGAATCAATTCAGACAGAGTAAAAAAAGCTTAATACATTGCTACTTTTTTGTCTTGTGGTTTTACTCACTCTCTCTCTCTCTGAATCTCTCATACGCACACATGCGCGCACACACACACACACACACACACACACACAAATTTAAATTTGTTATGCAACATTTTTGAGTCAAAACCAAACCAGATTTAAAATAACAAAAAAAATGTGTATCGTGAAATTCAAACAATAAATATGTCAATTCAAAGTTTTTCAAAAAAGGAAAACATGTTAGGGTCTTTTCAGAGAAGCTAATGAGCCACATATTACAGCTTTCTCTGTCTCTCTTTGTCTGTCTGTCTCTCTATCTGTCTCTCTGTCTGTCTGTTTCCCTCTGTTTGTCTGCCTGTCTGTCTCCCTAACTGTCTCTCTGTCTGTCTGATATCTGTCTGTCTCTCTAAAAGTACAATAACACAATATGTATAATTATATAGTTATAATAAACTTATGCTTTTGGATTAAAGTGAGTATAATTTGTTATAATGACTATAATTCTGAGTGAAAATGATGTAGAATGATGGAGTAGGTCACAATTCTTTAATTAAATATCAGAGCAGGAGAGAAATGATACGTGCATATCTGCACAGCTTATGACTAGCTCAGCTCTCCTTCTGGGTTAAATCCTTTCTGTAAACTGTGTATGGGCTTGTTCATGTGTTTGTCTCACCACTTCAGGTTTTCTGATACTGCACCTAAAACAAATTAGATATTTTAATCGATAATTGAAAACACTATGGACAGAAGGCATGTAAAGTAATTACGACAACAGAAACCCATTTATTATCATAAAAAAAATCATAGAGCAAAAATAAAGAGTAGAGTTTTTTGCAACACATTTTTACATTTCTCTGGGTTACGACTCTTTTTTTAGTTCACATGGGCTTCTCTCTCTCTCTCTCTCTCTCTCTCTCTCTCTCTGACTGCAGAGATTTCATTCACGTGTAAAACTCCAGCGATAGCTGATATTGTGATTCTGGTAGATGGTTCTTGGAGTATAGGGCGCTTTAATTTCCGTCTGGTGCGTGCATTCCTTGAGAGTCTGGTGACAGCATTCTCCATCAGCTCGGACCAGACACGTATCGGTGAGACGCTTTTTCTCATATCTTACATCATGACATAGCTGATTCATATGATACATGACATTTAAAGATGAATCATGCTATGTGTGTGTGTGTGTGTGTGTGCGTGCGTGTGTGTGTGTGGATGTACAGGATTGGCTCAGTACAGTGGTGATCCAAGGATTGAGTGGCACCTTAACACACACTCCACAAAAGAAGAGGTCATCAATGCTGTGAAGAATTTGCCATATAAGGGAGGAAACACACTAACAGGTATATACGGTCCACTCCGAAAATATTAGAACTGCAAGGTCAACTCTTGTTTTTTTTTTCAGTATTCACTGAATACATTTGGCGTTAAGATCAAAAGATGAATATGAGACATAAGTAAATCAGAATTTCAGCTTTCATTTCCTGATATTTACATCTAGATGTGTTAAACAGCTTAGAACGTGGCGACCCACTGACATCACCTGTGTGTGTGTGTGTGTGTGTTTGCAGGTCTAGCCCTAATGTACATTCTTGAGAACAGCTTTAAACCTGAGTCTGGATCCAGGACAGATGTTCCAAAAATCGGAATCTTGATCACGGATGGGAAATCTCAGGATGATGTGATCGGCCCCGCCCAAAGTCTCAGGGATGCGGGAATAGAGTTGTTTGCCATTGGTACGAATCTGCTGCACCATCATATAGTACACACCACTTAGTTTCGTCTTCTTCTTCTTTTTCTTTTGTCTCTATACATGAATGTTATCATAGATGACTATGTTGTATCAATACAGGACTGGAAGTATACACTATTCTTTGTGTTGATGTATGTGTGTAGGTGTGAAGAATGCTGATGAAAATGAGCTGAGGATGATTGCGTCTCCCCCAGAAGAGACCCATGTGTATAACGTGGCTGACTTTAATGTAATGAGCTCAATAGTGGAGGGTTTGACCAGGATCGTGTGTCAGCGTGTGGAGCATCTTAACAGGGAGATCAAAGGTCAGCACCTAGAGAGCATACAACACTCTAATTGACTAATACACACATCCATGGACACCCATATATCCTTAAGCTGACTCATAAAAAGACAATGCTGTTAGTTAATCTTAATTAGACATATTAAAGACGTGTACACTTTTATGTGTCTTTGTGCTCTCTGTATAGTTGTAGATCATTGATATGTATTTCCAAGTTGTCTGTGTGTGTGAATGTAGGTGAATCCGTCTCCTATACCATTCCTGATGCACCCAGTGACCTTGTGACCTCTGAGGTCACAGCTAGGAGTTTCCGTGTCTCCTGGACCCACGCTCCCGGAACAGTGGAGAAATATAGAGTGGTGTACTACGCCTCCAGAGGAGGCAAGCCAGAGGAGGTGTGTGTGTGTGTGTGTGTGAATACATGGACATGAGACAGAGGCACGTAGTGAGTTTATATTTCTAAAAGCATTACAGCACATTAGAAGCCTAATTAATCTAAACTATTAAATTCTTTGTAAATGACATAAAAGATGATTATGCTAGCAGCAGGGTAGCAGTTGCTCCAAATCTAGGAAATAAGCTGAGGATGAAGCAGTGATGCCCCGGCTTTATGTGCTACCAAGATGTACAGCGGCTTTAGAAAGTATTCAGACCTCTATAGTTTTCAGTTTTGTGTTTAAATTAAATGTACTTTTTTGACCATTAATTTGTACATAATAACCCATAATGAAAACATGACATCAATTCTATAGGAATTTTTCCAATGTATTGAAAATTAAAAACTAAAATCTCTTTTTTGGATAAGTATTCAGACCCTTTTTCCAATACGTTGTAGAAGCAGCTTTGACAGCAATTACAGATTTGAGTCTTTATGGGTAAGTTTCTACAAGCTGGATTTGGCCAGTTTCTCCCATTCTTCCTGGCCGATCCTCTCAGGCTCAATCAGATTGGATGGAACTGCCATCTTCAGGTCCATAAACAGATGTTCTGTGGCAGGGGTAACAAACTTGTTGGGCAAAATGACCACAAATGTACATTATGAATTTTCTGTGACCCCATACCTTGACCACCCTACAATTTTTTCAATTCCAGATTTATAATATAGAACTACTGTAACATTAAAAAACATTATGTCAGTAACAGACATATGTATAACATAAGTGAGTGGGGTTCTAGTCTGGGCTTTGGCTGGGCCACTTAAGGACATTCAGAGACCTGTCCCGAAACAACTCCAGCATTGTCTTGGCTGCATGTTTTGGGTCGATATCGTGCTAAAAGGTGAACCTTCACCACAGTCTGTTTTTGCTTCGTCATTATTGGATAAATTTAATTTAATTTAAAATTTAATCCATTTTAAATTAAACATATAACACAATAAAGTGTGCAAAATGGGTCTGAATACTTTTTGAACCCAGTGTAGCTCAGTTTCAGAGAAAAAAAATCTTACATTTTTCGTAACTTCTCAGGATTTTTTAGTTGTAGCTCTTGAAAAAAATAGAGATAAGTGATTAAGGAACTTTTTTTGTGTTCTTTAAGTAAATAAACTATAACAAATGTAATGTCTGAATATTTGATAATTAACAATGAGTATCACAAACAGTTATTGCAGTCCTCTCTTTTTCTCTCTCTCCTTTTCTTCTTTCTTTGTTTCTTTCTTTCTTTCTTTCTTTTTTTTGTCTGCAGTCTATCATGGATCCTTTATGTTTCTATTCCCATGGCGACAAGCTCCATGTGCTTATGTTTTCATTTTTCTTCCTGCATCCTGTCATTGTTTTCTTCCTCAGTTGTGTTCACCTGTTCCATGTTAACTCATATATTATTTTGTATGCTTATAACTTTGGTGTTTCTGTGCCTTGTTGCAAAGTCTTATCATGCATATATGTCTTTAAATCTGAGTCAATATGATGTTTTCTGGTTTGGATTGTCACCTGCTCTTCAGATTATGATCATGGAGTATTCTAGTTTGTTACTGCCTACCTGGCTATTGACCCACACATGACTTTGCTTTGTGGTTGGCCCTAAAGAAAACACACACTGATCACCCACACTTGCATCGTGCCTCATTTGCCTTCATGTTACTATTTCTTTATTCTTTCTTTCTTTTTTCTGTAATCCCTTTTGTCACAGGAACTGTATCTTTGCATTGTGCTATTAATTTTTCGATGTTGTGATGTGTTAAACAATTTGCAGGTGGTGGTGAACGGTGATCAGAACTCGGTGGTCCTCCAGCATCTGAACTCTGTGACTGAGTACCAAGTGGCTGTGTTCGCTGTCTACAGTAACTCTGCCAGTGAAGGTCTAAGAGGCAGCGAAACCACATGTGAGTTCCTGTTCCGACACACCACTGCTCTGATAACTCCTCTACTGACTCATTCTGTCTCTGAGGAGATCATTCAATCATAGCCAGCTCTCAGTGTGAGAGGTCTTTCTCTCCTACAGCATGTCTTTATGTAACTGTGTAGCAAAGTGAACACTGAACTCTCTTCTAATGCACACAACGCCTTCTGAGTAAATCTCAGAAGTTACTTGAATGGTTTGTAAGTCAAACTCAATGATGAAAAAAGACAGTGGATAGGAAATGAATGCACACACTTTCAAAAAGTTTTTACAATTTGTCATATCAGGTTCTGTAAACTTCATGAATTTAAATGGGACTTGTTTTCCCTGATTCAAACAACACAGCATACCACATGAATGCAGTGAATTCATTTTAATAAAAAAAAAAAAATACTTGGTAGAGACACTTTTACAACAACTATAGCTACCAGTATTTTTGGGTAGCTCTCCACAATGTTGGCACACCTGGATTTTGAGTTCTCTCCCCACTCCTCTTTGCAGAACCGTTCAAGCTGATCGTGTAGTTTTGATGGACACCCAGATTTTGGGAGACTGTGGGTGGTGCCATGCATTTTCCACTTCATAATGATGGACTTAACAGCACTCCAGGGTATCTTCAAAGCCTTGGAAAACTTTTTATATCCCTTACTCTATGTGTACCGTTCCACAACTTTGTTGTGAAGTTGTTTTGGTCTTTGGCACCCATTTCGGTTAGAATGCAGCCAACTACATTTCTAGGTACCCAAGATCATAGACAGTATTTGGCAGAGCTAGGATTCAAATCTGAACTCTGCAAAACAATTTCTCTGGAACATTTCCTTATTTTCCAGAAGCAACTCTATAGCATATGCTTCACAGTATGAAAGCAGCTCTCTAACATGTCCCCTTTAGCTTCATCGGAAGCAGGCTGCAACAGTGAGATAACACGTGAGGCACTGTGAGTCACCTACTTGTTAATCACTCAGAGGAGCTTCAATTAGACCAACTCTGCAATTTATTTCTCCAAAGCACTTGTTTACTATGTTTGTGTGTGTATGTGTGTGTGTGTGTGTGTCCATGTTGGTGGTTTTTGGTGTGTTGCCATGTGTGGATGTCAAAGCTGTCTTGTGCTGTGGAGTTCAGACCTGACCTCATCCAGCTTCGCTGCACAGACAGTGGGAATGCAACTGAGATACAAATACATTAGCAAGATTGATATCCTTATTCCCTGTTTTCTTAGCATACAAACACATACATATATACACACTCCAACACACACATCGAATAGACGGCAGTGATTCTAACCTTGTGTGAAAGTTAATGGAGCTTGAGAGAAATGACAGGTGTGTGTGTGTGTGTATACATTTGGGATTGTGCAGTCCTTCGGCAAAGACTGATAGATTACTAGATGAGCTAAAAACAACCAAGCTGTAACCAAGCAGCTGAGCTCAGAGCCCCTGTGTTTCAAAGCACAAAAAAGCCTGTGATATATCTCTTTTGGTTGGAGAGATGGTTGAGTCAGGTTATTTATATGTATTATAAACGTTTTTTTAAGCTGCAAAAATCCAGTGCACAACTGTATGGATTTAATATAGATTGTTATTGATGAACAAGCACCAGATAAAAAAGATTAAATTTACTGAAGCCTATTTGTTTGTTGTTTCCTCTCAGTATCTCCTGGAGGATATTTACAATTCATATTCATGATCCTTAGACAGTAAAACTGTTGAGCAACTCTATAGCTCAAGGTTTCACTTGAGGTTCCCATTAGGTTTCCCTATAGACTTAAATTCAAAATAAGTATTTTTCCAAACAATCTTTTGGTCTGTTTTCTTACAGTAATTCTTTTACCATTGAACTGTCTTATGGTGGCACAGAAAGCATTATTTGTCTTGAGTTTTTTTTGTTTTTTTTTTAAATCATGCACATGTGCAGGTGTAACAAATCTAAAAATGGTGCAGTTAGCAAACATTGTTGGCAGATTATATTTCAGAATTTTAACAGCATGAGTCATATGAACCAAAGATCCTGGCAACACCCAGGACCTGTAGTTACTTCTACACCCCATTAAAATAAGTATTGGCTAAGTGCTCTCCACAGTACCTATATATCCATAGTTTGAGTCTTATGACCATAAGGCTGATTAGATTTTACTCTAAAATTCTTTTAAATGTATTACTTGTTAGAATGTAGCTCACACAGAAATAACAGCTGTCAGATTTTAAACATAATACTGTGCAACCATAATGAGAAGGTACTTGTAATACTTCCATAACTGTAAGTGTGACAGAACTGTTGCCAGGAACAGTTCAAACATTAAACAGAATTGGTTGTTAAAATATGGGAGTAGAATGAAGAATATAGTCTCAAGCTGTGAAACAAAATGAGAGAATGCACCTGTAGCAAATGAAAAAAGAAATTAAATCAGGCATGAACAGAGTATTTTCACACGTTAAATTAAATAAGTGCACTTTGTATTACTTAACAGCTTAACAGTTGTGTTTTCATATTGTCTAGTGTTGGAACTTAAAAAAAAAAGGTGGAATAAACGTTTGCAAAAAAAAAAGAAGTAGGAAGTAGTTGTTTCCTATTTTATGTTTTATTATTGGTGTTGCTGTTAGGGGCCAAGGTGCGTAGACACGCAATTGTAATTATTTCTTTTCTTTATTATTATTATTATTATTATTATTATTATTATTGTACTCTGACATGGGAGTCTAGAATACTTCATTCACTTTTTTAAAAAGATTTGGCACAAAACTAGAGGACAGCATCAGCTCCCTACATCGTAATTATAGTGTATGCCTCACAAGCAAACTAGTGCCATCAGCAGAACAAAATTTGGACAAGTTTGCATTAAGAAATTTGCAATGCAGTGTCATAGAAACAAAATATACATCATTTATCATCACAGAATCATGAGACCACTCTGAACAAAACCTATTGGATTTTTTATTGGATTTTTTTTTATAAGCAAAAAAAAAAGATTTTTTATATGTTCATCCATAACCTACCAACAAATTAAACAGTTGGCACACAGGAAGTAAGGAACGCTTTTACATACTTATACCAAACTTGGCACACACTGTGTGTTCAGCAACATGACCTGATGTGAACAAACAAGGTTCAAGTTCATTTGCAACTAGTAAGAGCTACTGAAAACAAACACTGAGGCACTGTCTCAGCAAAGGCTTGATGTATTACTTTCAAATAAAAAAAAATCTAAATTTGACCCTGGTTGCTCTTGCGCTAAGGAGTCGGGCCAGGAAATACTTGGCACCTTTACTTGCTGCTTTTTATTATCATTATTATTATTATTATTATTATTATTATTATTATTATTATTATTATTTATTCATTCATATATTTATCCCATATATTTGAAACAAATATCTGGCCAAATATATAGGTAAAAAAAATCAATGTTGCTTCCCAGTTTCTGCTGTTTTGCTTTGGTTGCTATGGTGATATGAATGACTGCTTGGGAGTAAGAGAGTGAACACTAGCGTATGAGGTGGAAAAATTCTACACCATTTACTTATAATGACTAACTGTTTAAAATGTAATACCATGATGGTGCTGTAATCAGATAAAAATAGATTTGTGTCTTTTGTTGCTCCATTTACATTACTGATTTGGCAGACCATTTCATACAGAGCCATTTATAATAGAATCGATACAGGATACAATCTAAGCAATTTCTTTCTCTCGCTCTCTCTGAATGCAATATTTCTCTCCTTCTGCTGAAGCTCAGTAATGGTTGTGCAAAAGAAAGCATTTTGTAATTTTGTGTGTGTGTGTGTTTCCCAGTGGCTTTGCCCATGGTGGATAACCTGGATCTGTATGACATCACACACAGTAGCATGCGGGTGCAGTGGGTTGCTGCAGAAGGGGCTTCTGGATACATGATCCTATACGCCCCACTGAGTGAGGCAGGCTCATCGGATGAGAAGGAGGTGAGAGAGTGTGCTAAACTGACCTGAGACTTGCTTTAGGAACTAATTTAACACTATTATCACCTGCAATATTATTGACACATGTTTAATGTGATGCAAAAGGGTAAGAGCTTTCACTTAGTCACAGCCCAAAAGATTTCTAACCTCATTAAATTTTTAACCCTGTAATTCTTTTCTATGTCTTCATGCAATAAAAACAGGAAACAAATAAAAGCACAGCATAGTCCAATAAAATTGTCATAAAATAATAAATCTTGACCTCCAAAACCAAAGCACTGCTTTGCAAATTATGACTAGAGACAGCAATGAGATGGTCCTTTGTTCCATAATGTCACTGGTGGCTTAGTGGCTAGGGCCCTTGTCTACCAATCAAAGGGTTGTGAATTTAAATCCTGGTACGGACAAGCTGTCACTGTAGAGTCCTTGAGCAAGACCCTTAACCTTTATCTGTTCAGATTGATTATAAGTCACTTTGGACAAAAGCACATGCCAAATTCATAAAATATAGTCTGACATTCTACTTTAATTCAAGAAATTCACTTATTGACTTTGCATGTGCACATTGGGTGTGCGTGTGTGTGTAGGTTAAAGTAGCAGACAGTGTAACTGAGATCGAACTGGATGGTCTGACTCCTGCAACCGAGTACACAGTCACAGTCTACGCCATGTATGGAGATGAAGCCAGCGACCCCCGGACAGGCCAGGAGACCACACGTAAGTGTGTGAGTGTGTGTGTGTGATGACATATGCATTTTGCCTTATGCAATATGTATACTTAAAAAATAATGAAGTTCTGATTTGTATCTGATCAAACCAGTAAGCTAGATAGAAGTATCCAATTTGCTCCTCCAGGAGAAAGCTGCTTTCAGAGACTTGGGTGTTTTAGATATTACTTCTAAAATGAAACCGCTGCAGAGAAAGTCCTGTCTGGACCATCTTTAGTGCTGAAATAAAAAAAACAGCTCATACACTGCTCACACTGTAACTACAACAATGCTACCACTGAGTAATAGTCAATACATGCTAACTAGCTTGCATTATTATTATTATCATTATTATTATTATTATTATTATTGTGAGCAGGTGGAAACTTGCCTGAGATTGGCTTAGGAGTGCTTGTGTAAATAGTCTGCATTTACACCAATGCATGCAGCGTATTTAAAGTGGAACCCGTCTGTGACTTCAGATACCAATGAACATCCCAAAACAATTCTTTAACTTTAGTTACATTGCAGTGTTAAAATATTGACATTGAAATATTTCTCCATTTAAACATATCGTTAAAAATCCTCATATTCACTCACGGTTTTTTCTAATGGCCCTGCCCTCCATGTTGTTTTTTTCTCACTTGGCTGGGAGATAAAAAATGCTTGATGTCATTCTTTGCTTTTCTGAAAAGTTTAATTTTTTAACTTTTGTGATGAAAAATGCTTCCAGCAGTGCTTAAAAGGGTTCAGTCTGCCTTGCAGACACTTCTCAAAGAATTTCATATAATATGTGTACTATCCGTTGAGGGGAAAAAAAAAGCCTAGTTTGAAAGAAGCCTAACATCATATTTCAGCTCCTCATAATTGCTGAGTAACAAAACAATTCTTTCACTCGTACAGCTAGATAGCTGGTGTGATCAGATGTGAAAAGCATAATTCAGTGGTGTCTTAGTATGTGTGAAAATGGTTGGTTCTGAGTCTCTCTCTCTCTCCAGTTCCTCTCAGTCCTGCACGAGATCTGCGTATCACTGACGTGACTCACAGTTCTGCTAAGCTCAGCTGGGAGGCTGCGTCTCGGAAAGTGAAAGGCTACCGCATCATGTATGTGAAGACGGACGGAGTTCAGACCAATGAGGTGAAGATTTACACTGATGAATAATCACACTCCTCCTTCTTTTCTTTTTTTCTGTTGCAGAAAATCTTCAGTACACTGAAAGTGTTGAGTTTAGCGCTCAAGTTCTGTTCCAAATCGAAGCTGTTCTAATAAACATGAAAATGCTTTTAAAATATATTTATGTTACACAGATGCTCAGGTCATTTTCACCCTGATAATAACAAGGTGAAATAAAAGTGTAAAAAAAAGATCTAGTGTTTGTAAAATTGAAACAAAAATATGATGTTAAGAGGTTATTCCATTTTTTCCAACCCCTTATTTAAGTTCCCAACAAACCATCAATGTTTAATGTGCTTTGCGATTTTGAGGAATGGTCCGGGTTAGTAATGAACAGAACAGCAGGGTTCATAAAACTAACCACACTTTTGTCTAGTATCTTTTATGCCAGTGTAGTATGCATGTAGTATTTAATTTAAATAATTGTTTAATCTCTTTCATTAGGTTGAAGTGGGTCGAGTTACCACGAAGTTGCTAAGTGACCTCACCTCTTTGACAGAGTACACCGTGGCCATCTATGCCATCTACGATGAGGGACAAGCCGATTCCCTCACAGACAGCTTCAGAACTAGTGAGAATGACCACACATGCGTTTATCACACTGTTTAAAATCACTTTTGAGCACCAAGCAGCAGCCGTGGTTCTTGTGTTGTGTCTGTGTGTGTGTAGAGCGGGTTCCTGTCCCAGTGAGCGTAAGAAGCAGTGAGGTGACCACAGACAGTTTCAGAGTGAACTGGCAGCATGCAGCATCTGACATTTCTCTCTACAGGCTCTCCTGGACGCCAGCCAATGGAGGAGAGACCAGAGAGGTAGTGTAGCCACACACAGAGACCTACCAGCACAACAGAAACCATACACTTGTGCATACACTCATGAGGCAGGAGGATTCATCTCTCTGTTTAGTAGATAAATCGCTTCTTAGCCTTTACTCATCACAGATTTGTATGCATGATGTAAGAATGATGTAAGAATAAATCTGTGTCTGATTCATGAAACTGTATGTCAAATTACAAGTGGTAAAATGATGAATCAGCTGTGTGTCAACAGGCTCTCATCTACTAGTCCCATATTTACATATATATGCATACTACACAGCCCATTGTACCCTCATATACATCTAATTTACACAAAGCACACCCTCATTTATGCAGTCATACAAGATCGAGGAAAAACATAAATCAAAGGGCGGGGGGGAGTTATTTTTCTGATCTTAGTCAGAGGAGCTTGTGTTTCCTGTTTAAGGCCAAAATTAGATTTAAATATTTTGACTTGCAGGTAATTATGTGAACCCTTTTTAGCTAGGTTTCTATTATTTTTAGAACTCGAACATTTAGATTGGACCTGTCCTGAACCCTGAGGGGATGCAGTATGCGCCGACGTGCTGGAATGACATAGTCAGAAGCTGAATAGAATGACCTTCAATGAAGAAACATGTTGAAAGGATAACAGAATATGACTTATGAATGTTCTTAATTCAAATACACAATACTCTGCAAGAATTTAATTGAATAGCAAAAATATCAAAATGAATAAAATTGCATTTGGTGAGTAGTAATGTTAAAATGTAATTATGTAGTAACCTCGAAAAAATGTGCGATCCAGGCAAAAAATGAGATCCAGGCAAACTTGGGTGTGTGGTCCACCTAAGAAATCCAGGTCCCCAATTCAAAACAGTGTTTTGCCTGTTTCTCAGGACTAATGATAAAGAACCATGTCTACACATTTATAAATTACATGTTGGCACTAAAGCATGTTAAAACATGACATGCAGATCTGAATTTAATCACACCAATATGTCAAAGATTAAATTAATAAATAAGGAAACTCTGAAATGTCCATATGCTTTTTACCATCATATTTTAACATACACAACTCTCTTTCTTCATATTGCTCTCTCTCACTTTCTATCTCACTGCTTTTGTCTGATATTTTTCCTTCCTAAATACTTATTAAAAGTGATAACAAATAAACTAATGATACGCCCAGGTTTTAACCTCTCACATCCTCTTTTGTTCTTCTCTGGTATTTTCTCCAGATTTTTATAATTCCTTATAAGATCTTACCTCACTTGGGCCTATCACCACTGCTGTTTACAGATATTGGGTTTGCTATTACTTATCAATCTGTCTGTATATAGAGGTCCCACAGGACTTTAGATTTATATCTTATCAGCTTATCATCATCAGCGTTTTCTGTTTTTTTAATATGATATAATGTAAAATTATTTCTGTCTTTCTCTCTCTCTCTCTCTCTCTCCTTCTCCCTCTCTCTCTGTCTCTGTAGATGGTGGTTGGTAGTAATCTGAATTCTTATGTGATTACGGGTCTGAGGCCGCTAACTGAGTATGAGGTCACTCTCACGGCCATCTACAAAGACAAAGCTGAGAGTGAGAAAGTCATGCTCAGTGAAACTACAGGTAATCAAACACCAAATACACCACTAATTGCATCAGGGAAGCTACAGGTAATCAAACCTTTTTACAAACACAGCACTAATCCCATCAGTGAGACTTCAGATAATCTAACACCAAACACAGCCTTAATATCATCAGTGAAACTACAGGTAATCAAACACCAAACACAGCACTAATTCCAAACCAAACACAGAACTACAGGTAATCAAACACCAAACACAGCACTAATCCCATAAGTGAAACTACAGATAATATAACACCAATAATTAACAGCCAAATTATTGCTCCAAGAACTTGACATGTTTCTTTCTATAATTTTTGGCCTTTCAAAAAATATATTTATATAATCCTTTTTTCCCCTCTTTTAGTTGCTAGAACAACAACAGTGGCAACTACGACTACCACCACAACTACAGCAGGTATGTGGGATGGCTTTGGAGTTATTTTGGATTAAGAGTTTGTAAAAAGGCACTGTTTTTTTGCTGATTGTTTTTATGTGCACATATTTGTAGTGGTTAGGATGGGTGTGCGAGGTCTGCAGCTGAGCGATTTTACTACATTCAGCATGGTCGCATTGTGGGAACTGCTGGGCTCAAATGTGCGTCAGTATAGAGTGTCCTACATTTCAACACGCGGAGACAGAGCTGAACAAGTGGTGAGTGCAGATTTTATTAACACTATACTGATACACTACAGGTGTCACTCCCACTGACACACAGTACTGATACACTACAGCCATCACTCACACTGACACACAGTACTAATACACTACAGCCTTCACGCACACTGACACAGTACTGATACACTACAGCCATCACTCACACTGACACACAGTACTGATACACTATACTGTCACTCACATTGACACAGTACTGATACACTACAGCCGTCACTCCCACTAACACACAGTACTGATACACTACAGCTTTCACGCACACTGATACACAGTACTAATACACTACAGCCTTCACGCACACTGACACAGTACTGATACACTACAGCCATCACTCCCACTGACACGCAGTACTGATACACTACAGCCTTCACGCACACTGACACACAGTACTGATACACTACAGCCTTCACGCACACTGACACACAGTACTGATACACTACAGCCATCCCTCCCACTGACACACAGTACTGATACACTACAGCCGTCCCTCCCACTGACACACAGTACTGATACACTACAGCCTTCACTCACACTGACAGAGTACTGATACACTACAGCCGTCACTCAAACTGTCACACAGTACTGATACACTACAGCCGTCACTCTCACTTACACACAGTACTGATACACTACAGCCAACACTCCCACTGACACACAGTACTGATACACTACAGCTGTCACTCCCACTGACACACAGTACTAATACACTACAGCCATCACTCCCACTGACACAGTACTGATACACTACAGCTGTCACTCCTACTGACACAGTACTGGTATAATATAGCTGTCACTCCCACTGACACACAGTACTGATACACTACAGCCATCACTCACACTGACACAGTACTGATACACTAGCCGTCACTCCCACTGACACACAGTACTGATACACTACAGCTGTCACTCCCACTGACACACAGTACTGATTCACTACAGCCGTCACTCCCACTGACACACAGTACTGATACACTACAGCTGTCACTCCTACTGACACACAGTACTGATACACTACAGCCGTCACTCAGACTGACACACAGTACTGATACACTACAGCCGTCACTCAGACTGACACACAGTACTGATACACTACAGCCGTCACTCCCACTGACACACAGTACTGATACACTACAGCCATCACTCC
>CM075011.1:4819472-4830295 GCA_037576675.1 Pangasius sanitwongsei
TCACTCCCACTGACACACAGTACTGATACACTACAGCCATCACTCCCACTGACACACAGTACTGATACACTACAGCCATCACTCACACTGACACAGTACTGATACACTACAGCTGTCACTATTTTAAACATGCCATATCTTCTGTTTTTACATTTTTTATATGACTTTATTTGATGCTTGGCCAGAGGCTTTTTGTGTTCTAAAACCCTCATATGGTTTGTGCCTCTAAATCCTACTGAGTTACATGTTAACATTTAGTGGTATTCAGTGCTCATTTTATTTGTGCCTGTATTTATATTTGGAGTCCATCTCAAAGCATCAGTTCGTATTCAAACTCCCTGGCAGAGGTTCAGCACCATAAATATAGTGGACAGTTCCTCGCATATAAAGATGCTTTGGGTCAGCTAAGTTTGATGTTTGAAGGCTTCTCAGACCTCTGTGCCAATTTAAATTCTCCAAAATACTTCCTGCAGAGTGAGTTTTTTGTGTTATTTTTGAGCAACTGAGGCACTTCTCTCATTTCTGACTTGATTTATCAGGCTGAAAGACAACTAGTATAATAGGAAGAATCAGGGTAAAAAGTGAGGGAGAGAGAGAGAGAGAGAGAGAATGTACATGTTCTCTTCAAATTTTAGTACTTACATGAGGCAGAAACATAATTATATACTCACACTGAGGCTTATATTTAATTTGCATGAGAGCCAGTGTCTCAAAAGTAGACACGGATACTAGATTATCAGTTTATAATCTTTCAGTGCAATATGGCCAAAATTAAATGCAAATTTATTTGACCTGTGAAGTCAGTATGTTATCTGCAGTGTTATTATTAATGGTTTTATGTCTTTACATTCTTGTATATTAGCTGATGGTTTGAGTCAGGTGTGTTAGAGCACTAGAACTGTGCAGTTGTCTTTCTTCACCGCTGGAAAAATGTATAAATAATAGGATAACTACTGTCATAATTATGGTTATATTGATGTTAAGAAAGGAAAGCAAAGCTTTTAATTGATTCCCAGGCTTTGAAAATCATTGTTCTTATCCATTTCATTTGGTGCTGTTGCTTAAATTTTATTTATTGTTACAGTTACATGTAGTTAAATGTTCACTACAGTGGTGTTTCTACATTTGATATGAATTAACTCTTTTATTCTGCTGTCTCAAAGTTATTTGCCAGGAATATTATCATGTCCTTGGCTTATATGATGAAACCTGATACGATGTTTCCATGGTCTTTGAATTGCAGATAGTAAGTGTTTTTTTGTGCAACACGACCTTACTGTATTTTATTATTCCATAATGACCTCCCTTTTTAAGCTTTACTCAGTAAATTACTACAACAGCATTGTGTTCCTCAGACCAGCCCTAAGAAGCCACAAGAAGTTAAACGTTAAATAATAAGAGTAAGTAATTAAGGAAAATGAGGTAAGCAGGGCCTTGCTGTTAGCGACGGCACGCCAACAGCGATGTAAAAGTTCCACAATGTAGTTTTATTTAATGAAACCACAAAGACAGGGAAAGAGAAGTAGGGACAGTGAGGTGAAGAGTGGTGTGCCATAAGTAGTGATCCAGTGAGGTAGCGTGGTGATGGGGAATGGAGCTGTGGGAGAAGCACAAGTCCTGGAACAGTCCGCTAGGGAAATACAGAGAGAGCTGGAGGGAAACACACACAACATGGCAGATTAGTAACGACTTGGAAAACAACAGAAGAACAATGAGCAGGTAAGGGTCTGTAGCCTAATAGTAGGTCAGACGCTGACTGAACGGAAACGTGTGCTTATATGTGGTGCTGATTAGGCGTGATGACGAGGGACAGGTGTGACTGGTTAGAACTCCGGCGTTGGTGGGCGTTGACTAGGGAAAGGCTCCGGTGACTCCTTGACACTTGCAGCATAGTTGTTTCATCCTCTGTCATCGTGACTAGAACTTCAACATGATATTTTTCGTTTATGGCAAAAAGGGTCAAAAACAAGAGCACTCTTTTTTTGGAAGTTCTTTCTGAGTTCTTTCAGTTCTTTCTGAGACTATAGTTTTATGAGGCTGACTTTCAAGCACATTTTATTGCCTTGTAAAAAAGAAAATATCCAGAATCAGCAACACTGCTGGCACATGTTAAAAAAAAAAAGTTTGGCAACACCTGTGTGCTTTTGTGTGTTTCTGAAAAACAACGGGAGCTTATAGTTAGTTTTACAGCTCCTCGTAACATTTAATATACTTTAAAACATAAATTAAATATGTTTTGTCCAAATGTTTTCCTATTTGTGATATGTATGCTCTTCAGAGACAAAGTGAAAAAGAATAGTGTTCCTGAAAAGTTTAAATGTGTCTTTTTAATGTCAGTAATTTGTTCAAATAAAAATAACTACAATGAGAAACTAGGGAAGTTTCTCTGCTCAAAATTGTAAACTGTATACGTAAAAAGTATAGAATATACAATTATACAATTGCATATTGGATGATCATAAAGAAGATCATGACCTGGTGCATGGAGTGTAAATCTGGTTTGTAGGTGATGTATTGAATTCTCTGCCGGTCTCTGAGTAAAATTCCATCCTTGTTAATGGATAAAGTGTGGACCTCTGTTTGCTGCTCTGTTATCTGTAATCTATCCGATTATAGTGCATTCTGTAGGCACATGTAGTATGCCCATTAAGAACCCTGTGTTATAGTGTTAATGCATTATGGTGTGTGTGTGTGTGTGTGTGTATATGTATATATATATATATATATATATATATATATATATATGTGTGTGTGTGTGTTATGCATTATGGTACTAATATATATATTATGGTGTGTGTGTGTTTGTGTGTGTACTGCTGTATATTGTAGTCAAATGTTCCCTGGTTAGTCTGATTGAAATCTGATTGCTGTATCATCTGTAATTTGCAAATTTAATCATATTATTTGACTGCCAACTTTCCAAAGTCCAAACAAGTGATTGGGTTTTAGTGCATTTACACTTGCATTTTTCTGATTCTGATTGTCCTAGTGTAAACAGACTCAAAAACTGAAGAAACGATAAACCTAAGTGCACTATTTCCTATACTGTAGATGATGGTTCCTGGCAATCAGAACTCGGTGGTGCTGCAGCCGTTGCTGTCAGATACAGAATACAGAGTGAGTGTGACAGCCATCTATGCAGACGGAGAGGGACCAGCCAGTACACGCACCGCTCGCACATGTATGTGTCTTGGGATTATGGGTAATGTAGAATGTATAGTACTGAAAGCATTCCTTCTCAGTTATTTGTACTTTCTCTCTCTCTTCTCCCTTCAGTGCCTCTCATTGCTCCTAAGAACCTGAAAGTGTCAGAAGAATGGTACAATCGCTTCCGCATCACCTGGGACACCCCCCCTTCTCCCACCATGGGATACAGGGTCATCTACCAGCCTGTCTCAGGTAAACACACATCCGCTTGCTTACTAGCAATGAGAGATACGAGCTATTCTGCCATAATGCACGTAATGCCAGTTAGCATTACCATTGTCTGGATTATCCTTTTGCCATGTTCATTCTACTGATCACTGTTCACTCTTGCATCAGTATTGAAATAATTGCTGATTCATTCACTGATTTATTTTCTCTGTGCTGATTCATTAAAAAACCCAGATTTTAAAAACATTTGCCATCATCTGTACAGAGTGTGTAAGCGCTGTTCTCTGTTTTGTTGATGTGAATGAGCAGGATTATCATGGACATTATAACAGCTGGTATATGATCACAAGCTGAATTGATTAGATTTATGTCCATTTTGGTGTGGCTTGATGCTATCCAATAACTTGATTAAAGGCTGACTTTCATTGTGGGATAAAATCACACTTGGCTAGCAATGTTTTAGACATCTTTAGCTGTTTTATTTTTCCACCATGTTTATTAGAGTGGCTTTTTGTACAATGTTGTCTTTGCAGCAAGAAGGCCTAAGCAAGATTAGAATATAAATACAAATATTTCCATGTTTTGGTGTAACATATTTATGTTTTCCAAAAGTAAGCATTTATTGCTGTTTGCCAGAATTCAGCTGCTGTGATAAAATACTTCAACATTCTTCAACATACATTTTTCTGGCTCACAGAACAAAAAAAAGAAACATTTGCATGCAACTTATGTGCAATATTTTATTCTGTGAAACTGCATTGCATGCTTCACATACTTCGGTATAGATTATGTTCAAATAATCTTTTCCATTAATTGAACTATTTGTCGGACATTTCAATTAAACAGCTGACATGCCCAGATGTAGCTTGTGTGTAGATGTTTTCCAGTTGGTGTGTGTTAGTTGGCATCATTGTGTGTGTGTGTGTGTGTGTGCAGTACCAGGCCGTGCTCTAGAGACATTCGTTGGTGACGATGTAAACACCATGCTGATCTTAAACCTGATGAGTGGGACAGAGTACAGTGTAAAGGTCATTGCAACATACACCACTGGCTCCAGTGACGCTCTCACTGGCAGAGCCAAAACATGTGAGTTCCCCAACAGCACAATACAGTCCACATATATGCATGTGTTTCCTCTGAGATATGTGAAGTAACTACAGCATTGTTGGATGGCTGTGGCATCACTGGGATTCAATCTCTCCTGATGACAAGGCAAACGCTTTTCTGTTGCCTCACTCGGGGCACACGCCTGCTTAACATAGTAAATTGATGTTTTTTTCCTACAGAGTGAAACAGTAATAATATAATCTATTAAAGCAAATCTCAGCAAAAATAAGTGCAATGGAGACAAAGGATAAAAAACCCACTAGTTTAAAAAAAACCCCAAAAAAGTAATTTGTCAATTATTAATTATTAATTGTTGTTCAATATAACTACACATCTGGAAATAAATAGAGGCTGTTGCATGTTATGTACCAATAAAGTGAATATAGTAAAGTCTGTATTATATGTGCTGTCTGATGTATGACTAACAAGTCTTTACACACCCTCATTTATGCTTCACTCAGAATTTACACTCTACTCACACGGAAGCCATTTCATGTTGTGTTCATCAGTTCGTACTATAGATATATATTCCATCAAGACCAATTAATTGTGTTTTCTATCAGACCAAAAGTAATCTATCAGCTCCTCTAATGTGCCTTTTTTATCTCCTCTCTTTTTCTCTCTCTAGTGTACCTGGGTGTAACGAATCTGAACACCTATCAGGTACGAGTGAACAGTATGTGTGCTCAGTGGCAGCCTCATTCTCATGCCACCCAGTACCGTGTGTCCATCGAGTCCCTGCTCAGTGAGTACAGTGGAAACTGACACCTTGGACACTTCTCAGATCACACCTTTGTTAACTTCCACACGCCACTTCCCCTTGGGGAAATAGTTTATGAGCTGCATAGTTTATATATGACTTGAGCTCAAGTGAAGTTTGTTAAATGAGCCATTGGAGGCCTGAGGTATTGTTTTCCCTTTTTCAAAATGATCAAAAATGGCAGATGAATCTAGTTGATGAATTATGAGTTATGGCTAATTTCAACAAGGGAGATTTATGAAACATCTTGGAACACAGCAGCAGATGTATTTTGCACCTACAGTATATTCAATTCAGTTTTATTTGTGTAGAACAGTGTCTATAGACTTTGTCACAAAGCAGCTATATAGAAACCCAGATGTAAATTTAGATCCCTAATGAGAAAGCCAGAGGTGACAATGGTGAGGAAAACTTCCTGAAACAACACGAGGAAGGAACCTTGAGAGGAACCAGACTCAAAAGGGAACCCCTCCTCTTCTGGGTGACATTGAATGGTGGGATTATAAATCATTACAGTATTCAGTTGTAGAAGATGAAAGGCAAATGGCACTGTGTGTATTATAAGGATGTTCACTACCAGGGGTGAGCAAAGGACAGTGTTTATGATTACAGAAGCAGTTCTCAACAAATATAAATCTACAGTATCCAGGTGAGATTATCCAGTGAAGCAAGGGTAACACTTGGGCATAAACTGTTTTGGGGAAACTGTTCATGTGATGTTGGTGATTTAGAATGAGGTGTGTGAATGTTGAGTTTATTAGGGATTTTTGTGTGTGGAAGTTTAACACAGTTTATAAATTTCAGCATTTTTCCAAATTAAGTTGCATGCTTTCAAGATGCTTCAGTGCAAGAAATGATTTAGCACAAACACACTAAATCACCGGAAAAGACCTCTTGCCTTTGTAAGAACTCCAAATAAAGTTTTGACTAAGATGGGTGTGTAGTTTTAGTTTTTAATACGGGTGAGGGTGGGAGATGGTTGTGGGTTATAATCAGGCACGCTCTCACTCTCTCTCATGGTGGGGATGAAGTACTGAGCTCTCGGTAAATCTACCCTCTGTAAAGAGAGACAAATGCCTGAGGCTCAGCCAAATATGAAAGGCACTCTGATCTTGCACACACGCACACACACACACACACACACACACTGCACTGCATACTAATGTTATATTGAGGGTGGGACTCTCTAGAAACTTTGATTTGAGTTTGATTCAGAGTGCTAACATTGGATTCAAAACTATTATTTATGCATCTTGATCTACATAGATTGTTTATTTATATAGCCATTATGTACTTTTTTCCCAATATGACCAATTCTTTTAAAACATGTGATCATGTTTTCATAATATGTAAAAAAAATATATAAGAGCATATGCAAAAGAGAATTATAGGGCATATAAGAATTTAATATTTTCCCAATCACTGTGTGAACCTACTTTTTTCCCACCCCACAGTGCATCTCCTACATATTGTACATACAAAAATATTACAATATAATAAAAGATAGTGAGAGTGTGTGTGTGGGCATTGATAATCAGGGCGTGTCTGTATACTGTACAGCTGTGCTTTACTGATAGCAGTGAATGAGTGTTGGTTGTGTGAATAATGACTGCATGGTGATATTGATGGGAGGATGCTGTTTGTCTCAGTATTTGTCTCATAATCCTGCACTTTCACTGTGATGGATATGAATGTTCCTGTTTGACTGAGGCCACGCTTCCTTCACTGAGCTAGAGAGGCACTGAGGCTGCATCTCCTTCACTGAGACTGACAGGAAATGTAGTTTCAGTTTTATTTCTTGCAACAACTTTGTTGCTAATCAGCTTTATAATAATCCAGGTCTAGACCTCTAATGAGCAACTCTATAGAAAAAGAAATTCATTAGGAACAAAGCTTTAGATCAGCCACGCTTAAAAGGAGGAACTAATCCGCCTCTGGCACTTTGATATTAAGCACATGGTGAATAGCAGTATAACAGTACTTAATCATTAAAGAGTAACAGTTCTGATTGTATTAATAAACAAGATGTTAGCCATGAACACATAGAGTTTCAATATGAGCACAACATCAGACAAGTTTAGGTAAAATGCAGCTTATAATTTGCAGCAGTTTTTAAGACACATAAGATGCTTGGGCATCCAGGTGAGATTATTCACTTAAACAGGAAGGAGAACTGTAAGTGCAGATGGCTCCAAGAAGAAGAAGCAGAAGAAAGCACAGAAGCAATTTATCAGGATTGTGCACGGCTGTTATAACAGGCAGGTCAGGAGGGTGAGGATATGATGGCTGGGAAGACTGTCAAGTACATGGCCATATGTTGTGATATCGCATGTACCTAAAAATATAAGATAATAATTAGTGTCATGACCATTTTGGCATGACAAATCACACACTTTTTATTACCAGATAGTCAAGATTAAACACTCTTTGTTATTATAATGTTTATGCATTTTAATATTTATTATTATTTTTTATTTATTTATTTTTTTGTCTTAGTTATAGACATACTCTTGAGCTAAGTGGGTTTTTCTGTTTGTTCAGGCCCAAGGCTGTAATGCTGAAATCATATGTGCTAATTTCAAGCTCACTGAAATGGTTCAGTCAGTATGACCTGGGAATTGAGAAGATTAGGCACAGAATATAGGCTTCGGTCTAAGGAGGCAGAGAAACAGACACATGGGCATCAACTTTTTAGAACTGCTTTAAAAGAAAGGTGCTCAGAGTCAGCTTGGAGGTAGTTCTGTTCAGTTGATATGAAGAACCCATGGAATAGTTTAGAAAAGACAAATGAACACATGAAACAATGTTCATGATGATTTTTAGGCTGACATGTTAATAATTAGTATGTTAATAAAAAAGTATTCAAATTCTTTGTCACAAGGCAGAGGCAGGTGCATGAAAAGACAAACTGTTTATTAACAATAAAATCAGTCAGAAATTCTGCATGATCACCTTTCTGATTTACAGTTGTTTATTGACACTGTTTTATATTACAGATGGCCAGAAGCAGGAAGTAAGGTTGGATGGCTCTGAAGCCAGGCATTGCTTTAGCGACCTGAATCCAAACACACAGTATAAAATCAGTGTTTACGCTCTGCTACAGGAGTCAGAGGGCCCTGCTGTCACCACCATCCAGAAAACACGTGAGTGTGTACTGCCAGTGGCACCATGCCCATTATTTAAAATACACACATACAGGAAGAGCTGCAGCAGAGCTACAGTTATAGAAGTGCAAGACTTTTGGACTGTATATGTGCTCTATATCAAGAAATGAACAGCACTGTGGTATAAAAGAAAATAATGAACACCTGCCTGCCAATCAGTGACAAGTATTTTTTTAAGAAATATTTCATAGATTTTTAATGGTCACTGAATTAATATTGTCAAAATAATTCTAACACATTTACTGCATTTCCTTATGTGCTGTATTCAATCACACAATCCAACCCATAGATGTGGCACTTCCAAGATTACTCACACCACAGGTTTCAGCTTGTGCACACACACTTATACACTCACGCTTACCCACAACCACACAGGTGCACTCACACACATCCACACACCCACAGAAGTGATAATTACTCACAGCCTTTGTGAATGCGGTAAGGCAGCATATGGCAGCTCCCAGGCACATATTCAATTTATGACTTTGTTTTGAAGTAAGTGGAAAATCTGTGAAATGTAAAGCACGGTGGTGCTGGTTATCCTCATCATACACTTAGACAGATAAACACTCATCCACTGTTACTGATCTCATGAGACAGGAGGCTTGATCAGACAGCGAATCAGACACATAATCAGACAGATCACAGAGAAGGGAGATGCCACATCCTCACTTCACTTCCTAACCAAAGCAGTGTGTAGGCTATTGATTAACACATTTAGAATAAATCCTCAACAGCTGGTGGTTTGAACTGTATAATCCAAATATGTGCCTGCTCATTCTCCTTCCTCTTCTGCCTCTCTTTGTTTATGTTTATTTTGGTGTGTGTTCTGGTAGACCCGGTGCCCACCAGTCCTCCCACCAGGCCTCCAACCACCACGCCACTCCCCACCATCCCTGTCGCTAAGGAAGGTAAGCCTCAAAAACTGCAAATAAAAGCTCCTCTAGTAAAATATCACGTAAAACTAACATTCAAACAAAAACACAATGACATTTTAATTACATTTTAGCAAGCTAAAAAATGTTTATCTTCACTATATATTATAAAAACAATGGTGTCAGATTGTCTGCAGTAAACTTCTTTAAAACTTTAAATTTAATGACTTTGATTTTGTCACTCAATCAAAAACTCACACTGAAGAATAAACATCAGAGCGTTACCATGGAAACACACAGCCTCTTATTATTGGTGTTAGACTTGGTAGACATTCAGAGCTCAGTGCTGTGATGCTGAAAATCAGATTTAGGTTGAAGATGAGAGAAAGAAAGGGAAAAATTATTATTATTATTATTATTATTATTATTATTGTTATTATTATTATTATTAGTAGTAGTAGTAACAGTGCTTTTATAATTGTTAATATTTGTATTACTATTGCCCTAGCTATTATCATCATTCATTATGACATCATACAGTATATTGTTATTCATATTGTAATTGTTAGTAGTTTGTTTTAATTATTGTTGCTATGGTAATAGTCAAGTTGTATTCCCAATGCTTTAGCAGTGTGGTACTATAGTGCGTATTTCTGATCTAAAATCTTTGCAGCCAGGAGCCCTTTTAACTGTAAAGTAAATTTCATTGACACACTCAGCACAGATTTATTTAATGAACACAATCCATCTATTTAAATATTAGTCTTTTTATACAATAATATTCTGCCTTTTTACTGGAGTTATAGATCTTTGTTATTCCTGAACAAGTTGACATCATGTAAGGCTGACATTATATATATATATATAAATAAATAAGGGTCTATGTTAAACCCATTCAGTTCAGATAACCATTCAAACAAGTAAATAGCTATGAGTTAAATAATAAACATGGATTATGGGAAATGGTGGTTTTCCTGTGAAAAAAAAAAAATTCACAGAAGGGAAAACTTTTACTGCAGTTCATGTTTCACTCTGTTTCATTAGTTCAGCAGTCAGTCACATGACAACTTAATTTTCTCTCACTCACACACACATACACACACACTCTTTGTCTCTCCATCTACCAGTTTGCAAAGCCGCGAAGGCAGATCTGGTGTTTTTGGTTGATGGCTCATGGAGCATCGGCGATGACAACTTCCTAAAGATCATCCGCTTCCTGTACAGCACAGCCGGAGCGCTGGATGAAATTGGACCTGGAGGCACACAGGTCAGAAAGCACAGAATCTTACCTGTATCTAGTGCCATGTCTCAATTAAACACCATTTCCATATCTAATATATAAATAGATACAGAGGATTTGCGATAAAAATAGGTTCATCACTTTTCAATATCGGGGCATTCTCTCTCTCTCTAGTGCATAAATAAATAAATATATAAACAAACACACACACACACACACACACACACACAAAAATATGGCATTTACCATTTAGGAATTACAGCCATTTTCAGCAAAGTACCTCCATTTTCAGGGGCTCAAAG
>CM075011.1:4839863-4854991 GCA_037576675.1 Pangasius sanitwongsei
CCTTGAGTGTGCAGAAAGGCGCTATATAAAATAAACTTATTATTATTATTATTATTATTATTATTATTATTATTATTGTTTACCACCTCTGCTTACATTTACAAATAACTTAATCTACTAATGGAAAAAAAACATTACTGACAAATTTTAAATAATCGTAAGTTAGAGTTCTCACTTTGATTAATAGCATCATCCACATTAGTCTCTGTCTCCATCCAGGTAAAAATCACTCATGATGTTTGAACACAAGCCTCATTGTTTACTCTAATATCTGTGTTATTATCTTTGCTCGGTGCTGAAATAATCACGGTATTAATATCTTTTATTAGGTCACTTAAACAATTTAAAACTTTGTCCGCTCTTGTCGGTACAGAGTGTGTAAGCGTTTTTCTCTGTTTTGATGATGATGTGACGTTGTGACAGCTGGTATCTTATTACAAACCGAACTGATTAGGGTTATGTCCATGATGCTATAGCACATAGATATCCAACAGATTGATCAAAAAGCACACTGATAGCTAGCAACATTTTAAACATCTTTAGGCAGACTGATTGCATTTACTGCTGCGTTTGGTAAACTAACTGGCTTCTTGATACAGAAATGATACTGTTGACACTGGAAATGTTCCTGAAAGCCTGTCTGTCTCTGTATGTCATACACTGTATGTTTATATGTCAAGCAGCTTTCTGCAAATTGTGTCTTACAGTAAAGTTATTGGGATCACACGCTTCTCTCATTCTGTATTTCACTACAGGGTGTTCCAGGAAACCCAGGAACCCCGGGGCGGGACGGCCCTCCTGGACCCAGAGTAATGTTTCTCTCACTTGTGATTGGTTTATAGATCTGTCGGACTATATAGCATTAGCTGTGATTGGCTAATGAGTGTGTCCTGCTTCACAGGGTTTGCCGGGTAACGACGGACCACAGGGCAGAGCGGGGCCTCCCGGAAATATTGTGAGTACACAGATATGTGTACACAAACACTGAAATTCATTTATAATTGGCTAGCATGCATAACAGTACACAGCATAAGTTTTTATTTTTTATTTTATTTTATCAAGACTGCGCTTTTGCGAGGGAGATGCTTCACATTCCTACAATTTACATAAATTCTCCTATTCAAACATTTCCAAATAGGGATCTACAATGTGTATGGATGTTTAAGTACATGTAGAGCAGAATGCAGAGTGCTCAGTCCTGGCATTAAGCTGTGCAGATACCTAAAAGCACTTCACAGATAAAATGTTTAGAAAGGCCTAGAAATTCTCTGGCATGACAAATATTCATTGCCCTCTGATGAGTTTTGGATATGAGCCACAGCACCATCACCCTTTTTGCAAGGAGCCTTGTTAATTGTTTAACAGAGAGAAGAGCCAATGTAGCCTCCATTAAAAGAACTTCACGTGCACTGCGCGGCAAGTCAGATTTTGTTTTTGACATTTAGTTTGCCTGAAACGCACTCAGAAAATGTGTAAAATATGTAGTATTTTTCTGTATTTTTATTTTTTTGTTTTTAATTGAGTAATTAATATCTTGACCTGATGGTTCCACAAAAAGTCATTAAACTACACTTTCACCTTCACTGGGAAATCCAGATTAATATGCAAACTGAAATCCATACACATGCTGACTGCCTTTTGCATATCTTTTTTTTCCTTTTCAGTGTTATGCAGTGACAGTTTTTTTCTTTGCCCAGTCTATGCACTCCAATTAATT
Source organism: Pangasius sanitwongsei (assembly GCA_037576675.1). Taxonomy (NCBI): domain Eukaryota; kingdom Metazoa; phylum Chordata; class Actinopteri; order Siluriformes; family Pangasiidae; genus Pangasius; species Pangasius sanitwongsei. The sequence continues at coordinate 4,841,581 of CM075011.1, forward strand.
CCCAATAAGGATTAAGTCAATAAAGCACACATTTTTTAGGTTGTGTAGGTTGACTTTAAGCATTTAAATCTATATTTTTTATACTGCTCATAATTTATTTTACAGTACATGTGAGAAATCATTTCAGAAATATGAGCCACCATTTCACCTATTGTGAATGGATTAGGTCCTACTGATATACCACTGAAGTGAAGTCATTTTTCTGACTTACACAATCAAGCAAAATACATGAGAAACCATACATTTATGGTGGCAACTGTAGTTTAGATCCTAAAAACAGAAAGGGGATGGGCAATTCCAGCATTGTGACATTTGCACTCACATTGGCTAACAAATATCTCAGAGCAGAGGCAAGCTAAGGATCAATGAATCAATTTGATTATGTTGTCATTTAACCTCTAGAGAACAATGCAGACAAATCTTAAAAACCCATGTACTGATTTACATGTTTCAAATGCATAGCAATTTATCAGTGTTATGGATGTGACAACAAACAAACTTTTGTGGGAGACTACACATTTTCTACAGACTCAATTTCAATTTTAAAGACCATCACAGAAAGCATCATATGTAAAACATGAAAGAGACTTTTTCTTATTTTGGGAATACATCATTAAGAGATAACTGGCATTATGAATGTGACATTTTTGCATTATTGATGTGTTGTGTCTGAACCAGTATCCCAGATATTTGATGTATAAATGATGCAATTTTCTCTATAATTCTTCTCTATAATAGAGAAGTTAAATACAGTGAAATATGAGTGAAAGTCATGAGTAAACATTTTAAAAGTCGTTTTGTTCCTGTGCTCACATTTTTTCCATGGTAAGGTTGTCAAGGGTGACATCTTTCTATAAATTCAGTTTAACCCTGTGACCTGGCCTTCCCTCAGCGGGATGCGACCCCCGTTGTCTTTAGAGAATTGCTGCTTCACAGTTCTTGAATGAAAGAGATATTGCCCTAGTTTGTGAGCATGGACTTTTTTTATTTCATCATCAAACTGCTGGATAAATACTTTGGATGCTTTGCTGTGCTGCCTGATGTATTGCTTGCTTTGTCATTTTGCAAAACTGATCAGCAGGTGCATTTTCTTAGCTATGGTTGGCCATGTGACGATATTGTCTGTCTATAACTTACACACAAGGTTAGAGGTTAAACCTTGAGACGAAACAGATTTAACAGGGAACCCTGGATGACACTGGATAGTGTGATTATACATCTTTACAGTGTACACATGTGGAATATGTCCTGGGATGAGCACAGGACAGTGTTTACGATCAAAGCAGCAGTTCGTAGATACGAATTTATAGTATCCTGGTGAGATTATCCACTGAGGCAAGAGAGAGAATTAAACTGATTTTGGGATGTGCAAATCCAAAACCGAGTATCCATAAGGATAATGAATGCTTTTGTTATTACTGAAATATTTGAAGGCACAGGGAATTTCAAGCATGAAAAACAGGAAATGTTAATTTTATGAGCTGAAATTCTGACCTGAAAAGAGATAGGTATGTGGACCCCACAGTTCTAGTTCCTTATTTAAGCCATGCAGAACCTTAATGAAGTTTTCTTTGACAACTCTCTGAAGATTAGAACAAACAGTTATCGCTCTTTCATCTCTTTTGCCCATAGTCTTACTATGTGGGCTTTTTCTTGCCTCGCCCATGTTTAGAATGTTAACATTAGAACAACCGTTTCTGGCATGAAACTTTAAGCTCTCACCGCAGAGCAGTCACATCTTTCACAAGGCCGCCTTCTCTTTGATCTCACAGTCTTCCCTCTTTCATCCCACCACCATCCCATAAAGAAGCACTGACTTTGTCTCTTTAATCTGGAAGTCAGTGCCTCTGTGTTATTACAGCTGCTCTGTGCTCTCTGCAGGGAGGACCAGGAGCTCCCGGGGCACCAGGTCAGAATGGCCCTCCAGGACCCACCGGCGATCAGGGACCCCCAGTAAGAACACACTGGAATGTTTGTGTGTTGTGTATTTAATGTATGTCAGGTCCAAATGAAGTCATAACTCTATTTTTCACACTATAATGCATGTCAGATTTCTCCCTCTTGGATTTGCATTAGTTTAATATAATAACACCGATAATAACATAACACAGAAAATCCCATTGCAACCCTAGTGGAAATTTTAAAAATCTACTTAGAAGGTTTGTTACAATATTTCAGCATTTAAGGCTGATAATGACTTTTTCCCTACATACACATTAAGACTGCAGGAAAGGCTTCAACTCAGTGAACAATACAGAAACACAGAAGAATAAATTCTTAATAGAATAAAATTCCTGTTATATTAATGACTTATACAATTATATAATTTATACTCCAGAGTGACTTAATTTCCAAACCCTAGTATTTTTATTAATTAATTTGGACTTTAGGAATTGAACTGAGGCACAAAAATCTCTATAAACCACTATAATTTGATATAACTAGAACCACTATGAAGTGCTTTTTGCTTTTTACTGCTGCTACTTCATGCCAATGGTTGGACAAATATCTCATGTACAGCACCTGATCTGGCATGTGATAATGCCCTTAAAATTGCAGCAGAGTGTTTAGAAAGTGTGAGAGATTTTATTCTACAGCTGGAATTGCATTGTCATTTTTAGATAACTAGTCCCAGTGCTGACACCTTGTGCTGCTCACGTGAACACAAATTATTAATTCATTTATTCAGCTTCAGTAAGCTCTTTATAGCAAGCCCCTGGTCAGGGTTGTGGTGGATCTGGAGTCAGTCCTGGGAACACTAGAAGTGAGGCGGGGATACATCATGCAGGGCTGTATATGTGTTTATTATAGGGATGACAAAAATATGAACACCTCTCTTTTTCTGTCACAGGGCCTTCCAGGTCTGAAAGGAGAGAAGGGAGAACGAGTAAGTGATCTCATCTTTACCCTCATAAAGTTCATAAAATTTTTCATTTTCTTTTTTTTAATTTTTTTTTCTGTATGCTATATGCCTTCCAATAGCTTTACTACAGGCTGAAGAGCTATCAAGTAGACACTGAGTAGTGATGTGGTGTATGCAACAATCATAGCTGTATTAGTGTTTATGCAGGTGCAAGTAAGAGCTTGTGTGTGGGTGTGTGTATATGTTTGTGTACATGCATTAATGTTTGTGTGTTGACCCACACAATCCTCAGGGTAAAGATGATCTCTCTCAAGTCTCCAGTATTACACTAATTATTGCTGTATCCTGACTGATAAAATGCACAAACTGTACTAGTCAAAATATGTTTGTGTGTTGTGTGCGTGAATTGTACAGGGGGATGCACAGTCCACTTCATCAGTCCAAGCCATTGCCAGACAAGTGTGTGAGCAGCTCATACAATGTGAGTTCACTACATGACATGCACTCTCACTCCATTCACAGTTCTTAACATTACATAAATGCTACATGTTTAAATATCGATAAAAACTGACTTTTTGAATTAAAATAAAAAGTACAAAGAGTATAAATCAGAAGGCATGAAAAAACTGCACTAAATAAATGACAGTTAAACTACAAGTCAATTTATAAAGTTTCAGAATCTTAAATTAAAACATGACTAATAAAAATGTACAAAAAAAAAAACACCAGACCATATTTTAGAGTGTATATGATAATATCATGTTAAATATTGAAGTACATTGAATAAGCACACAGAATCAGAATGTTCTCTTTCTCTGTCTCAGCTCACATGGCTCGTTATAACTCCATCCTGAATCATATCCCGAGGCAGCAGGCAGTTTCAGTCCGCACTGTTCCCGGGCCTCCAGGCGAGCCTGGTCGGCCCGGTCCTCCAGGACAGCAAGGAGAGCAGGGTCCGTCTGGACGTCCCGGATTTCCAGGAACTAATGGAGAGAACGGCCAGCCTGGTGCCAGAGGTGCTGCACTGGGATACAGGATTAACATGGGATCTGGAGTGAGGGCGAGATTAGAGACTAACATATGGGATGTAGAGTACAGGCTAGGGACAATCATGAGGGCTCTGACGTAAGGACGTGTAAGATTTGAAGATGAGATTAAGGATTATATGCAGTATTTGCAATGTAGATGAAATTAGAGAATAACATGCTGATTCTGAATACTCTTTAACTTACTATGACAAGGGCTGAAGCCAGGATTTGGTGTGCTAGATCAGAAAACACAAATCCTTTATTCTCAGTTAATACACCTGGAATCTTTTCTGACGCTTTCTTCAACTGCATGTATTGATTTGTTTTTCATCTTTTTCATTGTTCAGTGTTAAATAAAAAAGCACCACAAATGTATTAATTAGCTATATTGAATTGAAGGTTAGTTTGTCCTTTGCAATGCTTTCATTTTAAAATCAAATCAATGAATGGCTAAGCAATAACAGTTAAAATTAGAAAGTTAGAATGGGCCAGCAAGAAGAAGGACATAGGATTTGGCATGTGAATGAAATTTCTGGACTCTAAAGTACAGTCGGAATTTGAAACATCTGATGCCAAAGAATGGGTACATTCATACTGATACAATTGCATTCATTTTCCAGTATATAAATAAATAGAGATAAAACTTGAAATTGTCTTAGAATATTAATTTTCTGATTTTAAAAAAGGAGCACCTTATTCAGATTAGCAGAAGGACAAAGTTGATCAGACTATAGAGCCAGGATGTTGGCATTTCCAACCTTTTTTTCCTAAAAGAAACTTTTTTTTGTGGAATTTTCCTTTAAGCCTTAAAGGGTTTTCTTAAGACTTTTTTTTGAAAGTCAGTGCATATTTAAACAAGAAAGAAGACATCTGGAAAAGGAATGTGTCCTGCATTCCTTAATGCTGCTATTGCTGAATATATGAGTGAAAGCTGGTAATCAGTATAATTGTGTGTGTGTGTGATATCAGGTCCTCCAGGTGAGAAAGGAGAGAAGGGAGCCCCAGGTGTTGGTGTCCAGGGTCCCAGAGGGCCTTCAGGACCTCCAGGTAAACACACACACACAAAAACAGACAATGGCTTTTCATGTCACATGAAACAATGGTTAGAAAGAGGAATCGCTTCAGGATAGTGATGAAAACATGAGCTGGACGCCGCTGTACAATACGAAACACTGCATTTCATTCTTACACCTTACAATTCCTACATGCCGAATGCTGCTACCACAGAAATGACCCACTACAGGCAGTATTTCCTAATGAGCTCATTTAACCTAATTACCCAAATATATATAGAAGGTGAGTCATTTTTAAACAGTGTTAAAATGCCTTGAACACTTAATATAGATTTATTACTTTCACGCTACTTGCTTAGGCTAAAACAAGCCATGGCTGCTAGAATACTCACACTCAGAATGCATGAGAACAATTTAAAAGAAAAAGAAAACAATTAGGCTATTATGGAGTTTAATGCATTTTAATAAGCATTGCAATAATTAAAATTTTTTGAAACCCTAACCCTAACCCAAGTCTGTTGCATAGAAACTACAGAGAAATAAGTTTTTTTAAATGCCAGAAGACCTTTTTAACCTCATTTTCTCCCGTTTGATAATTTGAACATTCCCACCCACACAACAGCTAACAACCAGGGAGGATGGAGGCTAGCGCGTGCTTCCTCCGAGATATGTGAAGCTCGGAGGACAAACTCGGAGGAAAGCACTAAGTGCTAATGCCCAATATTTTTTAGTGTCACTGTGATTGACAGGCAAGAGTCTAATGCCATCGCTTTCATTCAGAGAGCATGGCTAATTATGCTCTGGCCACGGATAGCTGTGGCATTGTTAGAATTCGAACTCGCGATCTCCCCACGATAGAGTGAATGCTTTTCTGTCGCCTGTCTCATGAGCTCGGGAGCCTGAAGACTTTTAATTCAGTTATTTAAATGTTTTTAGAGTCTCATAATATTTATTTCTGTTCTCTTGCTCTTGTCTGCGTTGGAGTAAAAAATATTCTGAACCTGCAAGTTGCTTGACTTATGGGATCCCATCACAGGTTTTACATTTACCTGAGGAAAGAAAGAAAGACAGAAAGAAACACAATGTGTGTGTGTGTGTATATATATATATATATATATATATATATATATATATGAAACTTCTACATACATTGCTGCATAGTCATCAGTGTGACATCAGATACATGTCAGCACCCAATCAGTACACAACTGTGTATTGATATTGGTGTGTGTGTGTGTGTATGTGTGTGCGTGTGCTCTCAGGACCACCTGGTGAAGGAAGGAGCGGCAGCCCTGGCCCATCTGGTCGCCCTGGTAACCCTGGTGGTTCCGGCAGACCCGGCATTCCCGGACCAGTAGGACCGGCCGGACCCCCAGGATACTGCGATCCGAACTCCTGTGGATACAATGTGGCAGGTGAGTTTTTCTTTCTCTCTCTCTCTCTCTCTCTCTCTCTCTCACATATATACACACGCACTCACCCATGTTAACCCATGTATTGTGTTCAAGTTGAAATGACCCGTTTTACTAAATGTTTTACTAAAAGTGGCACAAATCTAAAACAGAAAATATGAAACTATGTGCTTGAGTCACTTTCTCTAATAAACATTAAAGTTTATATTTTTATATCATATACATATTACATTAGAAAGAAAAATCTTTAAAAAATCATATACATAAAAAGAGTATCCTATTTCTGCAACAAACATGAAAAATTCTATTTTAGAGATCATATACAGATTACAGAAATGATTCGCTTTCTCTAATAAACATAAAAAAAAATCTAAATTTCTCAGATAGTAGATGATGGTATATTTGATGTTTAAAAATATATACATGCAATTACATTAACAGTTAGTTCTGGTCCACTGATTTGATTGGTTGAGTGACGTTCTAAGTGTGCCTATATTTACGGTTACTAAAGTGGTGTTAGCGACATCATTAGAGTACAAGGCAATCAATACTTTTCAGGAATATAATTTTTGACTTAAACATTTATATAAGTTTATATAAGTTTCTTGTTTATAGAACTGTTGTATAAAAGTTGTATTAGCTACGGCTGAATCACAGCTGTGCCGATATTCAGTATAACTATATTACTGCTCATGCGATATTTCTAATTGTATGACGATAAACTCTAAACAGAGTGTGTCTATATGAACCGTAATGAACAGAACAGAAGGGTTAACCATGAATTTTATTAACTGAAATTCATACAACTATTGTACCTCAAATTGTTCTTGTTCTTAATCACTTGCATCATATGTCAACACATCAAACCCACACTGTGATGTTTTCAGTCATTTCCCTGCACTTAGTTGGATCTAACATGGCTATAAATCATGAATTCTGCATGCTATGAGTGACTCCAGGACAACTCATGATGCAATGCTATAGCAATTCTGCTAGATGTAATAGTCCAGAGGTTGGTTGTGTGCTGGATTTGGTTTAAACTGATACACAGATAGCAATAGGGACAGAATGGCTCATTCGGCTTAATAGAAATAAAGAGAAAGGAGATAGGTGGTGAGCAGTAAGATTGTCACAGCTTAATTTATTTAGTCTCTGTAATCACATTGAAAGTACAGTCATATCTTGGTATTATGTGTGTTTCAGTCAGTAATAAGTTAGTCATATAGCTGTTGAGATGAATGTGTTCTCCATACTGCGACCAGCCCAGAGTTGTGTTGTAACACTATTACACTAACGTGTGGAACATGTGCACTTCTAATTGAATGTTCAGCATTGCAGTGAAGCAGCCATCATCGACGTGGTATATAATTGTTTCAGTTTCAGCCATCAGTGTTTGGAGTTCATCACTGCAGCCTGCAAGCTCTCGTGTTTTAACGCGTTCTAGCTTTATTATTTGCTTAATGAAAAAAAAAATGAGAAAAAACTTCTATACTGATGGTTATGAAATATTGTCAGTAATATAGTATTGTCATTACTGTGACAGATTTATTACAGATTGAAAAAAGACTTTATGAAATTACTGTTGTTATTATGTCCCTTTGTGCTGAATCTTTCTGTATCTGTGTAGTCTAGCAGTTGTGCGTGTGTGTGTGTGTGTGTGAGAGAGAGAGAGAGAGAGAAAGAGAGAGAGAGTATAGCGTGAGTGCTGAATGCCTGTATGTGCATAGTAACTCCATAAATGTCTGCATTGGTGAGTCGTTCTGTAAGCATAGTGCTCATGTCAACACTGTCAGTATGAGGATACTTCATTCCAGCTGTTCACATGAGACAGAGACATAAGGAGTTATGCAATGCTTACATACTGTATGTGTGTGTGTGTGTGAGAGAGAGTTTTTTTGTGTTGTAATTCTTTATCAGTTAAATGATAAAGAAGCATCAACAATGTATCGTAATCAGTGATTCAGTTAAAACTATGCATGAAAAAAAATCACTGTCTTACTGACTTATAGTCCTTTTGCTCTTTTTCTGTGTCCCCATCTGTTTGTCTCTCTCTCTCTCTATCTCTCTCTTACCCGTCCTGTCTTTCTCTCTCTCTTTTTCTCTCTCCAGTTGTTGAAGACCAGCAACAGTTTGTACATGTGTACTGAGCTTCAAGCTCCATTCACACGTTTGTGTAGGCTGTTGATGGCGCACATACCTGGAGTCTTCTCTTAACACACACACACACACACACACACAAACACACAGGCTAGAAAGCTTTTGCTCTGCCGAACACACACAGTGTACATACACACCAAGTGCTTTGGTTGCGTTGTTGCTTCTGTACTGACTGTGCTGGTGTTCATGATTGAACTCATCTGACTAACACACGCACCCACACACACACACACACACCCAAACACACACATACTCACATAAGATATCAGATAAACACCACTAACACTAATTCCTGCATGTGTTGTAATGTGGGTGCTGTGTGTATCGTGATGTGCTGTCATCACTGACCATGGGTTTTTGTGTCCTATCCTTGCACTCTCTGCTGTGTCTCCATGTGTGTTTATGTGTGTGTGCGTGCGCTGCTTGGTGGTGGTCAGAGAGGGTCTTTCATCGTGAAGTGACTGACAGAGATATTCCCATAGCCCCAGTGCAGCCCAATCCCTACCAAACATACGGTCCCGATGAGGTGGAGGGAGTGGAGGAGGATCCGTATGGCAGCTATGGCACACATCACTCCTACTACCAGCCCAGCTACCCCGAGCCGCGCCCTGTCGAGCCTGAGGAAACGACTGCAGTCGAGGAGATAGAAGAAGAACTGAGATCACCAGGCATCCAGCGTCTCACACGCAGCACAGAAGAGCAGGAGCAGAACAGAGAGACGAGGACGAGCGGTCACTTCTGACACACTTCCAACACCAACAACAATCAAGTTATAAAACCTGTCAACAAAATGACATCACATTTAACAGTTATTATAGCACACAGAAACAACTAGGGCTGTCGAAACTAATTTCTCTATTCAAACACTATTTCAGAACATCCATTCAAGTCTATTGAAACATGCATTGCCTAAACTTTTTGGACTTATATATATATATATATATATATATATATATATATATATATATATATATATATATATATATTTGTGATTACAGACCATGCCCTTAACTTAATGACATGGAGCGCGATTGTGGAACTGTAAGACGTGACAAGAACTCTGAGAAATTTAGATGGAGTTTCTGTTTTGCGCTAGATAGCCAGACTTCTGACTATAGACTCTTGGGTAGGAGGTGTGGAATAGGAAAAGACGTAGCAGTGCTGAATGTGTAAACTTCATCATTATCGGAGAAAATGGCATGGGAACCTACAGGAAGTTATCTATGAAGAAGGTTAAGCTTCAGGTGTGGTCTTTATCTCAAACTTCTTTACACTTTTTCTGTGGCTGGATCTCGAAATGCGCTTGACTAGACATGTAGTGCACTACAAATCCTATTATGTTACACCCTGTGCAGTGAGTTTATATAGTGTATTATGTAGTGTATTATGATGCCTTCTTGGACAGAGAAAATGGCTTATGCATAGGATGGTATGAGGTCACACATAATTTTATATAAATTCATATTCTGTAAATGCCATTTCTGACCATATGTCCTCACTGAAATTAGCACAATCACATAAATATATTAATTAGACATAAATAGGCTATATATGATCAGATTTTATTCACTTAGTGTCTCTGAGACACATTTCTGGCTACATTGTTTTGACCAGACCAGCAGCAGATTAGTGCTATATTTTAAAAATCCACTAAAGAAGACGTTTGGGATTACATGATAGAGGGGCTTAAATAAATAAATAAAAATGATTGGGGAATGTAAAAAATAAAGCCTGAGAAATGAAACATCGACATAAATATCAACAAGTAAATATTAGTTTGAGTAAATAAATAAAATACATATCATCATCAAATCATTAAAAATTATGGTACTAATATATATATATATATACACATATATATACATATATATAAAATTATATACTGGAATTTCATTGTTGGTGATTTATGTATAGCATTATTGCTAATGTTTTTTTTTGTCTGTATAGTATAATGTTATACATCTGGTAGTATAACATTAATATTCTGTACATGTAACTACTAAACCTTATAAGTTAAAAAAAAAAATTAAAAAAGGACCTTGACAGCCCTAGTAATGTCTATTACATGTGATGTGATATTGTGATGAGGTTCTCCGTAATAGATTATGCACTGTATCACAATACCCATTCATGCAGGTAGCAACTGTAGAGTTTTAACTACAGCCTTTATTACAGATTTATTTTTATCATTGGGTACACACTTTTATCCAGAGCTTGTAAGTGAGGCAGACTACAATCAAAGCACAGAGCTGAGCAGTTGAAGGTTAAGTGGCTCTCTGGTAGTCCTGGGACTGACCATAAGCACCGAGCTACTACTGCATGGGTAAGATTTAAAATTCTATAAGTATGATAAGATTTAAAAGGGCTGATTTGAAAGATATGGTGGAATGAGAGAAAAGGGCATGCAGAGCAGTGAGGTGTGATGTGTGAAACTCTTTAAGTGCCTGATATACACAGCAGAGATTCTCTTTTTCATTGCCATCTTGCTCTGTCTCTCGCTTGCTTTCAGCAATCAGAAGTGTGCTGTTGCTCAGTCAGATATTGTACACTGCCAGTCAAGAATATTTCAACATATGGAGTTTGTTTTGTTACAGCTGATAACCTGTTAGTTCCGACAGGGCATGGTAATAAAGGGAGTAAGGAATAAAACACTCGGGGGCCTGCTGTTACAGCAAAATAATAATCAACAACTGGGTGGTGTGATGAGGCCCGATGTGAAGCAGAGTTACACTTACCACCGGGAGGTTGATTATTTTCCAATAACAACATCCAAATGTGTTTTATTCCTCTTATACCACAGCAATTTGCCACTGATTACATTTTTTAATCAAAGAATGACAACTTTTTTTCCATTTATAGTTGTAATGTGGAATTTGTGCAAAAAAAAGGTTAGTTCCTGTTAGCATTTACATTGTAGCAGTTGTAAACAGTCATTTCCTCATGAGGCTTTTTTGTTTTTGTTTTTTTACACTTTTTTGTAATAAGACAAAAATATGCAAGAAACTAGAAAGCACAAAGTCCTGAAGACTCCTTACATAAATGTTTTCTTACAGAAAACTTCACCATATCAATGACTGCAGGTTTTTAGTTGTTAAATAAGATTACATACACATTCCTGAGAATTAGTTGTTACTATAGAAAAGATATTATTATATTATTAGTATTAGAATGAATGCATTCATATAAATGGATTTGCAGCTGTACTACTGTCAGAGCTGCTGTTATTGAAAATGAATCCTGAAAATTCACCAGCACACAAAAACCTAACCCTTTGTGTGTAAAAATTTAACTGTCAGATCCTGATGCAACCCTACATGATGCCTTGTTAGAGGAAGATAGACAAATTAAACTCCCAGGAGCCATCACTCACCTATCTACACACCGTTTTCATTAGTTTCACTCTAACTACTGAATAAATCAGTGTAGATGCCAGGGAATCAGAAATGTTAAAGTAAGAGAAAACTATGAAAATTTGCATTGAATGTAATCAAACCATGAACAAAATCACTTCAAATTGGTCCAGAGTGAAAACATTTTTTTTTTAAAGTGCTTAACTGGTTAATAACGTTATTTTTCCATTCTAGTATGATTTCAAGAAAGTATAGAGTAAATTCCCGTCCAGAATTCCACACTTGTTGCACACCGAGTCACAGGAAGATATGACGTTGGATAGCTGCATATTAGAAGATGGAACATTGGCAGGAAATCTGTATTTAAAAAAAAAGGAAATTTTATAATGATTCTGCAAGCAACAAATCACACTGCAAATTAGAAGGATGCTCTGAGGTCATATCAGGCAATGATGGTAGTAATCTGTAGCATCTGAGCAAAGAAATCATCCTTCACTTTAGGCAGAACTCTGCAAAAGATCAACTATTGTTAGCGCTAGTTAAGAGGGTGACTGATAACCAAATGACTCTTGATCACAGGTAAAGAATGTTAATAATCATTCTTTTATTTCTTTCTGATGGTTTCCACAAGAGGGCACAGAACCCTGGAGCAGGAACGTTAAAATATCGTTTCTGTTCAGAAAGAACCATAATGAAAAATAAATCATTTCTAATTCCTGGTTGATACTGATAATACACTTCAAGATAAATAACTAAATAATAACATGACTTTAAGTGCTTAAGCCTTTAGATGAAAGACTCATTGTCAATGTTAGTTGTTTAAATATGTTAGTGAGCAAGAACTATATTGTTACAAACATTTCTCCATTTACATGTTCCTGTTCATTATTTCCAGTTTTAAATGAGCCCATTGCTTGTACATCCCAAAAAAGGATAAAATATACATTTTGACTGGCAGTGTAAATGAGCTTTCCTATTGACAGCCATTTGTACAAACCAACATCATTTTGTTTACAATGTTTACAATATTATCTTTTCTAACAATCTGAAATTTCACTTTTGGCTTGTATTCTGGTTTTAGCATTGAATTCATCTCCATGTAAACATTCGAGTACAGATTCCTCTGTATTAAGTGCCTGTTCATAGTATTAATCATGTATCCGAAATTCATTCTAACTAATTCTGTAGATAAGTATAGTTCGTAAGAGTGCTTTATCTCAAACATGAAGCAATGGTTGCTATGATTTGTTTATATGAGATGTCAGCAGTTTCATTAAGCTTTCCATTTTGACCGTCCAAATTATTTATTGTGTTTCATTCCTGGTGTCTTTATAATATAATGGTTCTGTGCTTATATTGTACAATACCTACATAAACATAAACAGAAGTTTTTCAAACTATGAATACGTATTGTGATAAGCTTGCTGTTGTACAAGCCAGCTGATGTTCTTCATGTTTATAAAAACCCAATGAAATGGTGCTAAATGTGTTAATATATATATATATATATATATATATCTATATATATATATATATATATATATATATATATGTTCAGTCACAGTGTGTGGGGTGTGGGGGGTCTATA
>CM075011.1:4859809-4873034 GCA_037576675.1 Pangasius sanitwongsei
TGGATGATCGCAGAATCCTTTCCTTGGTGAAGAAAAACCCCTTCACAACATCAACAGAAGTCAAGAATACTCTGGAAAAGGTAGGCATATCATTGTCAAAATCTACAATCAAGCTGCGCCTTCATGAATGTAAATACATGAATCTCAAACATTTGCATAATTCTTCTTTGTGAGCTTTAAGGAAGTGCCATTACCAGATAGACGAGTACAGTACACTATGATAATGAGGGAAAACAACAGGTCAAAGTTGCACAACTGGTTTACGTAAAGAATAAAACATGACAGGGCATGTAAAATAACCACATATACCACAGCAGTTTGCCAATGATTCATTGATGTTGCACTTTTTAAACATTTATAGTTACATTTAATGTTATAGAATATCTGTGAGATGTTCCATAACATTAAATTAGTTCTTGTTTTTACTTACTTTATAGTAGCTATAAACAGTCATTCCCTCACCAGCCTCTCTTTTTAATGCTCTCATGAAGTTAAGAAGACAAAAAAGAAATGCAGATTGTCATGTTACTGAGAAGCCAGAACGTGCAAAAGACTTTCCCGTGTCTGAAAACTGTTACGAAGCACTGACACTGGAGACTCCTTTCATAAATGATAACTAAACGTCTCTTAACAGAAACCTTTACCATATCAATGATTATATGTTTCTCTTTATTAAATAACAAGGCATTTATTAAAACCTTTTTTTATTAGCCTTAGATTATGTGGAGCATCCACCATACAAGTGAATGAGCTGTTACTATAGGTACGATAACATATTAGAACGAGTGCATTGATATGAACCTGTAGTTTAAATTACAGCCAGAACTACGATTTTTTGTATTAGCTTTATAAGATATAACTTTAAAAAAAAGGCACCTCTACCACTCACCATAAAACAGCCTAAACTGCAACCAAATTACATCTAAATTATACATATACCAGCAAAAGACCACTTTTTCTAGTCACATAATTTTTCAAAAAATTGCAAATGGAAGATAAAAAGCTCCAATCTGGCAACCCATTCCTCAAACCTTGATTTGGCTCCTCTGCGCCTGTACCTGTAATTGGCATCACATTGAGCCAAACACTTGAGCACAGAGCTGAGAATTGAACAGACACACACACAGGGCCGAGACAACAGAGAATTCATCAGTGACTCATTTCTGCCAAATCTGCATATAAATGCAAGTGCACACCATGACAGCCCTCATGAATAAATTCATGGAGGTAGCCAACATGTGCCAGCATGTGTGCCCTACACACACACACACACACCTCTACACACCCATTAAATCTATACTGATTACTAGTATCTGCCAATCCACAAACACACACATGTACAGACTCGACTTATCCGTGCTGGTTACCAATGTTTTCCAATATATACACATTTGCAATCTGCACACACCTTGCACCCAATTTGAGGAAACGGTGACTCTCACTGCTTGTGCTGCTTCGCCTCCAGTATGTGGCCATAAGCATGTAATCCTAGGGAAGATTTCATTTCGTAATGCAAACACCGGATGAGCAGGACATTGAGGAAAGATATCCTAAAAATAAAATGTGTCTAATGACATACTGACATTAGAAATTAGAAAATAAACCCAGCTTAACAATCTTATTAAAAACAAACGGCGCATGTGCTTAATGTTGGACAGAAATCTCAGAACCTCAGAATATTCAGGTGCAGAGTCTGTGACTTTACTTGAGACAACAGACTGCACCATGGTTGTGTGCTGTTACGAGGAGTGGCACATTTTCAAAATGGCAGAAAGATGACGCTGTAGTAAACGATATGGAAACAAAGTATTCCCTTCTTCTCCAACTGCCTTTAAAAAACTTAAAAGCTGTCCTACAGTAAATCAATAGACATGAAAAGAACATTCTGCCCGTTTTGTCTGGTTACTTCCAGCTTGAGTACTTGAACACACTTGTAACTTGTACTTGTAATTACTACTTTAAAAGTTGTAAATGCGTGTTAACAAGGGTACAGGGACGTCAGTCATTACATGAATGAGCAAAGCATGTAGTGTCCAAAGCGCTGTACCAGAATTATGTGCAGGAAGAACACAGGGCAAGGTTAAATTTTATTCACTTTAGACTACGCATTGTCTTTGAACAGCACATTGCTTGATGGAGCCAAGTATGTGCAAGTACTAATAGATGCTAAAATATTCAAATAAAATAAAATTGAACAAACTGCATATCAGCAAATAGGCTGCAGTCAGTAATTTTACACCTACAGAATGACCAAGATGGTAGATGTACTTAATAAACCAACCACTCTATATTGTCTGGGGATCAGCTGTTCCAAACACTAGCATTTTATAGAAATATAATCTTATATGAATTAACACTTGTAAGGATCCTGTACATAG
Source organism: Pangasius sanitwongsei (assembly GCA_037576675.1). NCBI lineage: Eukaryota > Metazoa > Chordata > Actinopteri > Siluriformes > Pangasiidae > Pangasius > Pangasius sanitwongsei. The sequence goes on from CM075011.1 coordinate 4,862,188, forward strand.
AATTTTATTTATTTTTTTTTTTTTACATTCAGGACAGTAAGCTGCAGTGTGTAGTGTTTAGAGGAGTGCTCCAAACCGGTTTGAGGAAGGAAAACAAAAACAAACAGTAGAAAAGTGCAACCAAAATCACAATAACCCTTAATGATTTCTGGAATAGAAACACTACTTTCAAAATGTATTATCTGATAATGTTGTTACATTTTCACTCTGTGTATTCCCACTACCTTATTATTTATGTCTCCGATCACCCAAATGTTTTTGGATCAGCATCATCATCACATCTCATATAATGCTACACACCTTCAGTTACACAGATGAAGAAACACATAAGGAATAAACCACTTCGGGGTGTGTTGTTACAGAAAAATAATGTGTGATGTGGCCGGATGTAAAGCTGAGCTACTTTTACCGTGTCAAAGTTGATTATTTTGTAATAACAGCATGTTTTATTCCTCTTATACCACAACAATTTGCCAATGATTACAATTTTTATTAATTAATAATTGGTATGCCATACTTTTTATCCATTTATAGTTACATTTAATGTTGTAGAATATCAAAGAAACTTTAAGCTACAAGAGGGGTTCTTAGGCATTTTTTTTTTTTAAATGTAGAGGTGATAAACATCCATTCATGTTCTTTAAATTTTGCATTTTAGTTATTCTGTTTCTATTAACTATCCTATTTGTCACTTTGCATGTACAAAGTTTGAACTGTTAATCATCCGAAGAACCCACCAGCCTTTTGACAGACCCTAGATATTCCTGCTCATGTTTTAAGGTCATGTGTAGAAACTAATCAAAATAGCATAGCTATAGGATGGTATTTTGGTGATCATTTTGTGGTGGCAGATTAATATCTTCATCTGGGGAAAATCTTTCAACAAAATGTTCCAAGCAGGTCCCTTTAGTACCATCCAAACCCCACTGAGGCGCCTTTAAGTGTGTAGAAACATAAAGATTGTGACCGGCAGGTGGCGCTGTTTTCAATGTCTTGCTCTACAGAAGCGAACTCTAACTACATACCAGAAATAAATACTCCAAATAACTGCTAAAAGTATGTTTTTTTTTGTTTGCCTTTTTTTTCATTGTCTGAAACGGAGTGAATAATATGAATTATATCAAATATACCTGTTTACTGTTAAAACAAATAGCTGGAATCCAAATAAAACTCAAAACAAACATCTGTCACATGCTGGAGATTTATAGTTTTAATTACACAGTTATTTATTTATTCATTTTGTCAGGAAGGAAAAAATAGTGCACTTGAATCATTTTAAACCGATGGTGTGGATAAAATAACTGCAACTGAATCAGTGAATGAAATCTGAAACTGCAGTGAATGGCAGGTTATACAAGAGCAGGGTTATGCATTCAAAAACATTATTATTAATAATAATATTAATAATTAGTACCTACAACATACAGCATAATATTATAGGTGTATGTGTAGGTGGTGTTGTTTTTTTTTTGGAGTGTAAGTAAAGTTAAGCTTTATATTGCACTATTTCACTGCAACACTCAGCTCACATGCATGGCTGGTTTTTATTATTGCATTGCCTTGCATTAAAATATTTTGGGTGTCGTATGAAAATGTATCGCTGACGTACAGGATCATGTGAGTTTTTTCGTCCCAGATCTCCCAGTGCAATGCACGGCCACTTTCTCTCTCCTCTCTCCGGTCTTGTCTTTAGGTTTCGCCCACCAATCTTTAAGGATCTGACCACCAAATTTGCTTATGGGCGCTGATTGTAGGCTCTAGAGAGAAAAAGAAAAAAAAAAAAAGCGACAAATCTTTAGAGAAAGATTTAAAGCAAACAGAGTCGTTTTTCGGGGTGGCAGGTAAGAATCTGAGTGGTTTATTCTCTTTACAGTAATGTTCAGTGTTATATTATAGTACATAAGATTACATTACTCCGGATTGCACTGTTGAAGTTATTGAACGCAGCTTCTTCCTTTCCGTCACATTTCACTTTCAACTGCGCTTTTTTTTTTTTCTTCGGTTTTGGTTTAAAATCAGCTTTACTAGTTTACAAATGATCTCTCATACACGTTTGATGTCTATAAGGAAAAAGTGACACCGTCTTAGACTCTCAAAAACAATAAAGAACAATAATACCGCTTACTATTTCCATAGGCTACCCAGCACAGCAGTACGCTGTAACCCCAAACTGTAGGTCAGCTGTAGATAAATATCAACATTGTATCAGCTTTACTAGGTTACAAAATCACTTTTTTATTGCATGGTCTCACGTTTACGGCGAGTTTATCTTCTTTATATGCGCTCAAAACTAAGAAGAAACCACAGTTACAGTTTAAGCACAACTGCACAAGCCAACTTTGTACATTAAAAGTGCTGCTGTTGCCACCGGCAACTGGGCTTTGCAAGGGGTATTTGGGATATTTTGCTAGCTTAGCCTGCTGAATTAGCCTAGCATAACATCTCTTCTAAAAAACACGGCCCCAGACATGATAATTATACATATATACAAGTTGTATGACAATTTTAAAGTAGGAAAGTCTGAAGTGTTGTGCTGTTTTGTGTTTAGTAGCGAGATAACAGTGTTGTCAAGGACTTTAGTTAGCTAGGTGGCTAGTCCTGGATTTTTAGCCAGGCTGCTAGCCTGTGGGTTTGTGCTTCTTCATGTATGACTTGGTTTGATTTAAGACCATTTCCCGAACGTTTTCGTGAACATTTTCGTGTTTTTCGTTTTTTAAAGGAAAAATTGTTCAAGTTGGTGCATGGCGTGTTTGGCTAAGTGTCTGGTTGCTAGCATGCTAACGTTACGTGACATAGCAGTACAATGTATTATCACAGACATAGTTATGATTTTAGTTTTAAACTGCAATACACTGAACTGTTTTGCACTTTATAACCTATACTAGTCCTGTAGCATATCTTTAAGCACCCAACAGTTATGTTTAGTTCATATAAATTTCATGCAGGTTATTTTAAAATCTTGTTATCAGGTGAAAAATGTGTTTATAAATTAAACACAGTGTCAGCCAGTACTCTGGTCAGATAATGAGTATATACACGACCATTGGACTGGCCTCATGTTGACGGGTCAGGGGGATTAGGGGATTATATGAGAGATTTTTTTTATTTTTTTGCAATTTGCATGGCTTTAAAGCTGTTTATTTTCATCATAATTATAATTAGGGCAAAAGTTTGTTTTAAAGTTCTGCACCACTGACTGGAAGGTTGTGAGTTCAAATCCTAGGACAACCAGAGTCATTACTGGGCTCTTAAAGGAACAATCCACCCTAAATGACTTACATCCATGGTCCATGGTTTATTTTATAATGAAACGCTGTATTTAAACTTCTTTGGTCTATCTTCACTTTGGTTAATGGTTTCCTACATTGCCCACAATCCTGCTGATCATGGTGCTGGTGAGATTCAGCCCTCGCTTCTTCTCTACCTAAATAGTGCGATGCAGCAGTACTTTAGTCCTTTAGCCTGTCTAGCTGCCCATCTCTTCATCTGGCAACTCTGCTCAAATGGATCAGCTTCCATAGCTTCAACAATCATACTAAAACTGCCGTCAATGCCATCACGCCAATGATAGGGCAGTGGTAGCTCATTGGTTAAGACGTTGGACTTCTGATTAGAAGGTTGTTGGCACCACCAAGCTGCCACTGCTGGGCCCTTGAGCAAGGCCTTTAACCCTCAACTGCTCAGTTGTATAAAATGAGATAAATGTAAGTCGCTCTGGATAAGGGCATCTGCCAAATCTCATAAATGTAATACCAGTCCTCTCATAGGTCACTAACTAGTTGAGCCGAGTCTCTGTTGTAACTCAGTACAACTGTGTTGTATGACTATGTTGTATTCTGAGACTTTAGGTCCAATGTTTGCATCCACATCTCCATTATGTCTACGTTGGATTTCTAATTTCTAATTCTAAAAATGAGTGAGAACAAAAGCTCTTGCTCTTTTGTTTTTAGGAGCTAACAGCAAACACAGGAATAATGAAAAAACAACACATTAGCTTCAGAAACCCTAAAGACATCACAAATGTTTCAGTATAAACACGTCTAATGGGTTTCAGGGTGGAGTTTTCCTTTAAGCAATATCACTAACCCTCAACAGCTCAGTTCTATGTTTGGATTGGATCCTCACTTGTACCCTGCTTTGGATAAAAGCATCTGCCAAATGAATAAATGTAAATAATCCTCTACAGGCTTGCACAACACCACTGTCACCACTCTGACCTGGTTCATGGCCCTCAAAGATTGAACTGAGCACCAACATGCTCCGCTGCACTGCAGTGTTTTGTATGGATGTCCAAAAAGGAAACTGGGTGATTAAAAATGATTTGGCTTATCATTGGGGCAGCATGGTGGTGCATTGCTGGAACACAGCTCCAGGGTTCAATCATGACTTCGGGTTACTGTCTGTGTGGAGTTTTTCTGCACGGAGCCCTGTAATAGACTGGTGTCCCATCTGTTCCCCGGATAGGCCTGAATCCACAGAAACTGTGACCAAGTAAAAGTGCTTCCTGAAGATGGATGAATGAATGAATGAATGAATGTCTTTTTTTTTTTTTTTCATCATGCATCATTGACTTAGCGGTTCATGTTGAATTCAAGTGGCCTAAACTTTTTATTTAAGTAGGGGCTAATGGAAAATAATTCATGTTTCATACATGCTTTCGACTAGGGTGCTATAACATTGATATATCATGATAAAATATAAAGATTATTTTAGCACAACAAACTGAATGAAACTTGGAATTAGTGTTTGATTTTAGTATTTTTACTGTTTAAAATAGCCAAAATGACAATGTTTCTCCTTTTTAGTGTTATATAATGTATTTTTGTAGATATAAAATAAAAGTACCATCAAACCTTTACTCAGAATATTTTTTAATGCAGTGCTGCTGTTTTGCTGCCGATTTCTAGCAAACCTACATATTGTGATACATACATCCGTACTCGTTTCATAGAAATGTCTTCAAGTACTGTGATATGATATCTTTGTCATATCACCCACTCCTAGTTTTAACCGAATTTAACGGTGGAAATGCCATGACACAGTTCTCAAATATGTGAACCAAATATGCACCTAGTAGATGAAGATTAAGATTACGATATTGTAAAATATAACTATATTCTACAACTCTCTTTTTTTTTTTTTTTTTTTTTACCAAGTGGTTTACACTGGAGCATTTGAACATGAAATGACTCAAATGCACCAATTTGTGGTGTCTTAGTGGTTAAAATTCTACACTAGTAAAAAGAAGGTTGAGTTAAAATCCTGTTAGAAAATCACCTGAGCAAAGCGCTTAACTCTCAGCTTCTCGTGTGCTTGAGCTCTGCATCCTTCATAAGTCATTTTGGGATCAAATTGTCTGCCAGGGGAGTCAATTCAAATGTAAATTTCATAATGACTGTTATATTTCATGTCTACTTATGGATGATATTACTTATGGAGACATTGTATAATATCTTACATTACAGCTTAATTTGTTAATGGTCTGGGTTTTTTTTCTCCCTAGAAACAGATTAGGATGAGCTCCTGTGTATATTAATGCTCTGTGAACGTCCTTTTGTTTCTAGATTAGCTGTCATTATTCTGCCCTGAACTTTTCTGTAAAAGAAGCATGAAGCTGTGTCCTTTATGTATTGAAGTGAAAGAAACATGTCCTGAAGTGTACTCCTTGTCTTTAACTGTTTTAACTATAATATCATGGCTTTTCAATAATGATTCTGCTTTTTCTTAGCTGCTTTGTTTCGTATTGATGCACAAGTAAAAAAAAAAAAAAGCGGGCAGGGGGATAGGTTTCAATTCCAGCATGAAGAATGCATTCATCTGTACTTTGCGTGAACTGCCATCTTGCAAAATTGTGTTGTTTACATACTGCAGAGCTTTTCATGAGGATTGTGCAAGTCAGGCCGAGTTGCCAGAAAGTGCAAGTCATGAGCAGCACGTACACTTTCCTTCTCCGAGCCCACTAAAACCCACTGGCTGTGTTTCCATGCTCATCATTATCCGCAATTAGTCAAGTGGTAATGACAGGAAGAAGAAAAGAAAAGTCATGAATGTGTTAATTAGTTAGGTACAGAATCCTTGTTGATGGATTTAAGATGACAGACAATAACCTTCCACCAGATATGATTTTTTATATCCTGTTACTATGAAAAATACTGGACTGACAAGTCAAATGTTCAGTATGTCATGATATCAGGTTATAGATTTGCTTAAAAAAGACATTGAATGCCACATCATCAGAAACAATGTGAGTAATTATTATTTGGAAAACTGTAAATAGGACCATCTTAACCTTGAGTAGTTTATCCAGGCAACGCAGTTTATTGTTTTTTTTTTCCTGGTATGTGCTTTTAAAATTAGCCGACTTTTTTTTGGATAACTTCGAACGATGTGCAGCACCTAAAATAAAAATACTTGTTACCAGTGTGACATAGCATTAACAGTGTATGTATATCATCACAGGCCTAATTCTAATAATACCCCATTTGTGCTTGTTGTACTAACCACTCCAGACTCTAGGCCTTATTGGGAGTGCATGACTGGAATGAGATGTTTACATGGCACATTCTGCAGCTTATAGTCTAGCAATAGCATGGAAACACGGACACTGGCCCTCTTTCCTCCTCTCCTGTCTGAGCCACTGCTAAAGCTGAAACTTAAACAATTTTAAAAAGACTCAAAATAAATAAAAATACATTTGAAGTGTTTGTTTATTTCTTCTTTTTTTTTACTTCTTAGGTCTTTCTCACACTCTTTCACTCCCCTCTTCTTTACCCCGGGTGTGAGATATTTGCTGTATGGTGCATTGCCAGAATCATAGTGTGGAGCTGCCAGCCTTGAGAGATTGTAGCGCCAGAACACCTCCTTAAAAAATCTCTCGCTTTGGTCAGGACGAGCAAGAAAGGCTCCACCCGGATCATACATCTCTTGGGTTTACTTCTAATATGCTGATTCGTGAGCTTTGATCCTGTAAGTACTCAGGCCAATAGGACTGGAGGAGGTGTATGGGTAGCCTGGATTTTGAACAAACCGCTAATTCCAGAGCAATAATGCATGAGAGCAAGGTTAGTCCGCTTATGCTAGCTCTGAGTAAATGACAATGTAGCGATGGCACTGTTACAGTTACCGCCTTGATTTGGTCTGAGGGACCTTGACACACCAAACTTAGATTTAAAAAAAAAGTTTTTAAGAATGAGCAGAGATCCACATGTGTATCGTGGCTAATCACTCTGCATCGATTTGTACCTAAATTTAGCTAAGCACTGTAGAAATCTGAAAGCTTGTATCTGTCCAGCCAGCTGATGCATGCTACCGTGGCAGAAGATAACACCACATGTCTCAGTGCCACTGGCCAAAGTCAAAGCCATGAGGTCACGCCGGATAACGGCCACTTTTACTGTCCGCAACAGCTGAACCATATACTGCTGGTAGGTTTCCATCTCAGGGTGTGGGATCTCTGCTGCAAATCTCAGAGAACGTTTCTACTTCTGTTTCTCTACTCCTGTTGGATGATTTTATGCTTGTGTTAGGATGGCCATTTTAGACAACTTGATTATTTATTTATTTTTTTGTCTGAGTAAGCATTCCCTACAGGCCAGTAATGGCTCAGTTTAGGATTCTGCATTGTTCACCAGAATGTTGTGAGTTCAAATCCCAGGACTGCCAGAGAACCACTGTTTAGTCCTTAATCAAGAACCATAGTGTCCCTGAACTCAAAAACATCACTCTTTCTGTCTCAAGAAAAAGAGAGGATGTTTTTTTATTGTTTATTAGCTGCTATAACGAAAGTGATGAGAAACTTGTTTCACGGTTGTTTCACAGAATTTAATGTAACTCTAATTGGATAAAAAGTATGAAAGATTTCATTCTTTAATAAATAAGACGTAATTGTTGGCAAATTGCTGTGGTATAAGGGGAATAAAGAACACTTCAGGACATGTTTTTATTGGAAAATAATCGACTTATAAAAGTTTGATAGGTTTGGCTGTGGTAATGTAAAAATGGAAGCATTTCCAGCGTGCTCATTTGCCCATATTCTGTCCTGCCGTTCATTTGAATAGATGTTCATATGCCACTTGTAGTAGTAACATATTAAACAGCTTTTCTATATAGATTATTTTTAATGGCTTAAAATTACACATTTGGGAATGCTTTAACCTTGAATTAGATTCTGTGTCAGTTAAAATCACTTTGGATTGAGTAAATGGAAGTGCCAAGCAAAACAATGGAACAGTAATAACACTTAGATAGACTTAAGTTCTACAGAGCATGTGGGAGTGTGTGAAATCATATCTGCTTAGTGAATGGCAGCTCTTTGTGCACCACTCGGGCAATACATCACCAGTGAATATGACTCTGCTGTTCTTTGCTTTGCCCAGTGATGACATCTTCCAGAGCAGATGTTTCCCCATCAGTAAGCCATGCCAGGGAGATCCAGAATTCACTGCAAGCCTATAACATGGCGTCCTAGTTTGACTATTGTATATAAAAAAAGGTTTTATTAATTCTTTAAGTTTTTTTAATTAATTTATTAACTGTTTATTAATGTTGAGTCATTGAAACACTGTTACGTTCCGTTTTAATGTGTAGTAGTAGAACTTCTGGACTGTCCTCTAGGCAAGCTGAAAGATGTCTGAAGTGAAATTGCTCCCTGGACCAAAATGAAAATCAGATTTGCAGGTCGTTGGGCCAGTTTAGTGTTAACACTCCAGTGTCATGCTGGATCCAGTGCCTATCCTGAGAACACTGGGCTTGAGGTGGGACACTGAATGAGTCACACCATGCACACTCAAACATAAGGCAATTAATTTCTCTTCACTGGAGCTTAGAGGCCCAAACCTGTTCCAGGATGACAGTACCTCTGTGCACAAAAACGAGGTCCATGAAGACATGGTGTGTGGAAGAACTTGAGTAGCCTGCACAGAGTCCTGACCTCAACCCCACTGAACACCTTTTGGATGAACGACTGCATCCCAGGCCTCCTCACCCAACATCAGTGCCTGATATACCAGTGCCTGGCCTCACTAATGGTCTTGTGGCTGAATGAGTACAAATCCCCACAGCCATGCTCCAAAATCTAGTGGAAAGCCTTGCCAGAAGAGTGGAGATTATTATAACAGCAAAGAGGGAATAAATCTGGAATGGGATGTTCAGAAACATTTATGAGTGTGATGGTCTGTTGTCCACAAGTTTTTGGGTATATAATGAACTGTTTAAACTTATTAGTTTTGCTCAAGGCTCAAACACTGGCTCTTTGACAGTCCTGGGATTCAAACATACAATCTTCTGGTAACTAGTGCAGAAGCTTATCTACTTACCTACCACTTTTCTGGACTGCACAATACAGATGTCCATAAATGCCTGCATTTGAGTGACAAGTTTCCAACATTTTGTTCCAATCCTTATTCCCACAAGCTTAATCACTTACTATACTTACTTATAATCACATACTACATACTGTATACCTGGCTTAAATTTCAGTGTGCTTAAATTTCAATAACTAGTGCTCATGGTTTCATAGTATTGCCACAGCAATCTCCATGTGCTGGCTGTAGACAGGTTCATAGTTCATGTAAACAGTGAAGTGCCTGTCTCATTAGGCTTAAACTTCACATAGTTTCTGAAAGAAGTTAAAGCACTAGTCAAAATTCAGTGCCCTGTTAGAGCGTGTGTACATAGACACTTTTGAGTAACATGCGTACAGAAGCACGTAGTAGGAGTCATTTGATCAGTTTTGAAAAATGAATACAATTTAATGCAATAATTAAATTTAGGAATGTTGAGATGCAGAAGATAGGGATAGGTGGAGAGTGATGATTCGCTGTGGCGACCCCTGAAGGGAAAAGCCGAAAGAAGAAGAAGAAGAAGAAGAATTAAATTTAGGAATGTTAAAGTTAGGAATGAAACATTTGGGCGCATGCTGTTATACAAAAATAATCAATGGCAGCGTGGTGTGATGGAGTGTTAGCACCATGAAGTTAATTATTTTCTTATAACAGGTCCTGTAGTGTCTTATTTCTCTTATACCACAACAATTTTTCAACAGTAATAAATTAAAATATATTAAAGTTCCCGACATTGTGACAGCGTTCATGTGCGTTCCCTTCGTAATTACGATATTTCCGATAGGATGTGAAGGCGGCATAATACAGCTCACAGAACAGTGTGTTCTCATGGACTGAAGGCAGTAGAGTTGATGATGTGTCCTAATTGATTCAGTATCAGGTGTTCGTCATTAAGAGATGCAGTAATCAACACTGTGTGTGTTAGGAGCAGACATGTGCTCTCTTTTTAATTAGATATATGGGAGAAACAAATGGTGCAAAACCAGTTTATTCAGATAGAATGATTTTGTGTTAGTGTTTTATAGCTACTAAAGTAAAAACAATGGACATGGTAGTAGTACACGGTGAGAGGATGATATATTATCCATATGGAGATATGAAGTTGAACTCTGTATGCAGCTGATTTTTTTTCCCCCAATATTCCCAGTCAGCCTGTGTCAACTATAGTTTCAGATTCCTGTTCTTGGCACAGGTGTGAAACCTGATGTGGTCTTCTGTTTTTGTAGCCCATCCGCTTCAAGGTTTGTGCACTGAGATGCTTTTCTGTTCACCACGGTTATAAAGAGTGGTTATGTGAGTTACTGTAGAATTCCTGGTTGCCCGAACCAGTCTGATCATTCTCCTTTGACCTCTCTCGTCAACAAGGTGGTTCAGCATGCAGAACTGCTGCTCAGTTGATTTTTTTTTTTTGTATTTTGCACCAAACTGTGTACATTTACATTTATGGCATTTGGCAGACGCCCTTATCCAGAGCGACTTACATTTATCTCATTTATACAACTGAGC
>CM075011.1:4873134-4884742 GCA_037576675.1 Pangasius sanitwongsei
CATTTATACAACTGAGCAGTTGAGGGTTAAGGGCCTTGCTCAAGGGCCCAGCAGTGGCAGCTTGGCAGTGCTGGGATCTGAACTCATGTCCTTCCAATCAGTAGCCCAACGTCTTAACCACTGAGCTACCACTGCCCTCTGTGTAAACTCTAGAGACTGTTGTGTGTAAAAATCCCAGGAGATAAGTAGTTTCTGAAATACTCAACCATGCCACAGTCATGCCAAGTCACTGAGATCACATATTTTTCCCTTTTTTGATGTTTGATGTGAACTTTAACTGAAGCTCTTGACCTGTATCTACATGATTTCTTGGTTCGTGCTGCTGCCACATGGTTAGCTGATTGGATAATTGCATGAATGAGGAGGTGTACATGCGCTCCTATTACAGTCTCTGGTGAGTGTATATCATGTATCATAGAAACGTTTTCTAGCATTGTGATCGTCATGACCCATGCCTAGTTATCAATCATCACAATTTCTTCCACTATTTTGTCATGACATATTTGCTTTATTGCCTACCCACTGTATTATTTCTGATGTGTATTTGTTTTGTCAGCCAAAGTTCAACATGGGGTTCATTTATGAAAGTTAAGGTTAGCGATGGGGGCAGGAATCATTGGGATGAAAGCACATCGCCCACGCTGGTTCAAATTTGCCCACATTTTCTAATGAGATCAGGTTCTCAGAGTTCACTAGAGGCCTGAGTCGGTGTTGACATCTAGCTGAGTTGCTGTGTGAAGTGCTGCGTCACTGCTCGCTGATCAGCGTTTCAGACGAGGCGAGCTCGCCAAAACTGCAGCGGTGCTCGGCTCCGGCATTCAAATAACCTTGCCAAATCTGCCATGCCACACGTTTCCCAGGTAACAGCCTTCCGGTTTCTTGGCAAACACAAAAGCGTAGTAGTCTCAGGGCCTGTCTAGGAGAGGACACACACTCACACTCACTCACTCACACACACACACACACACACACACACACACACACCCACATCCCCTCCTCACTGCTGACATTTTTCTCTCGTCTCAGATTCCAGCGAGCTGCAGGACCAGTGACGGAGACAGAGAGGGAGAGAGAGACAGACTTGGTGGCGTAGTGAAGGAGACGGACATCAGTGGACACGGAAAGAGGAAAGAGCGTGAAGCAGGGTCGCTTCAGGAGGCCTTCTCCTAGGGGAAACCCTCGCAGTCGCAGAAGTTCTGTGAGTATAGAACGCTGTATATTTTTTTGACTTGTGCTCTGTTTTCATTGGGTGATGCTGTTAGGGGTGTGGCCTGCAGGAAAATAAGGAGCACAGTAGTGGCGTGGGTCTGTTTATTATGGAAGCATCAGCTGCTAAACACATGAGGGAATGGGCTATGGTTATAAACCACATACGATACACCAACAGGGATCACATACTGTATGCAGTGTGTGTGTGTCTGTGTGTGTGTATATATATATATGTGTGTGTGTGTGTGTGTGTGTGTGTGCGCGCGCATGTGTTTATATCTTGGTGGGGACTAAATATCCACACAAGGATAGGAATATCTGACAGTTTTGACCTTGTGGTGGTCCCCACGAGGAAAAGTGCTTGTTTACAAAAACTGTAGCTTTTATTTAAAAAAAAAAAAAAAAAACAAGCAAAAGTGTTTTCTTTTAGTCACTGAGGTTAAGGTTAGGGTCAGATTTGATGTAACATAACATTAATTAACTGCATTAATAATTATGAAAATGGATAGTCCTCCCAAGGAGAGGGTTAGGGTTAGACAAACGTGTGTGTGTGTGTGTGTGTGTGTTAGAGTTATCCAAAACGCATTTGCAATTTATTATAAAATAATAATAATTTGAATGTGTTTGAATATTAATGATCCTCAATACTGACAACATTAACAGAAGCTCTAAACCCCTGAAGATGAAACTTGTGTTGCCTTCTTCAGCAGAGAAGATCACCAGGATATACTTTCTTTTTTTTTTTTTTTTAATTTATTCACCATGAGGTTATCTGGCTTTTCAACTTCAACACATCATCACACATCTTCACCTTATTTTTAAAATTATTTTTTGGTATATTTATCTAAGGCAAATGCCTTTTTTTTCACTATATTTGATCACTACCTAGGGTGTTACTTAATGACCCTACACAGTGCACTAAATGCTCAATAGGACGTCATTGGAGATTCAGTCACTGTTAGGACTTTATATATATTAGATATATCTCATTAGAAAAATAATAACAGATATGGACTTACATTATGAATGTATGTGTATGTGTAAACGTATTATCAGGATTTTACTGTAGACTACATTCATCACACAGTGCAGAAGAGGTCCAGACTGAAAAAGGATGTTCATCATCATGGAGTCTAATTTGGATTCCCCAGCATGAGCTGATCACTCTCATTAGAGCTGTTTGCCCTGTAGGCTCTCTGCTGGGTTTGTGCACATTTTATTCTCTGCCTGATCTCAATATGTGTGCACTGGGCTGTTACTCTTCCACTAAAGCTGGAATGTGCAAAGAGGAAAACGTGTGATAATTAAGGTTGTGTGTGTGTGTGTGTGTGTGTGTGTGTGAGGGAGAGAGAGATACTTGTCATGTGTGCCTCAGAGCACCAGTTCTCACTCCGGCTAAATCAGTCTCCACATCTGACTGAACACACACACACACGCACAGTGCTGAGCTTGGTCTCAGAACGCAGTGCTATAAGAATAGAAAGAGGTTGGTAAGCTGATATTAGTGACTGTATCACATGGTGGCTGTACACAGAAGGCCATGAAAAGAATGAGTGTTTACTGTAAATTCTCTGGGTCTGGCGATGTGGTAAGGGACATTTGATGGACATGCAGGAGTTTTTGTGCCTGGTTCAGATCAAAACAGGCCTGCCTGAGCAGATGACATAAAGTAATATCCATATCGCTGTATATCAACAGACAAGCACGGCATATTGGTGCGGCGTATAGAATGGTACCCAGTTTAATCCTTTGTTCAGGTTACTCTGTGTTGAGTATCACATGTTGTCCCTGTGCATGTGTGGGTTTCCTCCTCCCAAAAACATACTAGTAGGTGAATGAGCTGTGAATGGTGCCCTGGGATGGGAATGGTCCCATCCAGGCCGTATTCCCGGGACAGATGTTGGATCCACCACTTGCTTTAGTCTGACTCAGTGCGAAACTCTCGTTTTTAGAGCTGGTTTGAATGTTGTTTTTACCCTATAATAAAAGGAAGAGCATTGATAGAGTATGTGTGTAAGTAGCTAGGTATCTGATTTAGTTGTAAATTGATTCAGAAATTACATTCTGCTTTGTCTTTGACTTTTCAAAGGGTTAAAAGGAAACATTTCTCTTGCATTCCCTCATCAAACAACATTATCCTGGTTAGCTATTAGTACTGTACTACTTTTTAGCTAGCTATCTGTAACATTAGCTAGATGTAAACTATCTCATACAGGCAAACTTGTGCTTTGTTGTCATGAGTTTTGCATTGACTTGATATGTGTGCCTCAAGTTAAGTTCAATCAATAGGACCTCACTAGAATTATTAGCCAACATAAATTAGCATTGTTCTAGCTAGCAGCCTCACCAGCCTGTTTTTGTGAGCTAAGAAAAAGGGCCTATTCCAATCATTTGTTGTAAAACTTTGCTAAATTATCAGTGCACTTAAATTTTGGCCTTATATCTGAGTGTGTAAAAGTGTAAAAATGCTGAAAGTTTGGACTGAAAGTGTTACCCAGTTTCATTTTTTTTTTAGAAAAGATTAAATCTAGTAATAAATCATTCCACCTGAAGAGGACTGGAGTAGAGAAATAGAAATAGATTGTGTTTCCTCAGCTCTCCTGCACGTCTCATCATTAATGCATTCAAACAGCAGCAGCTACTCGTTCAGTGTTGCCAGATCTGGCAGGATCCCTCAAAACTCTGCTGTTATCAATCATCTAGAGTCAAAAGTGGCATTGGGCTGGAAGTAATATGTTACACATTCGGTTAACAGTAAACCTTTTGCAGGTTATAAACAATAAATCTAATTTAGCAACTCTGCCTGTTGTGCCATGCATATCTGTGCCATTTCTGCTAGAACATATTCTATATTATCTTTTACAGCACTATCTGTACCTACGCTGTACCACACAGGGGTAAATTTTACCAAAGTTTTTGTATTCCTGCTATTAGCATTGCGTTCTACATGAAAACAGTGTGTCCTGAATTTCATTTCAAGGTTCGCCCAAGAATTTTCATTTTGGTTCACCACTATGTTAAATCTGTGCATATTGGGCAGGTTTGAGCTTGTGGAATCCTTTTAAGTGGATTTAATGGAGCAGTTTTTGGTTCTGTAACAATGGAGCCTTTCAGACAACAACGTCATAAGACCATACATTTTCCATTTAGTCCTTTGGCAGATGCTCCTATTCAAAGCAACTTATAAAAGCATACAAACAGTAGGATGCAAATTAATAAAAAAAAATGTGGGGAGAGAGTATGAATGGATTCATAATCTGAAAGAGGAGAGTTTTATCTATGTATGATCAAAAGCATCCATGTAACTTAGGGCTAAGAATCATTTCAAAGTGCATTGGTATAATAGAGAAACAGCCACAGCATTGTTGATATTTGGCAAAAAAAAATGGACTTCATTGAAATGAAAAGAATAGTAGATGCCTAATAGGCATGTGCTGATAGTCAGTTATATGATACACACAGTGTTGTTCATGGATCATTTTATTTTTTGCTAGTGTCATTAAGGCAATCTGATTGTTCTATTCATGCACTGAAATTTTGAACATGGTGGATAGAACTGTCACTGACTAACAACCTAGTGACTAAAAATTTTGTCAGCAAAACTGAAAAGTGTTAATACATGCCTTCTGTGGAATTTGCATTGATCAACAGTTCCACTTCACAGACGTCTGGACCAAAAAACAAAAAAAACACATCAAGTTTAACTTGGAATTTGTTTCATCAACCAGTAACACAACTGCTTTGGCTAGATTAATTTCTGAAGGGTTGGACCTTTGTAATGCAACTCAGATCCAAAATATGTGCAGACATGATAATTTTATCCAAAAGGTCCAATTTTGTTAATAAAATAGGTGGTAGTCTGTACAAGGTTACTTCTGTGAGGTTTACATCAAGTTTAATTGGAATTTGCATCGTCAACCAATAACACAACTGCTTTGGCTGGATTGATTTCTGAAGACCTGGTCGTTTTACTGCAACCCCCGAAGATCTAAAATGTGTGCAGGCATGAGTTTTTTTTTTACCCAAAACTTCCTGACTTAACTATAAATTTAGCAGCACAAAATAGGCGGTGTGGTGTGCAAGATTATGTCTGTGGTTTTTAATGTTTATGGTTACCATCTTGAACAGGGTACCACGCAAGGTAGTGGCCAAGAAACTTCCAGTGTACATATAGGACTTGATTTATTGTCGCTAAATTGGCAAAACCAAAATTAATTGTTGAAATTGAAGTTAAAGTCGCAGCTGAAGTGCTATCTGCCCCAAAATCTTTCCAGCAAATTTTGTTATGGATTAACAGTATACCTTACTGCATTGCTTTACAATATAGTGACGATACTGTAAACTTGTTCATTCATTCATATGGTCAGCGTCACTTTGGCAGGTCTGACGAGAGCCAGTCTGGCAACACTATTCGAGGGTCTGTAGATGCTGCAGTTATGGATGATATGGCTGATTGTCTGGGAGACTCTACAGTCACAGGAGTCAGATGAGGCAGTGCCAAGCGTATGAAGGTACTGCTGGGTATAGCCAGTGCTGGATCTCAGGTGGTTGAGGTTGACCCTGTGTGGGAGTTCCCATGCAGGTAGCTTACTCAACAGTCTTGCAGTTGGTGAGATGAGGTGGACCACATCTTGGTCCAGGTTCAGCTGATCCAGTCAGGGTGGAATTGGTGGGAGGAGGCAAGCCTATGGGCTTCGGTGGCAAAGTGCTTGCGTTTAACTTTCTGTATGTCTGGATCAACTGGTTCAGGAACAAGTATATTATACACTGATAAAAGATTAATTTATTCAACTTCAGTAATCGCTTTTTCCTGGTCAGGTATGCAGTTAATTGGGAGGCTATTCCGGGAGCACTGCATGCAAGACGGGAGAATACACCCAGAATGGGACTCCAGTCCATCACAGGGCACTATGCACATGCACACTCATTCACACCTAGGGGCAATTATCATAGTCAATCCGCCTACCTACACGTTTTTGAATAGTGGAAGGAAACAGGAAAACCCAGAGGAAACCCATGTGAAATTCTGCACAGAAAGTAACCCGAGCTCAGAATCGAACCCCTGACCCTAGAGCTGCATCACCTTGTCACAGAGTTATTGTCATATACAAATATTAAATATTAAAACACATTTTATAACTTTACATTTTTGCATTGGATAAAATCTACATTCGTTCACTAGATTGCTATGAAAGATGTATAAATATGTGTTGGTGCCAAGGAGGAGTTTGAAAAGTTCAGAGACAGGGCAGTTCAGCAAAGGAAGTGTGTTCCACCAGTAAAGGGCAGGAACACAAAAGCAAAAATGGCCCAGCAATTAACGTGTTTACAGAGTGTTTGTTTAGAAGCAGGTTTATCGTTTCTTAATTAGAGCTTTGAGGACCTGATGAGGATCAGTATTCCGGCTGTGGAAAGTGCTTCAAAAAATAAAGTAAGCCTTGGATGTTTTGTGTGTGTGTGTGTGCGTGTGTGAGTGTGAGTGAACTGAAAGAGCTATGGAAAGAGAGTGCTGCGTGTATCTCGATTAGGACAGCTCAGACAGTTACACGTGTAACTGATGCTTCTCAGCCAGCGAAAGGGCGGATGGGTGGGTCGAGCTTTAGGGATGGAATGGACGTTTTGAAAAATTGATAACTCTGCAGAAGGCATCCATTTCTTATCTGTCCATGTCCATTAAAGCACCAGTCAGAATTTGCCAAAAGAGCTCTGCTACAGCTGTGAGTTTAGGAACAAGGAGCCCAGAGCTGTACAGTAGGTCCTGCTGCATTTTCATCTATTAACACTGATGATCAAAGGACTAAATGTTCTCAGCGTAATGAACGGAGGTCAGGTTCGGGTCGTTTGAGCACAGTGCCCATAAAACCTGAGCTGAACTCATTGTGTTTGTTTGCATGCAGCATTACTGATCTGCTGTGCATATCCTTCGGTTCCTGTGGAGTCAATATTGAGTTTGGCAGCAGCTGGAATTCCTGCACTGCTAATGTGCTGTAATAAATCCGGTTGGATGAGGAGGCGGAGGTGGGCTCCTCTTCACTCGCTTTATTTGTTCAGTGGAGCGTCGAAGAGGCTCAGCCCTCTACTCCTATTGGCTCTGATGAGAGCTGCATTAAAACTGATCCTGGATCCAAATCTAGAACTCACCCAGCTGTAGTTCTAGCCAAGCAAGACACAGAACAATAACAGGATTCTGGTATGCTCTATGAAATAATACTATACAAGACTTTCAGGTGTTAAACAATACTTGGGTTCTGGAATATTCAAGTACAGGCCAACACCCAGGGTCTCAAAGTTTCAGATATGGAGGAGCACAGTGGGTCTAGAATTAGAGAACAGTACTTGGGTTATAAAATCTGAGTTATGGAACAGTATGGGGTTTCTGTCATTCTCTTGATATACATAGTAGTACACTGTACTTCTAGAAACTTTCAGTACAGAACAGTATCTGTAGGAATTTCTGGGACGGACCAATACTGGTGTTCTAAAATTCTCAGCTACAGGCCAGTACTCAGAAATGTTACCTATGAAATAACACTGAATTTGCAGAACTCTCAGGTATAGAACAATACCCAGGTTCTAGAATATTTAAAGACAGTCCAATTGGGGTTTCAGAATTTTCAGCTAGAGACCAATATAGAACTCTGGAATATAGAAAAATACCCATGCTCTAGAATACTTAGGGAGAGATTCAATTTTGGGGTGTAAAATTCTCAAAACTCTGGTTCTAGAATGTCAGATGTGAAATAATACTGGAATTGTAGAACTCTCAGGTATAGAACAATACTCAGGTTCTAGAATATTCCAGGACAGGCCAGTTTTGAAGTTCTAATATTCTCAGCTACAGTGCTCAGGTTCTGGGATTGTCAGCTATGAAACAACACTGGAATTCAGGAACTCTTGATATTGAACAATACCCAGGTTCTAAAATTTTCAACAGTTCTCAACTATGGAGCAGTACATCGAGTACTAAAACAAGGTCCAGGTTGTAGAATTTTATAGTATAGACTCATTTTGGTGGGTCCTAGAATTCCTGGCTACAGAACAATATTCTGAGGATCCTTAATTCTATAGCAGTAAAGTGTCATTGCAGGTTTTTTTTTTTTTTTTAAACATATAGTTACAGTGAAGTTCTGGCTGTAGGTGTCTATAAGTACACTGAAAGAATGCCCTATAGCCTGTAATTGTATAATGTAACTGTGCTTATTTGGCAGTGTCTGATTAATAATATATTATCATCATTACTATCATTACCAGAATAGCTTACTGTATATTAGGGATGAATGTGAATATATTATGAATTTATTATTTTGGAATGATACAAATAACGATATGAATGGGGGCCAACTATTTTTTTTCTAGAACGCATTCAAAAAAAGTTCACAGCGCATCTGTTTGAGTTTAGAAGTGTACAAGTGGAGCAGGTGGGTTTTTCACCCATGTTTTTAACATCCAAGTGTGGCACACAAAGACCGTGTTCATTAACATGAGCATGCAGCGCTGCATGATGCATTTACAGAATCCTTAGTAACTGCCTGGTCAGGGCCGCGGTGGTTTAAATGCGGCTACTTGTTTGTTTATTTTGGGAAAAAGAACCAGCTAAATCTGTTAGAAAATATCACAGGCTATAAAATAATAACTGCAGGTGCAGGATTAAGAATAATATAGATGAGACGAATTATGAACTGGAATGATGTAGCTGAGGTTGAGGAACTGTCAGAGACCATGCTGACACTGCTGACATTTCCACATCTGGATTTTTTCCATGTTTTCCAGTGTATTTAATTAAACTCAGAAAACCCTTCTGATTTAACCGTGCCCACTTTGGGTTTAAATCTGAATACAGATACAGATATTTGGAGCACTAAACAGATACAGATATTGACATTGTGTTACAGTGCTAGTTTTTAGTATGCCTTTAGTATATAGTATGTCAAACATCATTATATTATTGGTATTATATTTCTGTTTTTGGATTTTTTTTGTCAAGCATAATGAATGGCTAGGTATTATGAAATCATACTTCATTTACTCATGTTATGGTTACTGATTAAAACACATTTTTGTTTCTTAGTAGATAATTATGTCTGTTTTAACTGGGACGAAGCTTTATTTTCTGAGATATATAAAATATGTTTAGAAACTGAGTATAACCTTCAGCTAATGAATATGTGTTATAATAACATGCAGGTGACAATATAGATAGCTGCCAACCAAATGTTTTTTTTTTTTTTTTTTTTTTTTTATTTCACTTGGCTGATATGTAAAGTAAGACATTTATTAGCAAGGATTTTATTTGTTTATTTATATTGGCATGTATTCATTTTGGTTCAAATTCAACCAAGTTGCTAAGGAACTATCTCATGCTGCCCTTGTCTCCCCCTCTTGTTATTCTGAGTTGCTCTCTGAAAATTATGTTAAACTGACATCAACGCCAAGAATTTTAAAATAATGACTGTTGCATTTGGCTTGTGGAGCAGTTTCACGTTCGTCAGTGTTCTGGCCATCTCATGTGCCAATCTCAGGTCAGAGGTTCAGCCAGTCAGCTGTCTCTGTCAGAGAGATAGAAAGTAGTGAGGATTTTTTAATGATCGTTTTCTTCAGGGGAATATAAGTGGCTCGTTTTTGCCAGATGACCCAGTTTAGTTTAGCAACCCAGTTCAGAAGTTTGCACATCCAGGCAAGGGTTGTAAGCTGCACACTGATCCAGGACCCATCTGCAAAACGTTCGTTGCCAAATACTATTTGATTATGAGTGCACTGAAGATTTCTGGAGCAATTGAATTTCAGTTTGTGTCAATTTGGAAATGTTAGACTCTAACATAATCTAAACTGGATTGTAGTGTGGCAGACGCATATTTAAAGCTGACCTTTATTTAGCAAAGATATGCACAATATGGAGAAAAACACCATGTTGCTGCACGCTGAGGTTGCAATATATCTTGTGATCAGTTGGCAAACCCTTCATGTGACATGGTTATGTGTTGGCTTGCATTATTAAAACTGAAATGATTTCCATTTGTGGGATCATGTGAATATCGTGAGTCATCCAGAGCCTCTCATCTGGAGCGTCACAATCACAGAAACTCATCTGGAGCGTCACAATCGCAGAACCTCTCATCTGGAGCATCTGCAGTTGGTCAGCTTGATCAAAGCACACAATAAAACATTTATGAATTGGTTAGAGCCGTTGTTCTCAAAGTGGGCTCTGTCAAATCAATCTTACTAAGAAATGCTAGGAAAAGAGCTATTAATGTGATGCAAAATGCTCTGAATCTACATTTCATTCCTGCGTAACTAGGTCTAGGTTCTTTGGGTGGAAAGGTCAGGAATGAAAAGCTCAGAAAGATAAAGGGACACATTTGCATAATGAGGCTGTTTTTTAAAATATTTGGAATGTACTCATGAAATTAATGTTTTGCGATCATAACTAGGGTTGCCTTTTTATAACTGAAAGGTCTTCCTTGCTGCAAAAGAAAAATTGACAATCCCTGGATTAGTGAGCTAATTTCCATACTTGTGTAATGTACCAGTGTTAAAACTGCCAGTATAAATATTCTGTTGTATACCCATTTATGAACCAAGGAATAATAGAACACTAAGAATTGTATATGATCACAACTGAGTGATGGATTACGCAAAACTTACGGGACAGCTACAGATATGGTGATAGGGAAACGTGATATTACATATTATTACACCAAGCTCACTTTGAAGAATGTTTCTGTTTATGCAGGCCTTTTTCTGCAAAAGCTCAGAACGTAGTCATTTTCTTTGATCGTAGGTCTATCTTTAGAGGATCTATAACGTGTCTGTTATAGAATTCAGCTAAAAATTTTATTGGCATTCTCTCATACAGTGTGACAAGTATAAAAGACTGCAGTAATTTCATGTCATTTCCTCTTTAGCACTTTATCCTGATCAGGGTCATGGTAGATCCAGAGCCTGTCCCAGAAACACTGGGCATGAGCCGGGAATACACCCTGGATTGGTCACCAGTCCATCACAGGGCATCAAACTCCGAGGGACAATTTAGCGTAATCAGTTCACTGACTGGAGAACCCACTGTAGATTAACAAACTGCAAACTTGGTAAATCCAGAAACAGGCCAAGAGTATTATGGGTTACAATAAAAGGGGAAAAAAAAGCTTCTCTAAAGGTAACCATGTGGAATTACACCAGTGATTCAGCTTTTTACATAAAATTTGTATGGCTCAGTAGATTATTGCTCCAATCCATGAAGTATCTTGAGTGCAACTGGATTAGTTGTAAACATCCATTCTTGGTTGTTCTGGAGTAGTTGGAAAAATCATTACATTCATTCATTCATTCAGTTTTATTTGTATAGCGCTTTTAACAATGGACATTGTCCCAAAGCAGCTTTACAGAAATAAATGGATTAACA
>CM075011.1:4884842-4905282 GCA_037576675.1 Pangasius sanitwongsei
CTAACGACGGAGGAAGAGTGACTAAACATCCTGCACTCAACACACTGAACAAGCTGAATGTTAGACATGTTGTTTAATGCACCTTAAACATTACATTACATTACATAACAATGCATTTCTGAGAATGTTCTAGGTATCTTCAGTGTCTGACTCAATTAGTACCAGTAGATACCAATAGATGGTAATGAAGCAATGTTTTATTTTTTATTTTATTTAACAAACTTATTTATATTAGTTTTACATTTTTAAATATATCACCCGATCCTTCTCCCTATGCACTGGCTGAATAAGGCAATGGACTAATTACTACCTGAACGAATGTCATTGTTTACCAGCTCTGCTTTTGTGACTGACGCTTCACTCGAGGTGGCCATGTGGAACTGCAGCAGCGGTGTAGATTTACACAGCATGCATGTGTCACTGTAACACCACAGTGGATGGATAAACACATTTGTTAAACAAGAAATGATTTGGGGAAGAGCAGCCCTACATTCTATGGGATAGAAGAGTGGGATATTTTATCACTACTGAATTACTGATCCAGGTGGTCAGTATAAGAAAAAAAATTAGTCATGTATAGATGAAGAAGAAAAAAGAAAGGATGGAAGTATTGATGATAGCATTCCTGTAGTAAACATAAACGCAGATGTTGCAGTGTTAATGGTGAGAAGTCTTTTGGACTTTCTCTTCACTAAACCTAACGCGTTACTGAGATACAGCTGGAGTATCCATGACGTGTGTGTGAGAGAGTGTGTAGGTGTGTGTTTTACTGTGTTGTGTGGTTTCTTGGACTGAACGATGTCCAGATCCTCTGTGCTTTAGATTTCCTTTCTCACAATGCTGGAATAATGCTTCCACCAGTTCAGTGCTGTTTTCTGCAGCAGGTTCTTCTTTTACAAATGTTTAATTGCAATATTAACATTGGGTACAGCCATAAAATTGTAACACAACATTGAGTCATGTTTAGATTATGTATAGCTTATTTTAGCAGTGTATAAGGGAATTAGACTGGGGTGAAGGTGACAGATGGCTAGTGTTCATGTCGTGTTATTGTTTAGAGTCACGCTATTATGGATGGATGAAATGGCAAAAACATGATATTGTGATACTTGATCTGTATTTAATTTTACTGTCAAAGTACCTGTAAAACAGCGGTGACAGGTTTAAAATACCTGTGGAAAAACTGGTTTCTCACACACACTAACAATTTAAAAAAAAAAAAAAAGGAATAGGTTAAAAAAATGAACAATTGGGACAAATATAGATTTTTAACATTCAATCTGTGAGTAACAATGAGTTTTTGACAAAGAAAACTGTACTGTGATGTAATTTATCACAGTATCAGTATCATATCATCATATCACTCAGCCCTAAATCCCATTTATATACATGAATATATGTATACATGTTGCAATAAGTACTGAAGAAAACACTTGGGATTGTGTTGTTATGGAAAAATAATCAACGACAAGGTGGAGTAACGTGGCCTGACACAATGCGGAGTTATTCTTAACACCCTAAAGATGATTATTTTCCTATAAAAGCATCCTGATGTGTTTTATTCTTCTTATACTATGCTAATATGCCAGCAATTATTTTTTATTAATTAAAGAACAACACATTGGATTTTTTTTATAGTTACATGTATGTTGTGGAACACCCACAAAACAAGTTAATAATTCCTGTTATAGCAGTCATACACAGCTGTTCCCTCATTATCTCTTGAAGACTTTCCCGTGGTGGAAGACTGAAACTGGATACTCCTTCCTTACAGAAAACTTTCAATGATAAACCAGTAATTTGCATTGCATCTGGAACTACTTTCTGAGCTGATGTTGCAGAAAATTATTCAACACCTTCTGACCAGTCAGATTGAAGGATTAAACAGCACTGTGGTGTAGTTACATTTTAATCACTAGAGGTTTATTATCCAAAGTGATGTCGACGTGAAGTGGAATCCAATCAGCCGTGCAGTGGAGGGTCAAAGGTCTTGCTTGTATACTCTCTGTATAGCTAAATAAATAAACAGCATATGAAAAGTGTTAGATTCATCTATAGGCAACAGTTTCAGGAGAAAGCCAAAAGCCACACAGTGGGAAAAAAAAACACTACACAATACGCTAAGGCCACGCAACTACAGCAGCATTAGAATAAATAAGCATACTTGTGTAAAGTTGAGGAGATTGATCATGCAATTTGCATGAGGTTGTGATGTTTGTGCTTTCTTGTGTGTGTGTGTGTGTGTGTGTGTGTTAGCTTGACTGTAACAGTGAGGGCAGCATATTTTTCCTTTTGTG
Organism: Pangasius sanitwongsei; assembly: GCA_037576675.1. Classification (NCBI taxonomy): domain Eukaryota; kingdom Metazoa; phylum Chordata; class Actinopteri; order Siluriformes; family Pangasiidae; genus Pangasius; species Pangasius sanitwongsei. Next base: position 4,887,140 of record CM075011.1, read on the forward strand.
CTGAATGTTTTCACACATTTAATAAGTAGTTCAGCCGAGCCTGGAGCCTGTTCCGACCCCCAGATTAATGTCATGCACAAGAACTCCACTGATAAACTCGCTTCATCAAAAGTAATGTGAAATAGACTGAAACATTATCGCTCTGATCATTCTGCGTGTTCAGGGGCAGCATTTGTGTCCTGCAGCAATAGTCAACTTGTACAATGTTGTTGTCATACTTTCCAATGTATCAGTGCTACCTAATATTCCTTTTAAATTCAGCATAAAGAGGAACAGTTCAGTTCCCTCTTACTCCAAATGTAGTTGATCAGTCAAGACATATCTGTTGTGTGTTCTTTAGTTTTGTATTGGATCTAGCACATGTGCTTCTTCAGTGGTGTCACACAGACGTGCTGGTGTGGTTTAGGACACAGTACATCTATAAACATGAACAGAACTTCACACTGTAGATGATACTGGACCATTATGGAAGTGACCATCTTGGACATAAACATTTTGAAACCTTTAGAATTTATAATTCTATAATTTTATATGGCAAGTCTGTGATTTTCACCCATATGGCTTTGACTCTCAGTAAGTCCAACACAGATACAAGTTTTCAACCTTTTAGCTTTTTAAAAAATATATTTTTCATGTATTTCGTATACTGTATTTAATGTCATATATGTTACCCAAAAAGGTAACATACAACTGGAATACAAAGATTTAAACTTTTTTCTTCTTAACACTGTTTGGTTTCCTTCTGGTCCTACATCTGAAAGTTTGAAAGCTGAGTTGTAACAGAAAGCTGCACGTAATGTGGATGATAATATAGTTAATATAGTTTATAATTAAATTAGTGAAAAATGTTTACAGTGATATAAACATTTTCATTTCCAAAAAAACTCCAAATTTGTTTTTTTTCCTCCAATATCCGATCCACTACTTTTTGCTGGATTTCGGATCAGTGCCATCTTTATTAATAACAATAAATTATTTCATTACTTGATAATTATTTTTATGATTTGATTTTTTTTATGTTACTGTATTTATTTTATTCTATATTCATGTACTTTTTCTCTTTATGCTTATTTTTGTAATGATATCTTAACTTGATCTTTTATTTCATCCTTGTGAATTCTATTACGTTATTTTTTTATTTATTTTTTAATAAACTTTGTGCTACCATGTGTATGGAATATGCTTTATAAAAAGTTTATTGTAATTATTGTTATTATTATTATTATTATTATTATTATTATTACTACTACTACTTCTAGCAAGTATATGTAAAGATTTGGGCTTGTATTAATAATTGACACATTGGAGAAACAGATGTCAGACATCAAACATGGCTAAACCTGGGACGAGTGGTTAAATTGTTTAAATATCATTTTTTGCTGAAGCATTGCTTTAAGTTTTAAGAAGTTTGACCATTTAGAGGGAGCATTAAATGCATCTTTCTTTGCAAAGCAAATTGTGTTCACACAGGAGTATAGTTAAAAAAGACTGGGAGAGAAGCAGGTTGATTTTCCAGAAATACAATCATAATATAATTGTTGAGAAAAAAAAGGTGGGGGAAGTTAGGTTAGGCAATTAGGGTGATTTGAAATATTAATATACTACCGCAGACGGCATCTCTAAACCATCTTACCATCTGCTGTGTGCTGGCTTGGACGTACACACAGACGCCTCTGTGTTTATTATCTCTGTCCTTTAATCCACAGTCAACAGTGTCTTCTCTCTCCTTTCTTTCTTTCTCTCCCTCTCTCTCTCTCTTACTCTCTCTTCTCCATTCTTTCCCTTGCTTTTCCCCCGCTGTAGTTCCTGCTGTTGTTTAGCGTCACTGCAGACACCGCTCCGCCCCGGTGTAAACAGATCGATACCTCATGTGTGTCCAGTGAGAGTGAGGGTGAGGGTGGAAAGGATGAAAGAATGAGAGAGAGAGAGAGATTGAGAGAGAAAGAGAGTCAGGCGTTTTTTTTTTTTTTGGTTTTTTTTTTTCAGATCTGCACTTAAACAGGCGGTACAGAGTGTGCAGCCAAACTATTTGCCGCTTGGCCGGCGAGCTGGATCTCAGAACTGGACCTGCTTAATGGCGAGCCTGGGAGTCTTTCGGGTGGGAGCTTGTGTAGCGTAGCCTCCGTCATGAATGACGGGACAGTAGGCTTTTGTTTTGGCTTGAGATATCAATTTAGCCTTTTTTTGCTGTTATGTGGGAAGAAAATGAATTTGTTTTATTAGACCTTCCAATGTAAATTCATTTATCACTGAGTGAGGAATTAAGTAACACTTGAGGATGTGCTGTTATAGGAAAATAATCAACGACGAAGTGGTGAGTTGCGGCATGACACGAAGCGTTACTGTTTCTACCATGGAGTTGATTATATTCCCATAACAAAACATCCCAAAGTGTTTTATTCTTTTTATACTGCAGCAGTTTGCCAACAATTATTTATTTATTTTTTAATTGTGGTTATTAATTGTGTTTGTGGAACGTCCACAAAACAAGTTATTTCCTGTTCTCACGTACATTGTAACAGCTATAACCAGTCATTCCAGGCTCCATTTATTCTCTTCCTCTTGACTTTCCTGTGGTGGAAAATCACTGACACTGGAGACTCTTTTCATAAATGTTAAAGTTCACCATATCAATGAATATGTTTATCTTTATTAAATAACATGTTTGTTTGTTTATTATTAGTCTTAGGTTATGTGGAGTGTCCTCCGTACAAGTCTTGTGAATGAGCTGTTACTATAGAAATGATAATGTATCAGAACGAACGTGTTCTGAGCAACACAGTATGACCAGTCAGATTCGAGAATTCAACAGCGCTGTGGTATAAATTCGAAATAATATCTGATGTTTCGAGATGTAAAAAAAAGAAAAAGTTCTTTAATGATATGAACCCAGGAAAGATGAGGGCTGGTTGAAACAACAGGAGGGGAAAAAAGATCCAGAGATCATCAAACAGTGGCTAGGAAAAAGAAAAATGCAGCATAATCCCCAGCATTAAGGAGTATTTCATATATCAAAGGTCTGAACAGAAAAATAGGATAGAAAAGCTTTCCAAATATAAAGAAAATGCTGTAGCTCTGAGGTCAGAACAGCGCTGCACGGTACTGTATGGGTGAAGTACCATGCTGCAGATCTTTTCTACAGTTAAGATCTGATTTAATTGTACTAAGGACATGTCCGTGATCCTGTGACGTGGCATGGTTAACCCTTTCATACATCATTTCTAAAACATTTTTACAGGCTGATTTTGGTTTTACTATTCAATAATTTCATGCAAATTCAGTTGAAATTTGACTTTTTTTTTTTGAAAAAAATCACTAACCTCAATTCAGGAACATCAGAGTAGTAAAACAGGATAAAAACATTACTTAAAATATGTACAACATTTTTGCTCTAAAATATTATGGGACATATTGTGTAAAATATTTTGAATGGCGAAAGTATTGAAAATACCATTTTTTTTTTACTTAAGATACTGTATATGCACATACATCTTATTAAGAAATAAGTTAGCTTCTTGTGTAGTGAGTTTACACAGATGCCTGAGATGTGCTACATCTGACACCCTCACCACGTTGGATTGGGAGGAGCAACACTTACCAGAGATAGGGTTTCACAGCCTTTTTTATCTACTGAATCCCTTCAACCTAAATTATTTGCATCATCTAACGGTTAGGTCGGTTCAACATTTAAATGATTCCCGTCCATGTTCAAAAGCTCCGCCCCAGGATCTTCGGCGGCCCGTAGAGTGTTTGGATACGCCTCCTGTCAGTCACTTTATAAACACAGACAAGCATTCTGGACTGAAGGTCCATTTTCCAAACGGGTTTTCTCAGCGACTTAATACACATTTGCTAAGGCCATGACTTAATCCATTGTTTTTAGCATGTTTTACATAGCTGCGAGGTTATTTGTACCAGTAAGAAATAAACAAAAGCAATCGACTGCTGCACCTTTAAGCAAGCTAATGTTAACTGAAATGTTGAAGTTTCATTTACAGTTCATTTACAAATCATTTACAGCTTTAGTTGCTGTTTTAACCTTGCCTTGAAATATGGTTTTACAGCCAGGTTTTCATGTTTTGTTTCCAAATGTCTTTTTGAGAAAGCTGGCTTCCCAGTTTCATTAGAAATTTGCTTCAAACATATCACACACTTGGGAAAAGGGTTTGGCCTTGTCACTGTCCATGCACGTAAATCTAAAAGTTTAAATATTTCTTGCTGTACTTACAGAAATTTTCCCTCTTTGGAGATTTTGTTGTTTAACTTGTGCTTGGCTGTTCCAGCTCCTGTGTTTTTTTTTTATTTTTTTTTTATTTTTTTTTTTTATTGATGACGTGTCTGTCTATTTTAAGTGATTTTAAGGAGTTCTGATGATAAAAAAACACTTTTAACCACGAAGAATGATTGCTAAGATCTACTATGACCTATGAGTAATTCAATCAACGCCTATGACTTTGTATATATGAGGTAAATATAATCAAATGTTACAGTGTTAATAGTTTTAATTATTTTAGTTTTTTACTTGTAAAATATATGTTATTTTAAATTAAAAATGTAACGAACCCCCTGCAATGCCACCATGAACCCCTGGTTAGGGTGGATGGAGTATTAAAAATCAGACTAATGCTGTGTATAATTTCATTCTAATATTTCTGTTATTTTATATGTAATTGTTTAGGAGTGAGGACACCAAAATGAAAGGGTTAAAGGCTAGCCTGCATTATTTTGAGTTAAGCAATGCCCTAGCATTATGAATGATAAAATGTTTATGCTTTGGTTAGAGGCTCGTTTGTGTGTTTCAGCCATCCATAATATCACCACTATAAATGCCATTACACTCCTAATGTATAACTAATGATCTACTGCACAGCCTGGGATCTTCACAAATGTAGCTTTGGACCAAAACTGCACTGTTTTGGAGATGTGTGTGGTGTGTGTTTTCTGAATTTATTTAAGCATTTTATACATTATCCACACAGACGTGCTGAATTCTCCGAGTTTTTCCTGCGTGAATTTTAAACACAGCCCCATCTGCAGTGCTTAATCAATTGGATCAATAATCAACAGCGAGCTCATCTCGAGTGGCTTTCTATTCGACGTCTGAAGAGGATGCCGATCCAATCACACGAGAGGTTTGCCGATGGTTACCAAGGCAACTAGTCGAGTGTCCCGTTCTGCACTCGAGTCTTCTCGTCAGGGGATTCACCCCAAATCTGCCATTAGACTCTGATTATTCTAATGAGGCTCCGTTACCGAGCAGAAAACTACGAACCACAGCGCCGGCCTCAGCGTCACTGCTTTTCCACAGAGCAGAGGGATTTGTACACTCATTCAGAGTAGCCTCTTCTTTCATGCTGCATCTGTGTGTGTGTGTGTGTGCGCGCGCGTGTGTGCGCGTGTGCGCACCTGTTGTGCTTCTTCCTTAAGTGTTTCATTTAATGTGTTCACTACAGTACAGTATTCTCTCTCTTCCTCCCTCTCTCTGTCTTTCTCTCTCACACACACACACACACACACACACTTGATCTGTCTCTCTTTTCCTCTCAGTCTGTTTTTCTTCATCTCTTGAGCTGTCTCTCTCTCTCTCTCTCTCTCTCTCTCTTCCTCTCTTGTTATGTCTGTCTGTCTCTCTTGATCTGTCTCTGTTCTCCCCCTCTCTTCAACTCTTTCTCTCTTTTGCACTCATTCTTTCTTCTTCCCTTGATCTGTCTCTTTCTCTCTTCCTCTATTAATCTGTCTGTCTCTTTGTTTCCCTTGCTTGATCTGATCTCTCTCTCTCTGTCTCTCTCTCTCTATCTGTCTATCAACCTGCCTCTTTCTCTTCCTCTATTGATCTGACTATCTGCCTCTCTCTCCTGCTCTCTTTCTCTTCCTCTCTTGAGCTCTTTCTCCATCTCACTCTTCCTCTCTTGATTTGCTGTCTGCCTGTCTCTCCATCTCTCTCTCTCTCTCTCTTGATCTGTCTGTCTATTTGTCTCTCTCTATTTTTCTTCCTCTCTTGATCTATCTGTCTGCCTCTCTTGCTTCCTCTCTTGATTGGGTCTGTATCTCTCTGTTTCTCTCTCCCGATCGCCCTCTCTCCTGATCTCTCTCTCTCTCTCTCTCTCTCTCTCTCTCACTCTTGCTCTCTCTCTGTGGCTCAGAGTATTAAAGTGATTATGCCTATTGTCTCTGCAGAACTGATAAGGTATTAAAGACCTCTGTGATAAGATTTAAATTAATTCTGGGCTTATTCAAATTCAGTTATCCTGCCGTGAGGAGCACGGTTCCCTTTTTCTTTTTTTCTTTCTCTGTCATTCTCTCATTCTCTTTTTTTTCTTTCTTTCCACTTGATCTGTAACCTCCACACACAGGGTTTTATCTTGTGATCCGTCAGTAAAACTGCCTTTAAGCTCAGTCGGAGGGCTGTTGCCCTCAAGGCCGCCTCTCTGAAGTGTTGTTAAACGCTGAACTCATCACCTTGTCTTAGAAACTGGCTGCACGAGCCGCAAACGTGACACAGTGTCTGAGTGGACCGTCTCTTGCTGATACAAACTTTGCTCTGCTCACTTTGATGCTACGTGATGGTTGACAGTAGAACGAAGCATCGTATCTAGAGATTAGGCACGACATCAGGTGAGGAAATATAATTTTATGATTCAAATATCTGTAAGAGGTAATGAATGGATTCAGTTACTTGATAGGAGATGGGGGGAAAAAACTCTTTAATGTGGCGTAATCAAGGATCATTTCTCTACTGCAAGCTTTTCTCTGCTACAATTTCCTCTTTCAGAGGTGGCACATATGGAAATAATGACGAGAAATATTAAATGCATAGCAAAAACTTTACCGAATGTCAGGTCAGTATTTCAGCCTGGAGCCCTGCTGTAGCAATGTACCCTGACATTGGCTAACATTCAAACTTTGTGAAAGTTCTAAATGCCACAGAGTTTAGGAGTGAACATCTTATTGGATTCAAACACTTTATGTAATAACAGTGGTAATGCATGTTTAAAACAATCTGTCAGTATAGATAATAATTGTACGCCACATTTACTGAAGGAGTTTTCTCATTTTGTCTGCCAACTTGCTCACATGCCAATTCTCACCCCAGTCAGCTCTCCTCCATCATACAACAGCTACCAACCGGGAAGGGTGAAGGCTAACACGTGCCTCCTCCGAGACACGTGAAGCCAGCTGCGTCAGAGGACAGCGTTACACACTCTGAGGAAAGTGCTATCCATGCCCTTCTGCATACCTGAGCTCACAGATGCACATGATTGGCTAGTGTCACTATGATTGATAGGGGAGAGAGAGTATATCATCCCTCCCACTCAGAGAACACAGACAATTTTGCTCTCTAAACTCCAGGCCACAGATGTTGATCTCTCGGCGAATGCTTTTCTGTTGAGCCACTCGGGAGCTCTGTAGTTTATGACTTTTAAAAGAGTTCCACTAAACATTATTGGAAATTTTCTCTTTTATCTCGAGAGCTTCATATCTGTCTGCCCACTCCGGCCCGCTCTCAATACTTTTATCCCAACTAGCATGGTGGTGCTCTCTGCATCAGAATATTATTTTCTTTTTCATTATTTTTTTCCATGATGTCATGTGGACGCAGTGAAAAATTAATGCCAAACAAAGGTTTTACTGTTCAAATACTATCCAAATAGCCATGCACACTGCTGGTTTATACATCACCAACAGCGATGGTGAACGAAAACTGATTCATATACAACACAATAGAGCAAGAGTTTTCCATTGAAATTTGTAAAGGTACGTAGAGTTCCTTGCTTACACAGGTCTGGGTAAGCAGCCATGCTTAAATGATGACAACAGTTAATTTAGTTCAGTTCAATTTTATTTGTATAGCTCCAGCAATCCCAATGATCTTCAGGCAGTCCATATGGGGCCACCCCCAGCAGCAGCGAGAGATCTCAACCGATGAGATCTCCAACCAGAAGTAGGGCATCAGGATGGATCAGGCAGATCCGGAGAGCAGAAGGGGTCAGGATCACTGGTATCTCAGAAGTAGCATGTGTAGTGAGAGGGAGGGAGAGAGAGAGGGAGGGAGGGAGAGATTGTTAGGTAAGCTTTTGTCCTGTAATGGTTAAGGACAATTACCTTTTAATGCTTAACTATTAATGATTGTGCCTATAAATAAGACTCATCAATTTGAAATGATTACATTGTGTTTCATACTGGTGTTTCCTGTTAGCTCTTTGGACTAGTGCCACGGACTCGGAACAGATGAGACATCTGTTTGATTCAAAGTGCAGAATAAATGCATACTTCTCTATCCAAATGTCATTAAACATGTTTTTGTCATCAACTTTTTTCAGACTAGATCAGTCTGTGAAAACTCCTCCCTGAGCTGCCTTCAGATAAGTGATTTATATAAATCACGTGATTGGTATAAACAGAGGCTCTACTACAAATGCCGTAATGGTTCATATCACCGAACTACAGCCAGAGTGTTCAATCCGCTGAAATACTTTCCTGGGTCCGTATCTGGACTGAGCCCTGCAATAGCGTGAGCAATGCACCAGCTAGTTTGATGATTATCCACATGGGGGATACCGGGTGATTTTTATCTAGCACTGTATCTCTAATTTCCTAAGAAATAAATACCGTCTTTTTCTCTAAAAGTGTGGCAAAGTACCGATGCTGTAAAGACTTTGGAATTACATCCTGCTGCATGGATGACTGATCTGATAGGGTTAAGAAATTGAGAATGTTTTCTGTGTTGTGCATATACACATTAAATATCTGATTTGCAATTGCTTATTTAGTTATGCAAGTGAGGCATAATCCATTACAAGCCTAGTTGAGGGTTATGTGCATTGAAATCATATTGGCTCTAATGGCTGGGTTTGAATGCCACTGCCTTTTTCAAGCCATTGTAATACATAATTCATAATTCATACCATCTATTCATACTGATCATATGACATACTTTTAAAGCCTCAATCAGAATGTTGTTAAAGGCATTTCTTATCCATGTGATAAACTTTGCATGATTCCACGGCTGTGATGCCATTTAGCCATTGTAACTCTTAAATTAATAATAAACTGTATTTTTCAACACTGAATCTAAGAAAATATATATTTAACCCTTTAAATATGTGTTAAACCATCTCAGGGAACATTCTTTAATTTTTTTCTTTCTTTGCTGAAAATGGCTGCATTTTGCTCTGTAAATGAGTATTGAGCCTTTTTTATATATATATATATATATATATATATATATATATATATATACGTACAGAACTAGCAAATGTAGAACTGGAATCCATGCTAATGGCATGGGGATTATTTAAAATGTGTGTTTTTTTTTTTTTTGTATTTATTTTCACTCTTATCAGTCAGTATCATTGGAAATAAAGAAAAAAAAGAATGAGAGAGCTTACTTTGCTTATCCTCATGATCTTTAGTAAATTCAGATGATGCAACTTCCTGTTGAACATGTGACCTGTGCTCACGTAACAAGGTTGTGTGTGAACGTGTTAACTAAAATGTATATTTTTCATAACCTATAAGGGACAACTTGTGGAAAAGGATGTTTGAAGCTTGAGATGTTAAATTGTTTTGCACATTAATGCACAAAAATAATAACATGTAAAAATATATATTTATTAATGATTATATATCAGGGTATAGTGTGGGCTGGGACAAAATACTGTTTTATGTTTGAAGTCATTTTTCTGAAACATGTACATAGGTTCCTGTGTTTGAAATGTCTTTTATCTTTACTTTTCATACATATTTGTAAATGTAATATTACTGGAACACAAATGGCACCTTAGTATAACATAATTTAGTAAACTGTACAAATATTTAACATTTTGTTTGGACGATCTGTATTTTCTTTTCTCTATCAAAAGTATTTTTTTGTCCTTTTTTTTGTCCTTTTTGCTCAATCTCAAACTTCAAGGGCAGAAAAAACAGAAATCTCATTAAGTTGTGAAAATCATAGCCTATAAACTTGTTAGCAAAAGTTTGGTGTCTGAATTTGGTAAAAACATATCTGCCATAGCAAAAAAGTAACACTAATTAACCTTTAGCAGTCTTCGTCCCTGTGCGCTGTAGGGGACGTCACCGCTGTACAAGCTGTTCCAACATTTAATTTCTAAATCACCCTGCATTTTTTTTCCCCAGCTTCTTTGGTTTATCTGTGATCTTCGTAATTAGCGATACAAGCTTGTCCAAACAAACTGGTGTGTAACAGTTCATCAGTGACAGCAGCGGTCAGTTTTGCATAGACTGCTTCACTTATGGGCTGGATGAGTTGCCATGGCAATGGCATGGTTCTGACAGCTACAGTAAAGTGTTTGGGCCAAATGGACGTTTGAACTGGTATAATTCATACACAAAAGATTCGAGTAGCACTCTTGGTTGTCTTTCAGTCAATTTAGAGTTTAAAATACATTGCAGGATAGTTATTTTTTATAAAATTTATATCTGTTTATAAATAAGAAGAAAAAACGAAGAACACTGATTGATCGTAATCAGTGAGCACATTCATGCCCGTTACTTGTAGTGTGTGTGTTTATGTACGTGTCTGACTCAATTAATTATCTTTTCTTTTTTTTAATGAATATGCAGACACGTTTTTTGTGTCTCTGTCTTTAAGGAGTGCATAGTGTTAGTTGGGGACAGAAGACGACTCATGCATGTTTCATTACGATGGGCTCATCACCTCGGTGATGCCAGCCCATACCCCCGTCACTCACTAACTGGAATGGATCATTACTCTCTCTCTCCTGCTTTCTCTCTCTCTCTCTCACACACACACACACACACTCACTCACTCACACGTACGGACCCGTCTGCGCTCCGCTGGGCGGCTGTGAGTGTGTTTCTAATTAGCACCTGAGAGAGAGGCGGAGTCATTAATATGCAGCGCAGAGGTCACACTGCTCTGCCGTTGCCATAACGACAGCATGGATATGAAGTCAGGCTTCATATTTTAACATATTAATACTCTGAAAGAGAGCAGCAGTTTATTTAATTTAGAGAAGAGCATGTACATGAACCCTATCAGGATCAGGACGGTAAAATTCATCCTGACTTTTGCCATTATGACAGCAGCACACTGAGTAAAGAATCAGAAGTATCGATTTAGTTCTACTGTACTGCATAGATAGATAGATAGATAGATAGAAAACACCACATCAATACGTCAGTCAGGTTGTGCCACAATATAAAAAATGGTTGATTGGATTTTTGATTAGGTGCAGTGTAGATGCATAGATGCCCTGAAGAGTAACATGCATTTACATTAACACCATCTTAAGACACATCTGGTACTTTGGAAGATTGCTCAATGAGGCTTGAATAGCTGGAGGCCAGAAAATCAATGTTCATGTGGTAGTCAGGAAGAATTGAAACGTGCAGTTGTTAAGGAAAAAAGGCTTTAAGAGTTTCTGAGGGGTGAAGGTGGAGGAAGATTCACTGATTTTGAGTCTGACATGGTCGTTTTGCTTTTTGAGTCTTTGCCCTGTTGTCCATTTTTATGTTGTTGTCCAAACTACTGTATGAGAATACATTTAAGTTATGACCACACAGAACAGATGAGGTTCCTAATGATGCTGGTTCCTAATGACAATTTTTGATATGCAGTCTATCCTATTGCTCAGTTTAATCTCGTGTAGCCTTTAAACAAATTTGTGGTGATTGTGGATTGGGCTTATATTTTTAGATCCTTTTGTTTAAAATATAATTGTGGAAAAAATGGCCATAAGAATGGGTGCTGGAAAATGCTGTGTCAGACACGCAACTTTTATTCTGTCATGAGTTTCTGATCTGTTCGATTTGGACAATACTATTCGGAAATTAAATAATCGTAAATATCCATAAATTCTCTTTACATAAGATTTGCCAATATAAAGCAGAAAAGACCAGGCTTCATTCATTGTCCAGTGTAGAGTTAAATACCATGGTTCCTCTGTTAGGGCTTTATCAGGGCAGCACCAAAAAGCTGTGTCATTGTAAAGACAGACTGATGAGGTGATTTGTGATGTGGCATTTAAGGCTGGGTTTAGCCTGTGAAAATTCCTGGTGTTCATCAACCTCAGACCCTGAAGTAATGGAAAAGTTGCATGCCTTGATTTGTTTGTGTCTAAAATCAGTTTATATAGATTTTTTTTCCTTCTCTGGTTCTTTCTTTCTTTCTGTCTTTCTTTCTTTCATCTCTTTTACTGTCTATCTGATGTTGTTAATAAATCTTGTATTCTGGGAGATGTGTTGGCTTGCTCTGTGGAATGCCTGAACTTGTGGACCCCTCCAGCAAACCCATAGACCTCTCCTGCTCTGGTCTGCCATTCCTCTTTTGTTTACTGTTTTATCTTTTCACCTAACAGAAACTTTTAAGAAACTATCTTGGATTTAGTCTGAAACCATAGTATAATGCGTCCTACTTAACAAATGTACACACTTATGGAAATCTGTACCTTGTGCTGCTGGTTTTGAGTATTTATCTTGATCAGTATGTTTAACTTACCAAATATTTATTTAATGTAATAGTGTTTACATTACACTAAATTGAAAAGTGGCAGCCTCACAAGTAATTGAGCAATAATTGGCAATCTGTAGAAACAGCATATTTTAGTCTTATTTAGTCTTTAGTTGCTTATTCTAATTTTCTAAACCTTCTGTCATTGTCTGTGCACAGGTGAGTTGTGGGTGATGACGTCCTATGAAGCTCTGCACTGGAGCTGATGTTCCCAATCAGCGGGGGACTCCGGAGCCAAGGCTGGGCGACTCCGGAGCGGACTGAGGAACTGCAGAGACCCGCTCCTGTATCGGGAATCCACTCTGATCACCTCGATCCTTTCCTCCCTCCTTTTGCAACCCCTGCAAACTCCTCTGTCAGGCTTACCCCTGGACCATCTCACTGCAGTTACCATGTCCAGCCGAAGGAAGTCCTTCACTCCCTGCATGGTCTCTGTTAGTGATGTGGAAATGGGTGGCCCTATGGAAATGGATATCTTGGATGACGAACTGGTGGAGGACAGACCATCCTCTCAGCAGCCTTCATTAGATATGCATCAAGAATCTAGGCAATGTGTGGCTGAGGAGGATGAGGAGGGTCATGTGGAAGGGACAGGAGAAAAGATGGAAGAGAAGTCCTCCACCCTACAAAAACAACAGAGTAGGGGCTACCAGTGTAAGTACTGCTCCTTCTCTACCCAGAATCTCAGCGATTTCAAAGAGCATGTGTACTCCACGCACCCCAATGTCATTCTGAACCCTCTGTACCTGTGTGCTGTCTGCAACTTCAGCACCAAGAAGTTTGACTCCCTCACAGAACACAATGAAACAGAGCATCCAGGTGAGAGCAATTTCAAGTTCAAGCGGATCAAACTTGACAATCAGACCATCCTAGAGCAAACCATTGAGAATGAGGATGACTCAAACTCTCCAGAATCTAAGCTTATGCAAGATGATGATGCCTTTGAATTTTTACCCTCATGCCCATCAACCATACAGAATGTTGAAAATGCAATCATTAATAATGGAAATGAGGTAGAGAGTAATTTGGATCATCTGCTGTTAAAGGATCAGATCACAGCAGTGAATGTAAATGGGACAATCATCATCCCTGAGCCCATGATGCTAGAGGGACTCTCCCATGTCATGCCTCTTCTGCAGCGACCCCCGAACCTGAGCTCCATTCCAACAATTGCCGTTCCTCTGAACACAAGCAAGTACAATCCATTATTGGACACCAACACTACACTCATTACATCCTTCAATAAATTCCCCTATCCAACTCATGCAGAACTCTCCTGGCTCACTGCTGCTTCCAAGCACCCTGAAGAGCAGATCAAGGTGTGGTTCACCACCCAACGGCTCAAACAGGGCATCACCTGGTCACCAGAAGAAGTGGAAGAAGCCCGCAAGAAGATGTTTAATGGCTGCATGCCTCCTGCTCACCACACATTCACCGTTTTGCCTACGCCTGTGAGCGAACCAGTTGCCACCAGCCAGTGTGTTGCACCAGCAGTGTCCTGCCATGTTACTGGACAGTCCACCCTGTCACCTGCTGCCACTGCAAATGGAATTTCTGGTGCCTGTGCGACTGTCACTGTGACAACAGTTACTAATATGCATAATCTCAAGCGCCCTTTGGGAACATCAGCAGTGGCCCAGGATGTAAAGCGCACCATGATTCCCACAGATGAACACAAAGAAAAGTTACGTATGGCACCTCCACCAGTCCCACCCCTAGAAAGACTATCCATGGCTCCTCCTCCTGTACCCCCAGACAGTAAGAGATCCATGCTTCCACCTTTGATTGCAGCAGACATGAAACGACCTGTTATTGCCCCTTATGCTTTGCCCAAGGGGAAAATGCCAATGGTATTTCCACTGGCACCCCCTAAAGATAAGATACCCATGGCCCCCCCTCCCCTGTTACCCAGAGATAGACTACCCATGGTTCCCCTAGTCTCAACTGATTTAAAGAGGTCTACAGTTCCCCAGCAAATGAGAAATCAAGCTCCTGCATTTTCTGTCATTTCTAAAGACAAACTGTCACCTTTACCTACTGATGTAAGCTTACCCTTGGTGCCCCCATTGGTGACTTCTCAAGTGAAGAGACCACCAATCATTCAGACTGCACGGGCCCCACCTGTTGCCCCAACCTTGATCCCCACTTTCTCTCTGGAGAGTAAACCACTAGAGCTGTCAGTGGAGCAAAAGCCCACAAGCTCAGAGAGTCGACCCACAGAGAGTCAGAATGGCAATAATAGAGTCCCCTGTGGGGATGGTAAAAAATGGTTTTCTGATCAGAGTGCACTGGCCCATAATGGTTTACGGCACTTAAATAATAACTTTGCTCCAAAGGAGCGTCCGAAAACAGTCCCAACCCAGTTCCCTCTCCTGGAAAGACTGAAGGGGAAAACTGCTGAGCAGCTAAAAGTTTTAGAAGAGAGTTTTCAGAGGAATAGTTTTCCATCACACAACGAGGTTGACCACATTGCAATCACCACAAGACTCTCCAGAGAGGAGATTGACAGCTGGTTCTCGGAACGAAGAGCCCTTCGAGACAACTTAGAAAAGGCCCTCCTAAATTCCATGGGATCCAAGAGGACTGACATTGCAGAGAGAAGATCACTTTCACAGCACCAGCATGCTTTGCTTAATGGAGTTTACAAACAAGGTGGGCTACCCATATGCCCTCTGCCTCCCATCATTGCCCCCACCTCGTCATCTGTGCCTATGGATAGGAAGTCCCTCAATCTCCTTAAAGATGTCTTTGTCCAAACACGGTGGCCTTCACCTGAGGAATATAGTTATCTGGAGGCACAGACAGGTTTGGCTCGTACTGACATTGTCAAATGGTTTAAAGACAGCCGTCTGGCTCTGCGCAGTGGAACTGTAGAGTGGAAAGAGCTGTTCCACAAGCTAAGTGGCAGCGAGTCGAACGGCCGGCTGATCTCAGATCAGCCCTGCAGTGTCACTCTGCCAAGCCAGGAACGGAAGACGCCTACAGCAGAGTGCGCCAAACTAAGCAGCCAAGAGATCAAAGAGTGGTTCAACAACTCACTGGGCCAGCGTGGGCCTGAAGTGGGGAGGAACGGAGGCCAGAATGGAGGCAGCAGGGAGAAGTGTGGAGGCTGGGTGGAAGAAGCAGTGGGTACTAAGATGGCGTCGCGAGAGCTGGTCTCAGACACGGATTAGGGCACAAGAATGAGATGGGTAGGAGAAGAGGGTAAGTTTGATCAAATTTTCTTATGCTTTTCTGGTCTGGTGATTATACAGACCGAGGGGACACAATAGATCTCTCCTCATCAAAGGATTTGGCTGTTGCCATGGAGATTTGGAATAGAGGACTGGAACCCAGGTTGGGCTCTTTGATGTTTTTCCGTTAAGAAAAACAAAGCTGTGCAGCAGGGAATTGAGACATACTGAGATGTTGCTATGCAAATAATGCAGACTTGATGGTTAACTACAGTATACTATCAGAGAGATAGAGGAGCTATCACAGTAAAGAAGAAACAAATATCTTTTTGTAGCTTGAACTGGTTTCTTTGTTCTTAAAAATGAAAAGTTTGCATTTGGCATATTGATTTTCCTTTGGTAGCAGGGTGGTTTGTCACAGAATTGCAATTTTTCCAGCTCATGGGCCCTGTTTTTTCAATTTTTCAACCTGGACCCTGTTACCTTATACCTTCACTATTATATAATTATTTCAAATTTAGTATCCCATGATTTTCTACTGTATCTTAGAACACACTGATCATGTTATGTTACATTGTCTAGGATAGTTCAAAGGTTAATAGTAAGAAACAAGTGGCCAAGTATTTTTAGATTTGCTCAAAGGCACAGCTCTTGTTATTCTGATGTTATTGACATTTCTGTAAAAAAACAAAACAAAACAAAATAATGCAATTTCTTTTGCATATTTATGAACCTAAATATAGATTTAAAAGAAAAGACCTGAGCTAAGATGTCAAACTCGGCAGAATAGTTGGTGTCAGTGCAACTTCAAACTCTTTTGATAATCCAATTACTTGTTAATGTGGCAGAGTATCTAAAGTCTCCCAAGCAGCTTGAGTTCGTTCATACAGGTAGCGTAAGAGTCAGCATGAAATTCCTTTTGGGGTTCATCAGCAGTCTGGTGTAGTCAGTAACTGAGACTGTCAGAGTGCTAATGATGGCTTTGTTCCAATTCTCCACAGGTAGGAACTGCTGCCGCTGTCATTTTGCACAGGAATGGATGAAAAGAAAAGAAGAAGAACAAGAGAGGTCTACTCTGAGATGTATTTTTGGAACCAATGATTTTGCTCTTGCCCTTTTCCACTGCACCAGCTAGCACACGGCACCAGACAGAACCAGAAGGAGCCTAGTCACAGCGCAGAGCCCTAATCTGCAGCAGTGATTCTGAAACACTACTTGGTGCTTCATGTGGTTTGAAGCAGTGTGGGACAGGGCGAATGCATGGAGGAGAACAAGACCATTGAGTGCCAAAGCTGGATTTGCTGCATAACTACACTTTAAGAAAAAAGGTTCTTGTAAATATTTTTTTTCTGTACTGCTACAGATTTGTACAATTTTGCCGGAAACTTTTGTTACATTTTATAATGGGAGCGAGCGGCCCCCAGATTTTGCTCTAGCTGGTCTTTTCAGTGGACATGTCCTACATTTTTTTTTGTAACAAGACCATGCACCACTACAGGCATTGGCAATATGTCAAACGGACGTTCATTACAGTTTGTCTTTGGAGGGACTTCTTCAAATCAGTGCATTTACTGACTGTTCCAAGGTGCTGTTAAACTTTCTGGATATTACATGCCGTCGCTTTTGCTATATTTACAGTTCTTACAGCGTGACATTTTGCAAACAACAGTTTAAAAAGGAAAAATCACTTTGCTGTTAAACATACCAATGGACAAATCTGCAAATCTGTTTTGTCCTGTACAGGAATAAAACACTCTCAATCGCCAGCGTTTATATGTGATAGTTCAACTCCGACTGTAGAAACAATTAACCCGGTACCAGATACATGTTCCATATTTACTGCTTCTGTAATGTCAGCATCACATATATTAGAAATACTGTACTTATACCAAGGTCCTGCTTACTACTCTCCAAAAGACAGATGTTGTCTGCTGTAATCCAATAAAACACAGCCTACCTAAATAGTTTGGTTTACTGAAGTTAAACTGAATGCTCTGAATGCAATGAGACTTTCTCAAGGTCTTTAAGCACAGTTTTCTAACTCCAGAGACACCTGATCTAAAATCCTCAGTCTGTTTTTAAGGACAAGCTAGGTGAGGTATATTGGGAGTCAGGAAACCATGGAACGGCACAGAGCTGTGTGTTCCCGTGACTGGAGAAGGATTGAGAAACCCTGATCTAACGTTGCTGATTAATTGTTTTTTTTTGCATCATCTTGACCAGGGGTCATCAACTGGTGGACCGCAGTCTGGATGTGGACCCAGAAAAGTATTTCAGTGGACCGAATCATGTACTTCAACAGAGATAATTATTTAAAAACTACCTGCAGTTCAATGATTCTATTTTTTTTAAGCATGAACCATCACTAGCTTCTCTAGCAGATCCTCTGTTGTGGTTTATCCAATTCAATTCAATTCAATTCAGTTTTATTTGTATAGCGCTTTTAACAATGGACATTGTCACAAAGCAGCTTTACA
>CM075011.1:4932500-4949155 GCA_037576675.1 Pangasius sanitwongsei
CTTCCAGTCGATGTCAGAAACTGGTAGATGGCTACAAGAAATGTCTCATTGAGGTTATTTCAGCCAAAGGGGGAAACGCTAGCTATTAGGACATAGGGTGTCCTAACTTTTTCCTCAGTTGAAATACTCATTTTTATTGATTTCATTTGTTTAATAAGTGAAAACAAAGTGATTTTTTTTGTTGTTGTTTACATGCAATTCCATCACTTTCATCAACAGTTACAAATTAAAACAAGATCAGAAATTGACGTTGACATTATTCTTCTTAATAAAGAACTGAATATTTAATAGGGTATCCTAATTTTTTCACATGACTGTATAGTGTATGGTCATTTGATACATATATACATTGGGCCTCATTTATCAATCTATTAGTAAAGTTGTGTGTAAATGTTTTTGTAAGCCAAACTGAACTAAAATTTTCTGCTGGGTTTCAAAAGTTTCGGAAAGGCTGACTTTCTTCATACTCACATGCTTATGTTTATCATTTGTATGTAGTGATGCGCACAAAACTCCCTAAAAAGTCAACAGGACGGAGTACAAAATCAGGGTAAAGGCTGAAAGGGAAGTTAAGAAGTGGAAGTTATTTTGACTCACATCTGTGCCAATAAATATATTTAATCATATATAATAATAAGTATGCGATATAAGAGCGCTAAATCCTCCATCAGCTGAGGCATTTATTTATGATTTATGGTAATGTGCAGACAGATCCGCCAATCCTCCATTTATACGGTGCCATTTCTTTTATCAGACTTGAATGATTAGTTTTATTTGTCTTAACGTGTGGGTTTGTATTTGCTCACTTTCTTATTTTTGATATTCTTTAATTAATGGTAATATTATAAATGACTGGTTTTCACAAAATGTTCTTGATGGTACTCTTAGCCCCTGACATAGTGAACGAGCATGAGGATGTGTTTTTGATAGAGATTCCAAAGCACTTCCGTAAGCCACTCTGGATAAGGACGTCTGCTAAATGCTGTAAATGTAATAAAAATAAGCAATTTAAACTCAGCAGTATATTCCGTACATACAAATGCTATAATCCATGCAAATTATATGATTTGAAGTTGAAGTCAAGGTTTACATTAGTTAGTCTTATGTGTAAATTTACATGAGTAGAATAAACGTTTTTTCAGAATTTATGGGATTTTCATGAATACTGAATTTCTTGTGTAACTGCTCGTACGAAAAATTTATGAATAAATCCGTTCATATCCAGCTTGACAAATGAGGCCCATTGTTTGTTAAATAAGAAATGAGGTTAAAAAACTCATTGTTCATGGTCATGAGAGACTTGATTCATTTGAACAAATCTTTAACTCTTTAGGCTTTTATCAGAAGTAGATGTGATAAGACTAAATTTCCAAAAGCTTACAATAGATATAATGGAGAAATTACAGAAGTGTCCAACTCTCACTTGTGATGGTGAATGTGTCCATAAAGTTATTATATTGCTGCCATCCATTCTTAAGTGAGGAACCCTACACATGGTGCATTGAATTGGGGACATGTCTACAGCAGCCATTTGTAGAGTCACTCCAATCTGAAGATATGAAAACACGCAAAACAGTAATCATTTTAAGGGAACAACCAATGCAATGCTTTGTTCTAGAGATTCTTTGATTTTGTGCTGAATGGAAAAATTGGCTGTCTTAATTGCAGATCAAGTCCAAGTAAGAATCAAAGCCTTGTCAAAGTAAAAAGGCTTGCATAATTCAGTGAACTTCAGGGCTTAATGCTCCCAGTAGGGTCAACCATGACAAACAGATTTGACGGGAGAGGTCAGACAAAGAGCTCCATGAAAATTGCAAAAACGACTAAGTGTACCCTGCCTAGATTAGGGTTCCAGGGACCCATCCCTGGAGCCAGGACTGGGGGTTGTGTCCACAGTTGAGCATCTGGTAACGCCCAAAATGTCAACATGGAGCCATCTTGTGGGCTCAGCATCTGTAAAATGAAGGGTGTGGTTCAGGTGCCATACATCTCGGGCAGCAGCCATGTGATAAAGAGTCTAGCAAAAAACTGGCATTCCAATAATATTAAACTGTAACTAAAATGAATAAAACAGCTGAAAGTGTTGCAGCAAATAAGCATGCAGGTTCCATGTTTTTTTAATCATTATGTTTGTTTGCCTCTACAAATTTACTAAGTCAGACTAAGTGACAAGCAGCTCTAAAATGAAACTGGAGGCAGTATGGGGAGCTTACTGTTTTGCATGTTGTACTGTTTTCATCTCTTCAGATTGGAGTGACTACAAATGGCTGCTGTAGACATGTCCCCAATTCAATGCACCATGTGTAGGGTTCCTCACTTAAGAATGGATGGCAGCAATATAATAACTTTATGGACACATTCACCGTCACAAGTGAGAGACAGAACTTCTGTAATTTTTGTTGTTTAGTCCATCTGTTCATTATTAAGTTGCACTACTTGTTCATGTTTAACTTAACTTTCCTCTTGGATTAATTAATTTCTTAATCTAGAAGGTTTATTTCAACCTGTTATGCAAATTTTGACCAAATACAGAAATAAGAAGTGAAAGCGAACCTCCTCACACAATTATATAAAGTGACAGATATGCAGAGTGAAACACACAATGTGCAATGGCATGAAACTCTGATTTGCATGAGTCCCAGAATAGACCAACACTTTCAGCAGATGTTCATGGTTCTTAAACTCACTCAAGCAAACACACAGCGCTGCACTCGAACTGCTGTTAACGTTCCCAATCAGAACCCATGGAGGAACAAGGAAATCTGCATCCTACTGAAGGCACAAGATGCTGCTTTCAGGGCTGGTGAGCAGGAAGCCTACAGCTCATCCAGGGCAATCCTGAGAAGGGGAATCATGAAAACCAAATACGAGTATAAAATGCAGACAGAGGACAATGTCAACAACGCTGATCCTCCATGCATGTGGCAAGGCATACAAACACTCACTGACAACAAACATACAGTATCAACACTACCCCCTCAATCAGTAATGCCTCCCTCCCTGAAGAGCTCAAAATCTTCTATGCTCACTGTGATCAAGGAAACACAGAACACAGAGGCATCAAGCCGAGCTTCCATCCGGTGACCTGCTGCTTACACTCCACCAGTTATGTGTGCTCCACCCTGAGCAGAGTGAAGGTACACAACGCTGCTGGCCCTGATAGGATTTCAGGCTGTTTGCTCAAGGCTTGTGCAGAACAACTGGCTGAGGTCTTCATGGACATTTTCACCCTGTCCCTAGCCCAAGCAGTGGTTAATGCCCAGATACCCCATGCTTCAAGACAGCAACCATTATGCCAGTGCCAAAAAATGCCAAGGTCATGACCCTCAACGACTTCCATATAGTTGCCTCACACCCATCATCACCAAGTGTTTGGAGAGGCTGATCCTTTATCACTTGACATCCTGCCTGCCCTGTATCAGTTCAACTACCTCCCCAACAGGTCAACGGATGATGTCATCACCATGGCACTCCACTCTGCCCTTACCCAAGTGGACAATAGCAACTCCTACGTTAGGAGGCTATGTATCGAATTCAGCTCAGCCTTTAACACCTTTAACCCTTCCAGGCTGATCTCCAAGCTTACCAACCTTGGCATCAGCACCTCCCTCTGTAATTGGAGCCTGGACTTCCTCACCAACAGACCGCAGTCTGTTAGATTTGACAACCACATATCCTCCACCCTTGTACTGAACACTGGCTGTGTGTCTAGCCCTGTCCCTGAGGAAAGCTCATGTATCTACTCAAGATACTAGTGAGCTTCTATCACTGTACCATGAAGAGTATACTGACGAAATGCATTTCAGTTTGGTATGGTAGCTGCTTAGTCTCCAACCAGAAGGCCATCTAGCGGGTGGTGAACACATCGCTGGTCCCCAGCTACCGTCTATCACAGACACATATCACAGACGTTGTCTGTGGAGGGTGAAAGGCATCATCAAGGACATCTCTCGCCCCAGTCATAGACTGCTCACTCTTCTCCCATCTGGGAAGCACTAAAGGAGCCTCCTCTGCCATACCAGCAGGCTAGGGAACAGCTTCTTCTCCTCACAATGCCCCTAATCCCCCATCCTCCAACTCCCCACATTGCAGTTGCACTTGGATTAATGTACACCACTGCACAGTTTACACAGACACACAAACACATCCCTACTTCTGCACATGGACTAACCTTAACAGTGTGCACAGTACTACCTCCATTCCACTGGGACCCTTGTTACCTGCAGTATATTGTTTTCATCACTGTAATCCCTGTCTCCAGACTCATTTACACATCCCATGCCATTTGCACTGTTTTTTTCATGCCTACAGTACTATACACTTGCCCTGTTGATGACATGACATTTGCACGTGTCACTTGCACTTTACTGCCAACCTACCTCATTGTCTCTTTGCACTTCACACCTAATACAACTTGCTGTTTTGCACTTCAGGTTAGATGCTACCTGCATTTCATTGGCTTTGTATTTGTGCTCTGCTCAGTGATAATAAAGTTGAGTCTAATCTAATCTATATCTATAAATAATCTATAAATTGTATGGTTATAGGTGTAACCTTGTTGTATGAGCACTGGATAACTACCAGGATCCACCATCACTCAGAATCTAGGTAAAACTTGGTGAGAAGGTTCCAGTGGGACAAGTAGCCATTACTGATGGCTATACCGATGATGATATTGTGGGTCACCATATAATTTTGTGTCAAAGGTTCTTGTCTTGTGCAAGCAGAGGCACAAGAAGCTATCCCTGGTTGTTATCTGCTGTTCATAGAACACCATACCCTTGTTAGCTAGACAAAAAAGTCTAAACTAGGATTAGCTGCCTTTAGCTAACATGATGCTATGTACTCAAAGAGTATATGTTTATTTTCAAATTCGTATATAATAAAGTGACTTTTTAATTTGTACAATTAATCATATCTGATTGCTTAGCAGTGTGCCTGGCAGTGTTAACATCTTTGATAGCATTTAATTTATTCAGCTAATTATTGCTAGTGTTTGTTAATCTGTTTAATATGCCAACTTTAATGCAGGGATTGTATTCACATAGAATATTATTACTGTCATTCTTTTAAAAAAGTTCATTACTCCTATATACAAAACTGCTGAGGAAGGACATGTTTAACTCACCAACTACAGATGATGGTGTAATCATTCAGGAATGAATATCGGAGCTGCTTGGCTGATACAGTAAAGCATAGTAAACTTATAAAGGAAATCCGAATTCATAGTGTCATATTACAATATCACAATATTATATTGCAATAATCAAAATGCTTACATAAATATACAATATGTTCAGATAATTGTCACATTTTATGTTAAAGCAAGGATTTAATTAAAATTGACATTTAACTAGAGTACTTTTGTAAATAACCCTCTAATTTATTAGAGTATACATCTAAAAAGAGTGTACATCTAAAAGTAAACCTATTCAAATATTGGATGTTGTGAGGTCTGAAGAGGGCATATATTGTTTGATGTAAACCAGATCTTACACATAATATTTGCAATTCATCTGCATGGAATATATTTGCATACATTTTCTCAGAATTTCTTCTACTGTATATCTGCTTTGTGGATCCTGACTGTGTTGTTGTGAGGAGCTAGTGTACTTCAGAGAACATAATATGTAACTTGTTGTGCTCTTTATTTCTTTGCTTACTAATTACAGGGTTGGAGCATGGTGCTTGAATCATGATACAGTGGATTGCACAAATATTCACCCCCTTAATCTTTTTCACATTTTGTAGTGTTACAGCCTGAAATGGACTTAATTATGTCATGAATCTACATAAGATAAGCCATAATATTGAAGTGGGATGAAAAATAAATATTAGTTTGCAGTAGAGGTTGAATAGGTTGTAGTATAGGTATAGGTTACAAAATTATTTACAAATAAAATGCTAAAGTTTCATGTGATCTCACAAGACAAGAAACCAGAAACTAGGTCCTGGAATAGGATGTTATTTAAAAAAAAAAAAAATCTGGATCCTATTCAAGACCCAATTCTTGTCCATTTTTTTCCCATACACACACAGTGAGATCACGCTCACGCAGGGCTTGATCTTTCGCTCTGAGAAGATGCATGTTAGAGGAAATGGCCTGAAATTAGGGCTGCTAGTGGAGCCTTCCTAGTGGAGTAATATATGAGCAGACCAGGTAATGTACTACATGGAACAGGGCACAGGACTGTTAATGACAGGGTGCCAGGTTTGCTGTTTTAAATTGGGCTAGTTTAAAAATACACCGTGGCCATCAACACCTTGTTTCATAGTGAAAAATTAAAATTAAATTTATTAAATTTCCACAACAAAATGCAAAGTGTAATTGCAGATAGTGTGTTTATGATGAATCATTTTTATTGTAAGATATATTGAATGTAAGTTTGGGAGAGGGAAAGCGGGATTATGGAGTGGATAATGTTTGTACATCAGGAATGTGTGTGCACCATGGTGACCTTGTTTCCCACACAAAGGCTGAGAAAAAAAAGAAAAATGTGTCTCCCTTTTCCAGTGCTCAGATTTGGGGGTACAGACTCAGGTCTTTTGTGTGGTTTATGAGATGGAGTTGGGCTGGAAATTTTGCTGTCAATGAGAAAAACACCTGCTGTATCAAATATAGCTGAAAAAGCCTAAAACCACTGAAAACAAGCCGCGAAACTGTTTTCAAGATGACTGTATGTTGTTGACTCTCAACTGTCTATCACAGGGTTTCTCTAAAAATTCACTAGTGTGATAGTCTCTACTTAATTTTGTTTTAGGCTATATCATTATTCAGTGGCCCACCAAAATCTATGGTCATAACACTGCTGGATGTGCTCTATGATTGGTTCATTTATATGTCATTTGGATAAAAGCATTTGACAAATCAATAAATGCAAATTCAGGGATATAAAGAATATATAACAGTTGTATTTCAGTGGACATATTTGCATTTGCCTAAAATCTTACACAACTGAAGTTTATGTAGCTAGTTATAGGTAAAAGTTGTCCATATTTAAATGTATATCAACTACAATTAAAATTTCTGGTGATATCATGCAACAAGTAACAATCAAGCGGAAGGTGAAGGAGATTCCTAAAGTTCTCAGGGACAACATATTAAACAACACTCAAATGGAAAGATACAGATACATAGCAAACATCTCTGTTTAGAGAATTGCACAGTTTATATTTTACACAGTTACATAATTATACAGTTGGTTTGATAATATGTAGGTGGAACCACATGGAACCACTTTTTTGTATCATCCCCAGACAACTGCACCACATAAGATTTCACAAGGCACTCTCAGACGTCAGTAAAAGAGAAGCCAGCCATCACTCGAAATGAGTTTCAGAATGATGTGAACAGCTGGAACAACAGTTACACAGAGAACAATAAGCGTTATACAAAAGTTAGTTCCAACCACTAATATGATTGGACAATCCGAGTGCTGATATTTAGAATAGTAGCACTGCTACATTTCATTGTTTGTATCACTCTGCTTGTTTGTGTTTTCTAAATAAAATTCCAATTCTAGCTACAGTTTGTTACACTGAAACACTTACTACGGGCTGTCAGCCAGTGTGTTCATTGCATGGCAACATGCAACTCTCTATCCAGCTGTGGCTTCTTTGGGAGCTATTTTCATTGATGGAGCAAAAATAAACAAAATATTTTCCCATATTGAGTCTGAAATGTCAGTTACTCAATATTAATGTCTTGTTTATAAAACAAGTCATACTCAATATCAACACAGCTGTAATTACCTGTGGCTTTGTGCCTCTCGCCAAGTCACAGCAAAGCTGAAATTCAGTATAACGGCACTTGCTTGTGTGATATTGCTTAAATGAACTGCACCACAATCATCTCCATTTCTACACCTCATGCAAAACATCTCTGCTAAAAAATAAACGGAGAGAGTCACATCTAAAAGCATTTAGAAAGTCAGAACTTTTTTTTGGAACATTATACTCTGACAAATCAAAAATTTAACTCTTTGGCAATAATTCAGCTCATCATGTTTGGAGAAAGAAGAGTTGTGCATATGATCCTAAGAACACTATATCCACAGTGAAGTATGGAGGTGGGAGCATCATGATATGAGGCTGTTTCTTTGCTAATGGTACTGGGGCATTACATGTCATAGAAGCAAAACATGCATGCAGTGATATACTGGGACATATTATTATCTCATTGGCCAGGAAAGTGAATCTGGGGAAAAGATGAATGCTTTAACAAGACAACAATCCCAAACATAAAGCCAAAATAATTCAAGTATGCCTTGCATGGCCTAGCCAATCTCCTGACTTGAATCCCATTAAAAATTTATGGAGAGTTTTGAAATTGCAAATCCATCAGCGGGACCCTCATAACCTTGGTCAACTGAAGACAAGTTGCCAAGAGGAATGGGCCAATGTTGAAACACAATGCTGCAAAAAAAAGAGAATTACTTCTTAGCATAGACATCTTAAAGTCACAACAACAGTTTGCAAAAAAAGTTTTTTTTTTTATTATATGAATAAGTTTAATAAAATTTTCATATGCACTGTATATGCACTGGAAGTATATTAAAGTATTTTTAATGCTGTCTACTGCTATTGATGGCACAAGGCTAAGCAAAAAACCAGAAACAAAAAAGCAACAAAATAACCACAGACACAAAAAATAAACCCAGAATGAGAATGGCTAGTAAAAGATGTGGCCTTTAAGAATGTGCATTTTTTTTTAGCATGGATTCATGCTATTCATCACGTGTGATCATGCGGCACCCTGCAGGCACACTTCTTAGAATTTAAATTCATTTGTTGTGCTTCACACAATATCCACCAGGTGGCGCATACAACAACATACTGTAGCTCAACACGCATAGGCTCGACGACGTTTAATGTGCTCTGCTGCTTGTTGCTAAACGGTTCTGAGAGAGGTTCACAGATCTGTTGGCCAAGCACAAACAGATCATGGGCTTCAGTACAAGAAACAGCACCGTTTGGTTGGAAAAAGAGTATATGCTGTATACAGAATATGTCTAAAACAGAACTACTGTATCTACTAGCAAGCCGTGTTTGTTCAAATGAAACATGACTGCCCCCTACTGTTCTTATCTTTCCTGCACACATGAGTTGAACAGACTGCAGAGAGCAACAGTGGTAAATAGAGCTGTAGAGCCAGAGAAGAGTGAACTCCCTTACCATCAGCACAAGCAGTGGAGCACACACAGACAACAGGCCAGCACACCCTCCACCTGAATCATGCCCAACAGACATTCATCAGGCCCTGAAACACTAAAACCAGGAATTACCACCACTACTTTATCTATTCTAAAATCTCCTGTATGTTCGTGTGATGTTGGCTAGGAAGAAGTGTGTAAAGTGCTGGCAACTTGGTCCGGGGTGATGGTGTTGGGGCGGCTATGCATAACTATTTGCTGCCATCTTTTTTCTCGATTAGCACGGCTGGAGCTTCTCAGGGATGATTTAATGCCTTAATGACTCCTGCTGCCTTTAACTTTTACTCTACTGTAGAGTCAGCAGAGTCAATGTAGTGAGTGCTAGACTAAGTCTGTTTGCATGCAATCTTCCTGAAGTGCTGCATATCCTTATCATGGTAGGCCTTGAGTAGCTCTCTCACCACCACTCATTGTGCAGGCAACAGCGCTCCATGCCATTGTCACATGCCATTGGAAGATATCCCCACAGAGGGCTCCTGTGACACCTGCTGAATAGTAGGCATGCGCAAACACCAAATAACTTGATAGCTTGTATAAAAAACATGCCAGCAAGGACAGCACAACATATTTCTTTGTTGTAAACAAGGTGATGAAGGCCTGCCTGAGAGAGTCGCAGCTGATTCTATTGAGTTCAGTAGTTATTTCTGACTAACCAAGAAAGATGGCTGAATTTAATTAATGATAAAGACTGCACGCCAGGTAAGATGTGCTCCAGAGGATGATATTATGTAGAATGCTGTGATAATGCAATAATGGGTTGTGTGGAGGTGGGGTGAGTAAGCGGAAGGTGTTAATGAGATGTTTTTGCTTTGAGAATCAAAAATACAGAAATGTGTTTATACACACAGAAAAGATTGGAGGAAGACTGTGCTCATGTGGAGGAAGTAAAAATGAATAGACTGATATCACATAGAACATGAATGGTTCTAGAAAACAACATGGCTATGAAGAAACCAACAAAAAAAAAAGCTAACATAAGGGTTAGGGGTGATTTAACTTCTTTTTAATTTTTTATAAAATTGAAAGGAATCTGGCTATGTTGCCCAGTAACAAGTCACAGATTCGCACTAACACATGTAAGTCATTGCAAAGAATAACTTTAAAATACTGCACAAGGATTACAACAGAAGAATATGCAGATAAGACAAACTGGATATAAAACTACTGTAATGACTGGAACAAGTGGAAACAATGGTCATGGGCCATGGACGAAGCACAGCTGGATCATCAGCTGGACAAAACAGATCATAATAGAGCTCACTTACCCCTGAACATGACATGATAGACAGCAAGGGGCTCATACAACAGGTATGTGCCAACAAAGAAACTACTCAGTGCAATCAAGCTCACTATTACAACTCTAGATGAAAACAAGAGAGTTTTCAAGTTGGTAATCTGGTGTGGGTTAAGGCCCATCCACTGTCCAAGGCTGAAATAGGGTGAGGTAAATTATGAAATATCTTTTGTTGATATACTAAGCAAGGTAGACAACATCAGTGTCCTTAATTCAAAGAAATATTATAGGCAGGAAACTTTTTCCAGTGAAGGAGGGGGTAAAATGTAGTTCCTGGCTTCGAATCATTTGCTGGGAGTTTCTTGGCTGTGTTGGCACTTAAGTATACCTTTTTTCCCTTTTTCATAAATAATTTTGCACTATCATTTTCATTTGTTGTATTTTTCCACTTTCCCCTTCTGCTGCATTTTCATTTTGCAAACGAATGCCATCCACGCTATATCCGTCTAAAATAATATCAACTAATCTTCAACTAAAGTACTTTAAACAATCAACATGGCAAATTCAGCTTGTTCACTGTGTTGAGTGCAGGATGTTTAGTCACTCTTCCTCCGTCGTTAGTAATAGCTTTATTTGTGATAAGTGTATATTAGTTATCTGACAGAAAAGATTGCAGCATTAAAGACGTGCATCCAGACTCTATAGAGGCTTAGCAAGAGTTAGAGCAGCATAGTTTCTGTAGGAGGAGTTAGCAATCCCCCAACTCCAGCATTAGAACTCTCACAGCTGGGCAAATGAGTGACGACTTGGCTGCATAATCGCAAAGCCAAAGCTAACGCTAAGGCTTGCCCATGGGAGCACCACTCCTCTCAACTTCACGTGTCTAAAAGGTTTGCTCCTGCTGAGAAACCTGAAAGAGCACTGGTTATAGGAGACTCTATTTTAAGGCATGTGAAATTAATTAGGCCTAGGCAGCACTAATTAGGTGTATACTGGGAGCCAGGGTGCTGGACATGGCAGGTAATCTTAGGGTCGTAGGCAAGCTTAGGTTTTCAAAGGTAGTTTTTCATGTAGGAGTTAATGATATACGCCTTCGTCAGTCAGAGATTACTAAGAGTAACATTGTGGAGGTGTGTAAATTAGTGACGGTAATGTCCGATGCAGTAGTATGCTCTTGTCCCATCCCAATGCAACGTGCCAATGTAACTTACAGCAGGTTATGGTCGCTGAACTGCTGGATGTCCAGGTGGTGCTCCAAAAACAATGTGGGCTTTATAGATAATTGGAGTAGTTTTGAGGGCAAGGCTGGCTTGTTTGGGCAGAACAGTATCTATCCCATTCAGGAAGGTGCTGCTCTCATTTCTTGCAGCATAGCACATAGTCTCAGAACAGGCCTAGTTAATTGGTGGCAATCCAGAGCCAAGGCCAAGGAGCAGACAAGCAGGCTAAACCGACCGTCTGCTAGCTGCACCGAGTCATCATTCAGGTTCCACTATATTGAGACTGTGTCTGTTCCCCAAGCTAAACAAAAATGTAGAAGTACTCAGAAAGTTTGTTTTAGTAACCTAATTAACATAAAATTAGATTATACTGAATAAACAGCCAGCACCTTTGAGCTGAAACTAGGACTGTTAAATATTAGATCTCTTACATATAAGAGCTTATTGTTAATGAAACCATTACTGATCAGGAGTTTACTGTACTGCGTTTAACAGAAACGTGGATTAAACCAAATGAGTATGTAGCATTAAATGAAGCTAGTCCTCCCAGATACAGTTATATACATCAGCTCAGTCTAACTGGCAGAAGAGGAAGTGTCACAGTTATTTATAATGATAATCTAGATGTCACACACTGGTTGTTTCTTTAGACAAAGTATTAATTGTTGGAGACATTAATATTCATTTTGATAATCCAGAAGACCCTCTAAGAACAGCAGTTGTGTCCATTCTAATAGGAACCACTCATAATGGTGGTCGCACTCTTGATCTGCTTCTAACTTTCAGATTAAATATAGAAAATATAGTCACATTTCCACAGTCTGAAGTTACCTCAGATCATTATCTCATCTCATTTAAAATGTGTCTTAGTCATAATATATGCATCTTGCCACGCTACTGAGTCAAACATACATTCATCAGCTACTGAACAGAGATTTATCAATAATCTCCCAGAGTTATCAACTATGATTGGATCACTGTCTGATCCCATAGAACTTGATAAGGGAGCTGAATGCTTACAGTCAGCATTTCACTACACTGTAGATATTGTAGCTCCACTTAAAAGAAAAATAATTAGAGAGAAAAAAACTAGCACTCTTCTGTAATGATCACACACACACCTTAAAACAGGCCACTCGAAAATTAGAACGGAAATGGCTTCAAACAAACAAACAGCATGGAAGGAGAGCCTCCTGAGCTACAGAAAATCTCTTAGTGCTGCTAGATCATGCTAGATGCTGTATCTCTCCACCCTAATAGAAGATAACAAAAATCCTAGTTTCTTAGTTAATGTAGCAAAATTAACTAGGAATAAGAAACATGCACACTATCAATATGTAGCAGTGGTGACTTCATAAATTTTTTCAATGGCAAAATTGAAAATATCAGGCAAAAAAGAAAAAAAAAAATCAGACTATAAATTTAAAACCAGACAATCAGTGGTCACCCACCCTCTTCCTTGAGACCTACCTTCCTGCAGGTTTCATCTCAAACCAAAATCTAACATACCTGTTTTAGATGATCAAGAATTTCTTAAGGCAAAGATTAGATGGTCAGGTGGGCACGATTATGTTTGGAGCTAAAGTCTTCAGAAAGGTAGATCTCCAGGAAAAGGGTTGATGACCACTGCTGTAGATAATATAACCATATCAGATCAGTGAGTAGAATATTTTAATCCCCTTTGAGAGAAGAAAATAATTTCACTAATTTCCTCATCAGAATCATCAACTTGTATATCCCTTACCTACATGATTCTTCAAACAGATAATTCCAGAAGCAATCACACCTCTTCTAAAAATAATCACTTCTTCCCTTAGCACTGGCTATGTACCTAAATCTTTTAAACTAGCAGTTATCAAATCCCTGATTAAAAAAAAAACCTGACCTTGACCCCTGTTAGTTGTCCAACTATAGGCCAATATCACACTTATATTGAAAATACACACTTAGAATAGAAAAGGTTGTAGCACAGCAGTTATGCACATACCTAAACAGGAATAACATTCATGAAGGGTATCAGTCAGGATTTAGGCCTCATCACAGCACAGAGACAGCACTGGTTAAAATGGGAAATGACCTACTACTGGCCTCTGTCCAGGGTTGTGTCTCCTTGCTTGTGTTGCTAGACCTTGGTGCAGCTTTTGATCATACTATTCTCCTTGAAAGACTATAAAATGTTGTTGTTGTTAAGGGAACGGTCCTCTCCTGGTTCAGGTCTTATTTGACTGATTGTTATCAATTTGTAGCTGTAAATGGTGACTTCTCTATGCATACTAATGCATAGTACAAATAGTACAACTTATGCATAAGTTTGGTGTTCCACAAGGTGTTCTGTTTTAGGCCCAATGCTTTAATATATACGCTACCTCTGGATAAAATTATTCATCAACATGGTACTACAAAGCCCCATAGACTTCATGTGAAAACTATAATGAATTTCCTGGTTACACAATTGCACTTTTTGACCATGTAGTATACAATTTCAGAAGGGAATTATTTATAGTTGAACTATCTGTTGTCACTCAGATGAGGATGGGTTCCCTTTTGAGTCTGGTTCCTCTCAAGCTTTCTTCCTCATATTGTCTCAGTTTTTCTTTGCCACCGTCCCCTCTGGCTTGCTCATTAGGGATAAATTTAAAATTTATAATCTGAATTTATATATTTCTGTAAAGCTGCTTTGTGACAATGTCCATTGCACTATACAAATAAAATTGAATCGAATTGAAGGTTGTAACTGTGGTTCAATACTGAATGAATGTGACTACTCCATCCACTAGGGGTCAGTAGGGAATTAGGTGACTATGGTAGTAAAAGAGGAATAACCCTCTCAGGGAGGCAGCATGTAAACTGTTTGGTGGTTTGCAAGCCTCAGTTCTCTTCAGTGTTGTACTGCGAAACCCTTGTTTTCAAGCTCATTGTAAGTATGAATATATGCAATGCATCAAATGTTGAAATGTTTTGGGATATATATATAAAATCCCCCTCCCAAACCCATTTTTCACTTTTTCACCCATCCCTACTTCTAAGAAATGAGAGGCTCTCCCTTCTAAACCCCTTCCCCCTCTTTCCCTGATAGATAGATAGATAGATAGATAGATATTGTATATATTTGGTATAATTTGCTACATATGTTTGGTATTTGTAAATATTTTTGTATATGTTTAATTGTTGGGGTTTGGGGGCATTTATTGCTGATTTATAACACACATTTTGCATGAACACTAAGTGAATTGAGTGTGGTTCAATCTATGCAGAGTAGACTATCAAAGGTCCCTCCTCAGGTAATAGTGTTGGCAAAATAGGGTCACCATTACACAGTATGTCACCAGACTGAAGGGACACCGGAATGGGTCATGTGCCACCAGCCGTCATCACTGGAGGAGGTGGTTCAACTGGTAGAGCATATCAGGTGGCCCCTCTTTCTCTTGTTTTCTCTGAATTTTCCTCCCAAACCCATTTTTCACCCATCCATACTTCTCTTCTAAATGAGAGGCTCTCCCTTCTAAATCCTCACCTTGGACCCAGGTCCATTCAGGCCCCTTCCTTACCTGTGAGTATGCAAAAGAGTACATACCATGCATTGGTGGATTCAGGCTCTAAACGAACTTAAATCCACCAAAGCCTAATTCAAGATGAGGCCTTGCATTGACCACAATGCACAAAGTGTGAAGGTGTGGTGTGCACAGAGGGAGTTGTGTGCATAGGTGCAAAAGCAAAAAAAAGGGGGGAGGGGAGGAGATTCCCCTCTGGAATTATAAAAGCAGTGGTTAGCCAAATGTTACACTGTCCTACACATGTGTATTCCATGTGACTTATCATATGGCTGGACATTTAACTGTCTCATGGTCCATTACTCCTAATGATTTGTTTTGGCACATTCAACATCTGAGGGCTATCCTCATATCCTTGAGACAGGGAGAGCTCACAGGAAATCTGAAGAAGTGTGCTATTAGATATTTGTTTTGCAATTGCACATGGGTCATGGGCAGGTGCATTCCCAAATATGCCCGAGACCCAAGACCAAAAGGGAGATGAGGCAGTTTTTGGGGCTGGCTGGGTATTATCAGTCCAGTAGATGAAGCTGTATGTATGGCCCAATTACTCAGATAAAAGATGCACTTTGTGGTGGACCACAATTACATTCTCGACTTTTCGATAGGGTGGCAGAGGTATGTGGTGGTGGAGGTGTGGTCAGCTGTGATTTGTTAATGGTAATGAATGAGCACCGCCACCTGTTCACAATTCAGTTGTGTGCTTCTTTGCAGAGGAGGCTGAAAAACCAATCGAGATTGTGGGTGCTGAGCTTTGTCTGTTTGCATGAGAAGGAAAGAGCAGCAATAAAAAGCTCTTAGAAATAAAAAATAATAAGAACCAAGTTGTCTTGTCCTAAGTCAGACTCCCATGTCCTCATTCTCCTATGAACATATGAGGCTGTGTCAATCATGTAGAAGAGTCATTAAGAAAGTTGTTTTCTGTAGTGACAGCACCATGACAGTCTAGAGAATCAGTATTTATCTTATAAATACAATAAGTATTTACAGTATCTTACAGTAATAGACATAACTGATTATGTGCAGTGTGGTATGATGATTATTATTAAGGGAGTTGTCAGTTTAATTAGATTAATAACAGTGACTGATTTCGGGTATGAATTGGAGAAACAGTTTCAGTTATGAAAATTATCCACTGAACAGTTGCAGTTATGACAATAACACAATCTAGAAAAATACAAAATCATTTATCTTACAGTAATGTAATGAATGTAATGGACTGTGTGCAGTGTGGTGTGATTATTATTGAGAGATTTCTAATGTGTGGTGTGGTTCCTCTCCTCCACAGCGTGTCATTGTATCGTATCACATCCTCCAACTCAGCACCTGCAGTCGCTCCCAGCTGCAGCAGTGCAGTCTCACTACAATCTGACTGAGGGAGGTTTTTGTACGACTCTATAACACTGTGTGAACCAGTAGCCAGTGATGGAATGGTGAC
>CM075011.1:4988788-5006165 GCA_037576675.1 Pangasius sanitwongsei
GTCAGCATGGGCACTCTGACAGGTCTGCAGCTACGCAGCCCCATACGCAGCAAGCTGAAATGCACTGTGTGTTCTGACACCTTTCTATCATAGCCAGCTTTAACTTTTCAGCAACTTCTGTGGGATCGGACCAGCCGGACTAGCCTTCACTCCCCACACGCATCAGTGAGCCTTGGGCACCCATGACCCTGTCGCTAGTTCACCAGTTGTCCTTCTTTGGACCACTTTTGGTAGGTACTAACCACTGCATACCGGGAACACCCCACAAGGCCTGCCGTTTTAAAGAGCCATCACAATTTGGCCTTTGTCAAAGTCTCTCTAATCCTTGCCCATTTTTCCTGTTTTCAACACATCAACTTCGAGAACCAACTGGTCACTTGCTGCTGCTATTGTAACGATATAATCAATATTATTCACTTCACCTGTCAGTGGTCATAATGGTATGGCTGATCGGTGTATATTTTATATATAAGTAATTCAAAACATGAGGGTTTTTTTTTTAAATGAACACTTAAAACAGACTGCTTGATTTCAGCTGCAGCACTGAAGCATTTCCAACTGTACTGGACATTACTGCAGATAATCTATCTCCATTTCTCTTTGCCCTTCAATCTTCACCCACATCTGCAAGCTTTTCAGTGGATGACACAGATATGAGAGAGAGCAAGAGAGGATGTTTGTGGTGCCCAAGGACCTCTTAGTGTTCTCAAACTTTTTTTTTTTTTTCTTTTTTTTTTTTTTAACTACATAGGTCAGGGACCCCAATAATTAAAATAATAATTATTATTAGGTACATTATGAGATTATTTTCTACATAATAATCCCCATTTTGTTCAATGCATGAATTAAGCAAGCACTTAAAAATGTTTGGATTCCTCTTTATTAAAAAAAAAAAAAAAAAAAAAGCCACACTTTTAAAGTTTTCATCTAACTTACCTTAGTATATGTGGACAATATTATAGATATTTATTGCAGCCAGATAATTTTTTCAATTTCTGATCTTTGCATGCAGTCATTTTTATTAAAATTTTCATTAGATTACAGTTGTCATTATTCACTGGCATGATAACTTAAGATAAAGGTGATTTACAAAAAAAGATTTTGTTTCATGACAAATCGTGTGCAGGGGAAAAATAAATAAATAAATATTGCACAAGACAACTAGTAGCAACAGGATTCTTTAGGCTCATGGCGAAGTCCTATTCGTGTATGCACTTCTACAGAACAGTCATCAGAGGACGATCAAAGCCAACTGATCAAAATAAATGTAGCAGCAATGTAAAGTAAAGAAACTGAGTATTTTGGATGACCAATTATGACTTGAGAGAGAGTGAGTAAGGTAAGAGAAACAGACAGAAAGAGACAGACAAAAAGAGAGAGAGAGAGAGAGAGAGAGAGAGAGAGAGAGAGAGAGAGAGAGAGAGAGAGAGGAGTGTGAAAGACCAGCTCACCCCCTGCTGGAGAAGAACACAGTTCTGGTGTGTTCCTCAAGCTAGCAACGGCTCTCTCTCGCTCCGATACCTGGATAAGTCAGATACAAAGGGACAAACACTTACCAAACACATACACACTGTGGAGATGACAGCAGCACACACACTTCACACTTACCACCACATACTGCAGGGGTGCAGATCACATCGATAAGACAGAAACGCAAGGCGAGATTGATTCAAGCCGAGGTGGAAATAATCCAATACTTTTATGGATTGGATTATTTACAAGAGGGTTATGTCCAGCAGCTATAAGAAGCAGCACTAGAGCGCAAATCTGCACGTCTGTAGCAGGTATATCAGCTGTAATCACATTCGTATTTCAGTCTACATCGCCTCCTTACTACCATCAATCACTTCTGAGTGAGTTCGCTATGAAGATTATTCACGACAGCTTTAATTTAGCCGGATCAGACTGAAATGACCAAAAAATAAAAATAAAAAATCTGACACGATCCTCCTCTTACCCTGAACAGTCAATCAGCCAAGATATGTTTGGTGTCTGAAGTTTGCTTCTTTACTGTTGCACTGGAACTACAAAAATTAACAACTGTAGCTAACAAATACCAGACGTCACCCAAAATCTGAGCGGAGTGTAGCTGAACGCTATTGTGGCAGCCATCTTGGCTACAATACAATATATGGCAATATATGGATGACAATATAATATTGATATTGTGATATCACAACACACAATACACTGAGATGCATCATATTACAAATTAAACATAAGTTTTTTTTGTTTTTTTTTTAAATAAATACAAACTGACAACGATCCTTAAATTTTGCACTTCTTTACATTTGCAAAATGTTCATTTAAAAAAAACTCTCCTTTCAGTGTTAAATTGTTTTATTTTAATATTCTTTAATAATATTGTTATTTTTAAAAACAAAAGAGAGTCAATTTTTCTAGACAAAAAAGCAACTACCATATTGCTATAACTGCACATAATTGAGATTGTAAGCATATCTGTAACTCAATCATGATACATATTTGTGTGTCGTGGAAATGTAATTCGGCAGTCACGTGATACATTTGGCATCTCGCCCATCCCTACGTACTACACGCTAGTTTACACTAGTAACATTTTACAACACGCCTCCCAAAGTCTGGAGGCAGAAATGAAGCGGAAAGCTGGAAGTTAAAGAAGAGTTCAGGCTGTTTTGTTTAAAAATTAAAATTATGCAGCTTAATGAAGATTTGTGAATATCTCTAAGGTAAAGATTAGCCTTTAGCTCCAGTGCAATGCTAAATAAGCAAAAGACTATATCAGGGTAAGGGGATGACTGTGTACATTTTTAGTAAATTCAGTTCTGAATGCCGAACACATGAATATATATTCATGGGCTCTTGATATCAAAGTGCTAATTCAGTTCTTGGCTAAAAACAAATGCAATAATGTGATACCTATGATGTACAAACAGACCATCAGTCATTTAATCATGTTGACAGAATTTTAGATCATTGCACTCTGTTCCAAAAATAAATTGGACCGGATTCTCTCAACTATAAACATTTAGCGTTTTAGGTTAAAATTAGGCTACAGTGGATATAAAAAGTCCACACAACCCTGTTGAAATGAAACCAAGATAAATGTTACTATAGCAACCAATGAAATTCGAGTGGAAAAAAAGAAAGAAAGAAAAGAAAAAAAAAAAAGTACAATAATCTGGCTGTATAAGTATGCACACCCTTTTATAATGGTGCGTGTGACTGTGCTCCTAATTAACCGATCACATTCAAACTCATGTTCAACAGTAATCATCATACAGCTGTCATCAGCGAAGTGATTCTGATTAACCCCAAATAAAGCTCAGCTGTTTCTGTAGGACTTTCTATCTTTATAACAAAGCATGTATGGGACCTGACTGTTGAAAGGTATTGATGAGGACAGGAGTACCAAAGAATTTCCAAAACATTAGATGTGCCATCGAACACCGTGAAGGCCATCACCAACAAGTGGAGAAAATGGGGCTCCACAGTGACATTACCAGGAACAGGACATCCCTCCAAAAGGACAAGAAGAAAACTCATCAGGGAGGCTACCAACAGATCTACAGCAACAGTAAAGGAGCTGCAGGAATATCTGGTAAGCACTGGTGACTCCCTGCATCCGACAACAATCTCATGTATTTTTCACGTCTGGGCTATGGGGTAGGGTAGCTAGACAAGCCGTTTCTCAAGGGTGGGGGAACATTCCTAAATCACCCCAAAACATGTGGCAAAATGTGTTATGGCCTGACGAGACCAAGGTAGAACTTTCTGGGCCTAATTCTAAAAGATTTATTTGGTGCAAAAACAAGACGGCTGTCCTGGCACACCATTCATGTGATAAAGTTACACTCTCAACATCACCTCGTGGTTCCGGGAGTTATTGCGTGAAGGTGTTTAACTTGCTGGACAATTGAATGTGGGTTCAACGAGGCCAGTACAACAGCTAATCACCCAAAGAACACCATACCCATGGTGAAGCATGGTGGTGGCAGCATCACACTATGGTGCTGCTTCTCTTCAGCTGGGACTTCGGCTCTAGTCAAGATAGAGGGAATCATTAATAGCTTTAAATTCCGATCTATTTTGGCACAAAGCACAAATCCAAGTCACCAAAAGAATGGCTTCAGGAGATCAACATTTTGGAATGTCCCAGTCAGAGCACAGATCTAAATTTTATCAAGAGCCTGTGGAATGACTTGAGCACTGTGCACAGGAGATCCTCTCACAATTTGACAGATCTGAAGCATTTTGGAACATTGCAAAGAAGACTGGAATAAAATTTACAAATCAAGATGTGCTAAGTCAAGACGACTGAGTGCTGTGTTACAAGCAAAGCAAAAGGTGTTTTATAAAAAGTATTAGTTACAGCGTGTGCAGACTTATGCAACCAGGTCATAGTTGGCTTTTTCCTTTTCTTAAAATGTTTCTCTTTTTTTTTTCCACCTGGATTTTGTTGGTTCCATTAAAGGTGGAAAAAGATCTGACATGATTTATCTTGGTTTCATTTCTTCCATTATTAAAAACCTGACATTTTAACAGGGGTGTGTAAACTTTTTATATTCACTAAATTAAACATTCATTAAACTGTTCTGACAGCATGATGCAAGTAATAGCTTATACAGGGTTCTTGCCATATCATTTCAGGACTTTTTTTTTTTTTTTTTTTTTAAAGGATTACCATTTTATTAATGGTATAAAGGTCTGTAGCCGTTCTATGAAAAGAGACAAATGCACGAAATATGCTTTCGGAAGGTTACATTAACGCAAAACTTAGCAGAAAACTTTACGA
This sequence comes from Pangasius sanitwongsei, assembly GCA_037576675.1. Lineage (NCBI taxonomy): Eukaryota > Metazoa > Chordata > Actinopteri > Siluriformes > Pangasiidae > Pangasius > Pangasius sanitwongsei. Next base: position 4,993,563 of record CM075011.1, read on the forward strand.
CCCTGCTGCTTATTCATCAAAGTTGCATAGCAAAGAGCAAAGATTTTAGTGCAGGAATTGTCATACAAATGAACTCATGAAAGATTGACCTTAAAATAAGTGGTGATCTGGAGTGCAATTAAAGAAGCCAGCTTCAGCTGCATGGACACGTTACCACTCACTAGTGTTTTTTATTTACCCGTCAGATGCTTACAGCTTTTTAAACAGCCCGTCTGCCCAATGAACATGGATCTAGTTCAGCACTTTGTGAAGTCTTTTGTATGCAAATAATTGAAGGACTAAAGAACTGATAAGAATTCACATCAGAGCCTCTGATCCACAAATCATCATAGCATACTTGCTATACTTACTGATGATGGTGAAATTTATTTTGATTAATTAATGGATTATTAAATCAACCATTGTTCAGGATGTTAATGTTGTGCTTACATGTACACATACTACAGCCAGATGTGAGGAGTCTGATCATAGAGTTAGAAAAATAAAATTAATGAATAAAGACTGTTGGTGGAATTTGCATTTTACTAAGTTTTGGAATTAGTTTTGTGATCAAATTTGAATGCATGCACCTTTGATAAATAAGGACAATTGCATTTAAAACACTGGTGTCTTCAGTCCATAGTACTTTGTTGTCAGAGTAATATCTCAAAAATGATTTAATTACCATAATTTGTAGATTACCAGGTCTGTAAATGAGTGACTTGAACCCTGTTATAATACTGTATGCGCTGCTGCTAGATAGAAAGTTTCGATCTGCTCCTGAAAGATGTTTTATTTACATAAATAATTAGACATTAGGCTATGTATCTCCTTAATCTTCATACAGCATCACTGAGGAAGTAAAAGAGAATTCCTCCAACAATGTGAATGTTTTTTTTTTTTTTTTTTTTAAGGAATCTCATAGCCAAAATGTATGCACTTAAATTGTGATTTGACTTTGAAATAGTGTTTTTGTTTGGCCATGTTCTTAAGCAATGATGAATGGTACAATCTAAATAAATTTACAATCACAAACACTGAGTTTCAAAGTTACTTGACCAATTGTTGCTCGGATGAGTTTTTATTGAAACGGAACAAACAAAAAAATAAAAGTTATAAATACAAACATCAGAGAACAAACTGTCATGGCTCTTAAGGTGAGCCAAACCAAAGTCCTAACGAGCAAATTTCAAAAAAGAAAAAAAAAATGTCTGAAGTTATGTCAGGTTTTAAAAAACACAATTTAACTACTTCTAGAAATGCTAAACATACACTTTTAACGGTACTTCCAGCTACAAAACTTTGTTTTTCCTTCCAGTGGATTCTTTTCTCCACTTCCGAAAAAAGACAAAAAAAAAAAATGGAAATGAAGCTCTAGTCATAGCCATTATTTACAAGCAAGACCCTATGCCACTATCAGAAACCACAGAACGAGAGAGAGTAAAAGAGAGTGGGGTAATAAGAGGTGTACAGTATGGATGTGTTGGGGGGGTTGGGGGGTTGAATGAAGGTTTGGACAGGAGCTTTCTGCAAGACCATTTCATGATTTTAAACGTACAGACTTTTTTTTTTTTGTCTTTTTTTTTTTTAGAAGTCAAAGTCCTCGTTTCTTTTAAAATGTTCATTGCTGGCTTTTAAAACAAAGAACAAATGGAAGGGATAAAAGTGGAGCATGATTTAAGACAAAATGTCCCAGTCATTCGTGTGTGTGAGTGTGAGAGACAGAGAGCAAACCAATCAGGGGAAGGATGAGGAACGGATACATTCTTGTCTTCAGCCAAAACGTACTTTCAGCCAATCAGGATTTGTGAAGCCAATTCTGGGGCGTGTCCTTATTGTGTCACTGACATACTCTACGGAGGGAGAAGGAGAATAGAAGTCAAACACTGCCAGCCAATCAACGTCTGAGTGTTTTTTGTTTGTTTTTTCTCACAGGAGGACGGTGGGAATGTGTTTAGAGTTGTGTTTTATTTACTTTTGGTACTTTTTTTTTTTTTTTTTTCTCTTATTGTTGCCAAATACCTTTTTACGGGGGGTGATGTGTGTGTCGTCTACTTCCACTGCTGCCCATAGGAATCCTGGGAGAACTCCAGGGTGTCATTGCTGTAGTAGTTGCTGGAGTAGTCGCCCCCTTGCTGTAGCGGCTGCTGAGCGATTGGCTGCGACCCCCAGTTCTGCTGATTGGTCGTCTGGCGTCGTTTTGAATCCGGTTGGTTAAACACGTCTGCCTTTCTCTTTCCGCCTACGTTGCCGCCGCGGTTCCCACGGGCACCCCTGGTGCCACGTCCACCCCTGGGCGACTGGAAAGGGCCACCTCTTCCTCCTCCACGTCCTCCTCGGCCTGCCCCCATGGGAGCACCTCCCCTCGGCGCATAGCCGCCTCTGCCGCGAGCCGGGGGAACCCCGCGTGCTCTGGGAGGGGGCGGAGCTCCACGGCTCCCGCGGTTGCCGCGTCCCCTTATTGGGTACACTTCTTCATAGCCGTAGTAGGGATCATCATAGCCACCACGGTAGTCATGGTAATCGTAACCGTAGTAGTCGTCGTAGTATTCTTCATAGCCGTAGTAATCGGGTGGGTAAGAATAGCCGCCACGACCACCTCGGCCACGGCCACGGCCCGGGGGTGGCATGCGAGGTGGCGGGTAGTAGTAATAATCATCATACCTGCACAGACAACAAAAAAAACAGAATGAAATGAAGATTCTGAAACGTGCACTTGAGTGTGTTTTGAGCGCCTTTCAATATCTGTGTGCAATAACACTGAACAAGAATTTCAATGCAAATTTTCAAACAACTGAAAACCTGTTTACCTAAAACTCCAATGCAAACTCTTATGCAAACTGGATGAAACTCAATGGATGTGACAAACAGACTTTCTCTCCTGTCTGTCTCATCCCTTATGTGAGAAGGTGTAGCCAATACAGTTTGGAATTTGCATTATATAGCTGCTTATTCTGGGCTTTTTTTCAGTACAGAGAAAAGGAGTTGAAATTCTTGGCCGTGGTAATCAGATGTAGACGTGGTAGACAAAGGTTAGAGTTAATACCCTCTTAATGCAGTGTTTCTTCTGCTTGTGTGTAAAGTCTCACCCTGTGTTTCTGCTGGTCTGTCGGGCAGCTTGCCGCTCTTTCCTCTTCTTATCTGGAGGCTTAGCCAGGACAATCTCAATCTCCTCTCCCCCAAGCTCTTTCCCATTCATCTCTTCCATGGCCTGACATACACAGATACACAGAATTCAACATTTACAAAATCACATTTTTAGTGCATCAAGTGATTTTGCCATTAAGATGAATTTCTTATGTCAACAGTCATTTGTCACTTAGACATAAGTATGCACTGGTACAATAAAGCAAATACTTTTTTTTTTTTTTTTTTGGATAATTTGACTACCTTAACAGCAGCATCCCGCTCCTCAAAGTGAACAAAGGCATAGTCTTTCAGTTTCTTAACACGTTCCAGTTTCCCAAACTGCGAGAAGGTCTTCTCTAACAGCTCCTCTGTGACAGAAGTGGCTAGTTTACGGACAAACAGCACCTTCACCTAAAAGCATGCGAATTCAAAACGTTTTATGAAAACCTCATTTAAATAAATCCTGATGCGAATTAATTCACTTTAACCTCCATAACATTAAAACAACCCACCTTGGCCATGACCTCGGGGTCAGGCTCAGCGACCGGGTCAGCCCACTCCACAGTCACGGGGTTGCCCCACACCTTAATTTTGCCGCTCATGAGTCGGCGACGTGCCTGTGCTGCTGACTTGTGGTCCTCATACTCTAGGAAACAGAAACCTCGGTTCTTCTTCTTGTCATCGGCTTGTGTGTACAGAATCACTTCCTGTAGACCCTCTGGAACAGGCACGCAAGCACACACACACCCACACAAGAAATTTTAAGAAAACATAGGCAAAGAGCCTTTAAAACACTCTTTATTTTTATTTTTGGAGATGGATACGGGGTGCCTGGTTTCTGACCTGTCACTTTGCCAAAGTCCTCCAGGATGCTCTCCCTGGTCTTGTTCTTTGGAATGGAGCCCACAAACAGTCGGTTGTTGGCTACCGAGATGCAGACACCCAAATACTTCCCTGGCCTGATCTCATAATTATCACACTGAGAGACAGAGAGGCAGAGGGGAAAAAAATAAAAATGTTTCAGAAGTCTGTGTTTATTGTACACAAAAATGTAAGCAGAACATCTGAATTCACTTCAGGTTATTACTGCAACAGGTTCTCAATTTTTATATGGAATAGGATTTCCCTTTTCTGGGTGCAGTGTGGAAGTGTGTCAGTGTGTTGTTCTGCACACTCACCAGTTTGACAGCCTCCTGTGCAGCATCTTTGCTGCAGAAGGTGATGAACGCATAGCCGCGGTTCTGTCCGGACAGAGGGTCCATCATTAACCTCAGGTCCCATATGGGCCCTGCCTTCTCAAACAGCGGAACCAGCTCATCTTCATACAAGTCCCGAGGAATTTTTCCTACAAACACCTACACAGTAAAAAGAAAGATTTAGTTTAATGTACCTTCAAGGTCTCCAAAATGCAGAAAAGAAGACTTCAGTCTATTTGAACTGAAGACTGGAGGAGTGTTTTCCTCAATGCGGTGAGAACACAGCGATCACACTCAGAGAGCCTGAGTGAGGTGCTCTCTGCCCACCTCTGAGTGAACTGAAAAGGTGATGCAACCCTGGATCAACCCCAATGCAGGAAGTGAACCAAAAACTTGCCATTGTGTTTTGGGGTGCAGTAAAAGACAGAGCTGAAGCGCTGAAGAAATGCCACGTTCTCTAAACACTGAACATGATACAGAAAATAACCAAGTTATTTAGCGAGATCTGAAAAGGCCTGTTTTCCGTTTGTCTTCTGATGCTGTATTTCTAACCAACGAATGAAAAAGTTTTAAAAGTACATTTTCAGCCTTACACACCCACAGCCAACTTTTTTTTTTTTTTTTTAAAATACATTTTGGGTCATGTAACCACATGCAGTGTGAAACCAAACCAAACATTAATTTTGCTCTGATTCAGATCTCTCTCATAAAAAGACTAACAGGCACAAAACTGCCCTTACACACCGTTAAACCCATCTTAATTTTACTACGTGCATATGCTCAAAAAGGCTGTCCTGCATATCCTGTGGCCGTTTTTTTTTCCTTCTGTGTTTGTTGTGCGAGTTATCAGAAGTCACTGCAAAAAATATATATCTATATATTACCTCGGTGCCAATACCAGGCTGCGTGCCTGAGAAAACTGCCTCTGGGGGCGGGCCGCCATATTTCCTCTGGCCTGTAGTGACATCCAGGGTATATCCTGTCCTCTCAAGCAAAGCCTGGGGGCAGGGCAGTGATGTCATCAGTGTGAGACAAAACAAAATGCAGTTCCTGACCATGAAAGGATACACTACTCACTCCAAAAAAAAAAAAAAAAAAACACCCCTAATGAACAATTCACCTTTATTTTGGACTCGTCAGGGCCTTTTGTGGATTCCTGTATTTTGCTGCCTTGCTTTTCTCTCTGTCTGTAGGTCTTCATAACCCCACACAGGAAAGCGCTCTTATTCTGCAAGGCATCACAGAAACAATTAAGACACTGGCACAAAAATGATTCACTTCACACTGAACAAAGGATCTTATAAAGTTTTGGTTAAAAAAAAAAAAAAACACACCTAAAGAACTCACCTGGACATGAGACAGGTCACTCTCTTTAAACTGTTGCAGTACAGACAGAGCTCCCTCTTCATTAAACTCACGCAGAGCATCGATCGCTCTCTCATCAAGGTCAGCGTAGGCCACCAAACCTGCAGCACACATGCACAAACCCTTGGCTATGCGCGCACACATACCTGTCATACCACCACTGGCTGCATTTAAAAACACCATGACCTCAAACAAGCAAAAATGAATCTGCGTTAGATTCCTCATAAAGGTAAACTTGCTCAAACAGTTCTTTTAAAAGTGTTTATGGATCACTATTTACACTTGCTGGCTTGTACACAAGGCTCTTCTGTTCTCGTAAGGCATGTAAACATGCTATAATGTATACTCCATACTTGCAGTGGAGTTATTAATAAGCTGCTCACCAGTCTGGAAGATGTTGTCCAAGCTCTCGGCTACTTTCTGGGGAAGTCCAGCATCAATGAGAGTCTGGTAGTTCTCCGTGTGCGCTGCTGAGACGTCCATAGGCTCTTCTTCTTCTTTTGCAGGAGCAGAGCTGCCATTCACTTCAGCAGCCATTCCTCTATGAGAGAAAGAAATACAAAGAGAGAGACAGAGAGAGAGAGAGAGAGAGCATGAGAGAACATCAGAGAGAAGGGTTGTTACAGTATCTCAGTGTATGACTGGATGGATGGTTACCTAACCGTTGGCTTAAATTTTTTATTTTTTTTTTAAAAATGCATTCTTGATACTCAGTCAAGTTTCTTTACTCCACTGGTTCTCATCCCTTTTGCATCCGGCTGCACCTTTCGCAAGAATTTTACAATTCCCTCCCTCTGGACTCGCCCTAAATCACACTACAGCGGCTTTCGTTTCTCAGTACAGGGACGTAACTACACTGAAAACCCTTTAGCTTTGTAATAAACTACTGTTGTATACGCTTTACACTGCTTAACCCTAACGTTTTACACACGATGGCTACTAAAAGTACAGAACAACACGGCGCTGCTGATCAGAACTAAGCGAAACAACTATAAATTTTGGTTATGCAGCGCTGCACACTGCCTCGCTAGTTAAGTTTTTTTTCCCCTCGCTGCATCCCTGTCTTTCAGCTTACAATGACAATCTGATAAATACTGCGACTGTACGAAATTTTATGGAAAAGCCGTTCTCAAAAATATCTGAAAGAAAGAAAGACATTTAAGGGATTTGATCCTTCTGTTTGCTATATATACACACAAAGATTAATGTAAATAGGTTCATATATATATATATATATATGCGCAACACTAAAGCTATCAGGAAAGACTATAATTATAACATCAAGTCTATACTTATAACTGGCCATGATGTTATTTATCCATGATTAAAAACTGATATCAGTTTCATTAGAGGCTAAGCAAAGACAAACTTTCTGTACTAAAGACATGGTACTGGCGCTGGAGTCACCCAGAGGTCCATGGTGCGCATCCAGGAGGTGTATCCAAGTACTCCTTGCTGCAGAACTAAAAGTCCAGGGGGCGGAGTCGGATCGATCCAGGCAATTCTGAGCCAAAGGTCCAGCGAAAGTGTAGACAGCTCTCTGTGTTCAGGCAGGATGTGTGCGGTTCTGTGCTGTAGAGCGTCTCCTGGGTCAGGGGTTAGAGGAGGACCTGGTTTAGGTCCGGCTCAACCCCCTGGACCTGTGGTTCTGCAGTGAGGAGTCTTTTTTTTTTTTTTTTTAAATAAATGGTGGGTTACTACTTTCAACATCTACTAATGTTATTGTTGTGCGCTTCATGGCTACTCACTTGAAATGAAAGAGGGTTTAATAAGTGGGGGAATATATGTATACACACACACACACACATATATATATATATATATATATATTTTGCAGGAAGTGCTGTGGCCATGTGTTTAATGATAAAGTTCAGGAATAAAAACCTTCATCAGATAAAATTAACACGTTAACGTTACTGTTATTAGAAAATGAATACCTGCTAGGATTATAAGATCATCATTGGAAATTATTTTTTAATTTGAAAGGGAACGCAAAAGTTTGTGAACCCCTGCTGTACACCTGCCCCTAGCTACACAGGCAAGCGCGCGCGCTACAGCGTTCCCGCCCCCTTTTCAGACAACACACAAAACCCAACCACGTCCGTGCAGATCTGTAAGAAAAATACAACAGAACACTCACATTTAATTAAAAAACACGGCTCATTACTTTTAGACCGTTCAACCATCATCGTGTCAGCGACACCGTAACATGGGGTTTAATAGATAAAATAAAACAAAACCCTGATCATACAGTAACACGTTACCGAGCTCGCGCGTGGTTGCTAATAGTTACAAGCACACGTATCGTCAATAGCTAGTTAGCTATAAAGCTCGTATTTTGTTCGACAAGCACTAAAATCTCTATTCTACAGTTTCTAAATAACTAAAACGTGCTAACACGCTAACACACACACACACAAAACAGCGTTCCGCCCCCTTAACAAAACTAGCGCCACACCATGCTAGCTAGCTAGCTCAAACAACCGAAAACCGCCACTAAGCTAACTCCAAGCTGTTTCATCGCCGACACCGTGGACTAAACGGATAAAATGGATAAAAAGGATAACAGCAACAGCGAACAAACAAATACATTTAAAACAAAACAGACGGTTAGAGCAGCTAGCAAACCGGCTAAGCCGAGTCAGCTACAGTGTATTAGCCGCGGCCTAGCCGAGGAATCCTTTCACAAATTCAAATCGACCAACCGCCAAATTAACAATAAAAAAAACCACACAGTTCTGAGGAAGCTTACCGATATGATTATTATTATTATTAATAATAACAATAATAATTTCTCCCACGGAGCGGCACCTGCACAGATAAACGCCTCAACCGACGCTCTTTTTCTTCAGCACCGAAAAAAAGCCACAGGAAACGTGAATAAGCGCGTGTGTGACTGGCGATCCACGACACACACACACACAAAAGCCCTCGTCGCTCAAACAACGCCACTTCCTCGCGCGGCGCGGTGAAGCCCCAGCCAATCCCGAGGCTCGATCCCAATTCCACCCTTAGCCACTTCCACTCGACCACTTTGGTAGGTTTGTTTAAATAACGGGGTTTAATGCAGAACATATTTCCGCTCGGGATTCTTTAATGAGATGTTCAAACATTTTAAAGCACAATTTAACGCGCTTGATGTTTTTTTTGGATTGATGTTTTTTTTTTTTTTTTTCCCTAACAGCGAGGGAAAGTGAGTAAGTAGGGCCCTAGCTTTTTTTTTTTTTGGATTGGAATCGAACCCCAAATGGCGTCAGGATTGCGCACGCACCTTGCGCAGGCGGAGCGCGCGCCTCCATTCGCGAGCAGAAGAAGCCAGGCGAGCGCATAGAGCGGGCCTGGTTCTAGAATCCGAATACGAGTGAGAGAGAGAGAGAGAGAGAGAGAGAGAGAGAGAGAGAGAGCGCGCCAGTAGTAACCGCCAGCACGCAGCGTTCCGGTGTTAGAATTAGAAACAGAATGAGAACGAAATGCGCGTTCCACGCTTGACGAGTGCACGTGCACGCGCGCGCGTCTGCTAACCCGGTCCTTAATAATTAACGATCGTCACGTGACGCTGGCATTGTAATACAGCCGTGTTAGCTGTAACATAATTGCTACATCTAGTACATTCCGTTGTCATGCGAAGTATTTGCATATGACAGTAGGTGAGACATCAATCAATCAATCAGTCCAGTAAAAGCAAGTGAAGCAAAGGAACAGATGACTGCCCAAAAGAAAAGATAACTAGAGCGCCTTGTTCAGAAGGTGTTGATTAATTTTCTATAACAGCAGCTCTGACAATAGTGTAGCCGTTAATCAAATCGCATGTTTATATTAATGTTCTATTACATTACATAGCCAAAAGTATATGGACACCTGACTATCACACTCGTGGTTCTTCCCCAAACTGTTGCTACAAAGTTTGAAGCACACAATTGTTAGACTGTCTTTGTATACTGTAGCATTACAATTTCCTGTGCACAAAACGAGCTCCATGAAGACTTGGTGTGTTAAGGTTGGAGTGGAAAACTCGAGTGTCCTGCACACGGTCTTAATTCTAGATAATAATAACGCAGGTTGTAGCGCCAGCTGGTGTAAAATGAGCTTCCCAGAAGTATTTTAATGAGCGAAGGTCTATGGTAACAGAGAAATTCAAAATCCCTAACCTTAAACGTGAGACCTCGTGGCGCAACGGTAGCGCGTCTGACTCCAGATCAGAAGGTTGCGTGTTCAAATCACGTCGGGGTCAAAGCTGTTTGTTTCTCTCTTTGGGGGGAAAAAAATCCGGTTTATAATTGCGATCAAAACAATAAATCTGTACCGTCAGCACATTCTGAGAGTTTCTACATGTAAATTCAGCAAACTGAGCTTTATCCTGGGAGAATAAACCCATGAGCCACTCGAGGGCATGCTTTACAGGGATTTAATCACAGCTAAGGTTGTTCTTAGGCAGAAAGATGAGACGAGACAGAAGTTGGTTTTGTAGGATCTCGCATGAAGCTCGTTAAAATCACATACACAGCTTTAGTGAACGCTGTGCACTAAAGAGGAAAATATCTGCTAATTTCGTATGCCATTTCAAAAACATGATAACCGCATATAAATGTAAGGTAGTAATTTAAAAATAGCCCTGTGAAGCTGGCATATGAGACTACTGGATGCAGGCAAATTGCAATTTCTGCTTAATACCTATGCCATTATCTCCTCATGATCAAAATCTGACAACTGCATATGAAAATAGGTGTGATATACTATCACTACTCATAATACTCAGTATGAAGAAATCTTACTGTTGGATTGTTTAATAATGGCCCTGTGAGCTTTATATTTGAGACTATAAGATGCAGGCAAATTGGATGTATCAGATGCTCTGTCTAAATACTATACTTCTCATTGTCAAAATGTCTCAAAAGACCTGATGACCCAGTGGTATGTGGCCAGCTTGCTTGCTCCAAAGAAGAGATTGACCAGCACCTCCATGACACCTATAGTGCCAGAGCAAGGGAGCAAGACCTGGGACATTGCAGGACATTGATATCTCCACCAGAAGCCTCTTTCCAGTTCAATATTAAGGAGCCAGTTAAGAGCCTGGGCAAGGACTTTGACTGCACTCTGTAACACTGCAGCACTCAGGGCAACCAACATTGAGCTATATAGGCATGGCTGACGGCTACAGAAAAATCAGGGGTGCTGGGGAAGTTCAAAGCCTGGATTTATCAACATGGCATTCTAACATGATTCCTCTGGCCCTTGCTGGTCTATGAGGGCCCGTTTATCACTGTCAAGGGTTTTGAGAGAAAGATCAGCTACTTCGTGAGCAGGTGGCTGGGACTACCACGAAGCCTCAGCAGCATTGTCTTGTATAGGAACAGGAACAAGCTACAACTCTCATTCAATAGTCTGTCAGAGGAGTTCAAGGTTACCTGGGCAAGAGAGGTGTTTCTGTACAAAGACTAGCCTACACCAGAATCTCTTCAGCAGGCTTTGAGGTGAGAACTGGGAGGAAGTGGAGGGCTTGGCCATCACCTGGCCATCAACCAGGCAGAATCATTGCTAGTGGGATCTGTGGCGTCTGGAATGTCAGTGGTGAGTAGCACTTCAAGACCACACTACAACAAGGCTAGACGGAAGGAAAGACATCAGCTGATCCGGGAGGAGGTGCAAGGAGTATAGGAACTTTGCACCAGCAGGATTGTAGGCATGCAGCAGCAGGGCACGTGGACCAGATGGGAGCAAGCGATGGACTGTAAAATCTCGTGGATAGAGCTCTGGAAGGCCAAACCATTTTGAATGTAGTTTCTGATCCAGTTGGTTTATGATGTTCTACCCAGTCCATCCAACCTCTTTGGCTGTGGTATTACGGAAACCCAGCATGGTCACTGTGCCAGAGGAGAGGAACCCTGGGCATATCCCGAGCTGTTGCCCGAAGGCCATAGTAGAGGGGCACTATCGCTGGTGCCATGAACAGGTGCTAAGGGCAATAGCAGATGCTATCTCTAAAAGGATCACATAGCAAGCAACAACATGCAGTGAGACGGGCCATCACTTTTGTCAGGGCAGGAGGCAGGAAAGGGATCCTTTCTACTGCACAGGACTGGAAACCGAAGCTGTGCTAAGGCTGAATCTGAGGGTGTAGACAGACTGCTAGAAGATGCTGAAACGGTTATAATAACCTCCACTCTTCTGGGAAGGCTTTCCACTAGATTTTGGAGTGTGGCTGTGTGGATTTGTGCTCATTCAGCCACAGCATTAGTGAGGTCAGTCACTGATGTTGGGTGAGGAAGTCTGGGGTGCAGTCAGCGTTCCAGTTAATCCCAAAGGTGTACAGTGGGGCTGAGGTCAGGGCTAAGTGTAACAGAACATTAATATATACCTGTGATTTGATTTATAGCTACACTATTGTCAGAGTCGCTGTTATAGAAAATTAAAAAGTAAGTGTTTCAAAGTCACAAACATCACATTTTTCCCTCACCCTGATGATTGATGTGCACATTAACCCAAGCTTATGACCTGTATCTGCATAATTTTATGCATTGCACTGCTGCCACATGATTGGCTGATTGGATATCTGCATGAATGTGCAGGTGTTCCAAGTGACCATCGGGTGCCAGGTCAAATATTCAAGTTAAGTCATTAATATGACAATATAATAATGATGTTATGATCAATATATTATCTTAGAAAATTTCTTTTGTTCATTTATTTGACAAATTGAACGTAGGAGAGTTTATCCAGTTTTCTCTCAAATGCCCTATTTCTCTAGAATCATTGTGTACTACACCCCAGTGTCTCTATATATTAACGTAGGATGGAGCAGTTAATGTTTACAGAAATGAGCTGAAGTCCCCATACAAGCTCAGGGACAGACGATCAGTTAAGTTGACTACTGAAATAGCCATTTCAGCAGAACCCGCTGATGATGCACACAGTCCATGGGTCAACTTGCAGGAGA
>CM075011.1:5014121-5059672 GCA_037576675.1 Pangasius sanitwongsei
TCCTCTAATGGTTAAGGACAATGTACTTTGCGTGCAGAGTGCAAGCAGGGACTCCGGCAAGACTAGCTATGACAGCACAACTAAAAGGGAGAGCCAGAAGCTAACACAGATATGAGGGCACTCATGGCCTATATTGGTCAAAAGAATGTAAGCAAGTGTAGCATGTAAAACTTTTAGATGACAGCACTGTGTGTTTACAATTTGGACCAGTAAAGTAAAGGCTAGTAAAAAAAAATGATGGCTGATTCCACCAATGTCAGATAAATGCATTTTTGAGAAGAGTATTACATTATTATCTTAGACTAGATGTGAAATTTAAATTTGGACTTATTTACATCATTATTCGCATGATGTCACTTCTTTACTTGAATTTTCACGGGCAATTTCAAATGCACTTTCTCATATTTTTCGTTATTGAAGTAATCACATCTTTGGAAGCTCAGCCCTGGTGTGGTGCTGGAAACGTAGTCTTACGGTGTATTCAGTATTTAGACAGGAAGTATATAAATAAAGGAAGTATAAAAATAAAATCACCACATGATCTGTATTATTAAATTGAGAAGCTTGACACGCTCATGTACTTTTGGTGGATGAAATGGGAAAAAGCATGAACCTGAATGGTTAATCCTTCTTTCTCACCATGGTAGCCAATAAAATGTGATTACACAAATTAAGGGGCGTGTTTGTTTGAGGTTTGGGGCAGGTAATATATGGAATCATACATATGATGACTCTGTTGACCTTTTATGAATGTCATTACAGCACAATTGCTGCACAAAACATGTTATGTTAAAAACGTTGATGCGATTATGACGTTCATTAAATGTATATATAACGAGCTGTGCTATATGTGTGTTATGTTAATTGTCCATGAGTAATGATTTGGAACTGGAAAATATTTCGGGGGCTTGAAAACTGAGATCCATCCTCCTAGCTACTCCTCTGCTGCCACCTTACTACCACAGGCATGTAGGTTTACATCTCACAGTGGCTAACTGGTTATGTGCGTCTCTCTCCCTTCTACTCAGAAGATGGAGAAAACTCAGACAAAGTATAAAGCATAAAGCAATTTGCCCCGCATTCCCACTGTGAACAAGACCGACTTTAGTTGACTGATTGAAATGATTCATTCTGACTCACGGTGATTCATCCCTTCTCTTCAGGGACCTGCATATTTCCACCGTGACATTCACAGCTTTCTTTTCTGGAGTCATAACGGTGAAGAATGGGGACCTGGACCCTTTCTTACACCCTGACCTTCCTGCACTCTCAGTCTGGCACTACCTTCTCAGACACAATTATATGAATATTAACTATCATTATGACTCACCGTGAAAGAGTCTGAAGGCAATTTATCTTTCTCATGCCTCCTTTGTTTAATGGGAAAATCGACAAGCCTTCAGAAATTTTAACTTGTCCCTGAGAGACAGATTATAACAACATGAAAGACAACAAATAAATGAGAAAGTTTGGTTATTTTTCTGTTTGTGGAAGTATGACACACACTCTCTGGTGTGTATTCAAATCGTAAATGTGCTTTCACACACACATGCACATTTTTTTTTTTTGATTATGCAGCGCAATAAAGACAGTGAGTACACAAAACAAAAAAGCCCCGTACTGGTTGTTTGTGTAGTTTTCAGGCTTTCTAAAATGTTTCTCCTTGGGCTATTGAATCGTTTCCCCAGCTGGACACACTGACAAAGGAAAAATTAGTGGCTCTCTCATGGTGTGGGGGCATTTATTTATTTATATAGTTTTCTAATCTGGTGGGTATGGCTCTTTACAAGCTGACCCCGCCCCATCCACAGGGAACAAGGACTCACTGAATGGTTTAACAAGAATGAAAATGATGGAAATCAAATCGTATTCTGATTACTGTGACCTTAACATTCTACATCATGATCATCAAGTGGAATAGCTAAAGCTAGAAAAGGAGGGACAGAAAGGACAGCAGTATAAAACAGATAGGGAGACAGAAAAAAATGGATGTGAGCATGTAAACAAATAATTTTAAGTTACCTTTAGACTAAAGCTTACCATGACAATTCAGAGTCGCCAATCCGCCTACTGGCATGTTTTTGGGAAATGGGAGGTAACCAGAGACCCTGGAGGAAACCCACATGGACACAGAGATAACGAGAAACTCCACAGTAACCCCATTACTGATCCTGAGATCCCAGGAACCCGAGCTCAGGATCAGACTGAGGATCAGCTCAGGATCAGACCGTGTAGCTTGGAGCAGTGAGATGGCAACTGCAAAAAGTTTCTACTAGGAAAATGTTTTTTCCCCCCTTTTTTCATGACTAGTGTGTATCACATCTGAAAACTAGCACCAGCTATTTCTTTAAAACTTCTGTGAATTCTGATTATAAGTTGCTTTTGATAAAAGCTCCTGCCAAATGCACAAATAAAAATGAATTATCGATGGAACCATAGAGCGTTTCGTGGACTGTGAATCAGTCAGCTTCCTGGGAACTCTGAATCACCTAAGGTCAGTCATGTCAAATATAAGCCTTAGAAGTTACTTCAGTATCCGGTCTGTTAGAAAAAAAAATCCAGCTCTGAAGGTTGCATTCACTGCTGTGGTGTGGTCTGACCAGGTGGGGGCAGTATGTAGTCATTAATCCACAAACATGATGCTCAGCTTGGTGCAGAGATTTCATGAGTTCACACACGCACACGCAGATCTCTGCAGAACAAACATGATATCCTCCACCCGGGAGTGATTCTGGGCTCATTTGGGGAATAGACATCAGGATCCGAAGTTTGTTTTTGCATCTTTTGAACTGGACATCCATCATGCAGTTCTATACATCACTTCAGATTTGTACAGGGTTGCCAGGTTTCAGCAAAATTTCCACTCCAAGTACATGTACATGTCAAACTGCACTAAAATGATCTTAAACTAGCCCAAAAGTTCATGTATAGGGAAAAGGATACACATTTTCTTCTTTTCCTCAGTCTTTGCATGGGACGCCAGTTCACTGTGGTGTGCACGCATTTCTTTCCAGTATCTCCAATTTGCCTATTTATCATCACCTGTACAGCCATTATCCGCTCCATAATCCTCTTTTCCTTTTCCCAGTCTTTGGAGTATATTTTACAGCAGAAATGATTCTGTGCATTGTAGATACTGTCCCTTTGTTTGCAATAACAAATGTTTGTGGAAATTGATTCAATTTAATTCTGATTATGTGCTTTTAAATAAAGTCTTGGTGATTGCAGACTTCTTTTAAACTTATTCAGAAAACCCACTCACGGACTTGCTTTTCCCACCTGTATCCTTATTCCAAAACTAGCTCAATTTGGTGTAAAAAAAATGGATCTCTGGCAATCCTGGGCTTGCATGCTATTTTCTGCAATATTTGCAAAGTTTTAATTGGTCATTTTAGCATTCTCTCAGTGACAGGCTCAAACAAACACTTGACTCAATGCCCAGTCCTGGGAGCTGATAGCATTCGTACACCTGAACTCACCTGATCCACCTGACTGAGTGGACAACAGATCAGTTTTCTAGCTTGCACAGAGGTTTGAAAAACACCTTCACACTTTTACAAACCTATCAAACTTTTGGTGCACGGAGGCTTTGGTCAGGAAAAAAAGCATAAGTGTGAAAATTCCCTTATGTAACCAGCATAAATGTTAATTCAACACTGTGCATTTTTTATGAGAATGCATTTAAAAAACCATTGAAGTTTGTCATTCTGGCACAGTAGGTATAATGAGTGGAACGATGCCCTGCTGAGCCCTGATGAAACAGGAATGGGGAGAGCAATGACTCAAAGCAACTCAGAAAATACCCACACCAGTCAGGATAAAATATGGAGGAAAAAATGGTTTGTTTTCAGGAGAGGCCTGCATCAGCACTGCAACAGAAATACATATTAATAATAATCATGAAAACATACTATTTAAGGGGGGTTCCTGTGGGGTTGAAATGTGCACCTTTGAAATATGCCAGCTGTGACATTAAACAAGCAACAAACAAATAATAGGTTACAGCAGAACTAAAAATGTAAAGAGGAGTAAATGACGTAAGATGAGCGCTATTACCATTTCTACTTTTTGGGATGCCGGTTAGTCATCGAGCAGGAAACCGGCAGCGAAAGGTTACAAAAGGTCATAGTAACTAAATGTAATTTAGTCTAATTTTGCCTGTTGCATAATATATGATTTACTGTATTGCACATGTAATGTGTGTGCTGAATGGCTAAAGTTAAGAAACACAACCTCCAGTTCTGCATAACTCTAAAGTGCTTCCACGCTCTTATATGGGCTTCCGGTTGGCTGTGTCCTCCTTTTCTCCCTCCACTGCCCTTAGTGTTCTACTTCTGCTGTTGCCATTGGAAATGGTATCCTGGCAACCGCTGGCAGCGATGCAATGAAAAGGTGAGGTTATTGAGTGTGTCTGAGAGCCGGTGCTTTGTTTACAGAATGCACACAAGTCATGTCTGCTGAAGGTAAAATGGCACATTGTGCTTCTCCGTTTTCAGTTTTAGGTCTATGCAAGATGTAAGAGCAGTGCAAAGCATGCAGCTTTAAGACAGAAAACTGCTAAATGCATGCATAATGCATCTGCATGACCTGCACATGAAGATGACTTTCACACTCAGTCATCATCAGAGATAACAGAAGACATATAACACAACGGAGTGTGATGTTTTAGGAAAATAATCGACGATTGGGTGGTGCGATGCAGCCCAACTGTGTTACAAAGCTGTGTTACTGTTCCCGTTCTGAAGTTGATTATTTTCATGTCATACTGTAACACATAGCCCGGACATTTTCCCCTCCATATCCCTAGAGGGCGCCCTTCCTTGAATGTTGAACCACTTCCTCACTTACTCCAGTCATTTCCTGTTTGTCACTAGAAAAGCACATGGACTCATACACATTGTGAAGCCTTGTAAATTGTGTTGTAAAACTTGTACCTTCTGTGCTGTTGTTACCTTGGATAGTTATTGTATGTAAGCCCTAGTCTTGTTCATGCCATTTCTGACTTTTGGTTTTGATGTTACCCCTCATTACTAGTATTGTGACTGTGTTCCAGTGATGGGTGGATGAAGGCTTGAGAAGCTTTGAGGCTTTTCCCTGATTCTGCATGGAAATGTCTTGAAGACTCTGAGTATCAAAAACAATGACATCTTGTGGTTTGCAAAAATTATAGCAACGATAAGCTCAAGAGCGTTTATTAAGCTGCTTCGGATAAAGAACCTACACACTTCCAACTAACAGCCAATGAAGTAAGGTGAGGTTTTGAATCTTCTTGACACTCAAGGTGAGGTTTTGAATCTTCCTGACACGCAAAACATAGCAGTCATGTGATTGCATAGAAAGTGAGGCCTCCTTTGTCATCGATCCCATGATTATCTGAAAACAATACGAGCCTCAATACGGGGCTTCAATGGAATTTCATCGACCTACTTGAAACATGCCGGTAACAAACGTAACATCTCTACCATGCCCTGTTTCTTGACTATGATTTGGATTGTGTTTTGGCTTTGTGTGCCTTCTCAAGCTTTTCTGGTGCTAACCTTGACTGTTTTGACCCTGCCATATCTGTTAATAAACTTCCTGTAAATGGAACCTTAAGCCCTATTTGGACAGGATTAAATGTACATGGGGTCCTGGGGTAATTTCCTATTTTACACGTGCTACTCTGTCATGTTGTTTCCATCCGGATCAGCTACGTCAGTATTTTTCTCCATCCTCCTCAGAGAAAATTACAGGCCAAATTACCTACTGTTTCACCAAACTCGGTGGTCGTCTGAATATTTTAGTCCCGTGTGGACCGTTTCTATGCAGAAGTTGCCTCGCTTTGGGGAAAAAAAGACGTTTGACTGCTACTCCTTGCTGTATTTCGTATTAGTGACCCTCTCCCAGATACTAAACCCTTCCTGAATCAAGAAATGAAAAATAGATGGAAAGTTGACAAGAAGTAATTCCTTCTTCTAGAATGCAGTGCACAAATACGAAGTCAACTAATTGAGAGAACTAGCATAATTCTTTGTTCAACTAATTAGCTTATATATAATACTTGAATATATGAGCTTTATGTGACACTGGCATCATGTTGGGTGTCAGTTACAAGCTATTTTGCTTTTTTGTTTTATAGTGAGTGTTAGTAAGTACCATGCTATGTAAAAACCATAACTGAAATAAATAATAGGACATAATTAGTCCTTACTGTATTGTTTTATTGCTCATGTTTTTTCATCATTGCAAATGTGACATGAACAATTTAAAATGACCTCTTTGTATAATCCATAGCATAACTCCGCATATCATGCAGTGAAAGAATTTATATTTATTTGTAATAAAGCGATTTGGAGTATGAACTTTTTTTTTTTTTTTTTGCAAATAGAGCCACATCTTATGTAGACCAAATATCATTTGGTCCCAATATCATCACTGCTTTTATCCAAAGCACCTTACAGCCTTGCTCAGTGGCCCAATAGTGGCGGTTTGGTGTATCAAATTGATTTATACATTCCTGTTAAAGGTGCATCTAGTGAAATATGACAAGCGTTCATATTTTATTTCATAAGTTATATTAATGAAAAAAATGCATCATTTGCCATGTCTGCTGATGTCGCTAACTCTACTGTAGCAACTGTTTCTGTGTAACTAACTGTCACTAGAATTGGAATTTTACATGGTGAACACAGTGAAACGTCCCAGTGCGGTTATGCTAAATATAATCACTCTCGGAATGCCACTTGTCCAATCAGATTAGTGGACCGTAACTAACTGATGTTTAATGGGAAATATCTTTACCATCTTCATACAAGTACAATAAAATTTTTATGGTATGTATGTATGATATATGACCTATTCCACCCCTAAGCCTTTGGGTGTAACTTTGGCGATATTGTTTGTGTCCACATTCATCCTGTAGAATTTGTATCCTTATTTGTCATTAGATTTTACATAGCCTTGTTTTGCACTTTAATCACCCCATCACTAATGCCTCAACAGAGCGATGGATGGATGCTGCATCCGTTTCTCTGTTTCCATAGTAACACTTTTTTTTTTTTTTCCTGAAGAGGAGCTGGATGCTGTGTGTTCCCTGGGTGATAATATATGCACAGATGGGTGACAAATTAAAGCAAAACATAGTCTTTGTTAGGTGTCATGAGCCACCAGAACATCTTCAATTCATCTTGGCATAGATTGTACAAGGCTCTGGAACTGTACTGGAGCAATGAATACTGTTCACCCATTCGCTGTGTAACACATCAGTCCAAAATCTCCCAGAGGTGTGCATTTGGGTTGGGATCTGGTGAAGTGTGAAGGCCATAGCATATGATTGACATTATTTTCATCCTCATCAAACCACTCCGCCCTTGTCTCCTGTGGATGGGGGCGGAGTGATCCTGGAAGAGACCACACCCATCAGGATAGAAATGATTCATCATAGGATAATGGTGTCACAATAACTTTGCATTGATTTGGAGTGATGCAGGCAGCCAAACCAGAATGGAGCTAAATCATCAGCTAAATAAAGAAATAAGTATATACTATGGTGGATTGGCTACTCTAAGTTGTGTCTCTGTGTTTTGGATAAGCTCCAGATCCATCACAACCCTGACCAGTATAACCCACTTACCGAAAATGAATACAATACTATAAATTTATAAAAAGTCCATTAGTAACCTGAACTGCTGCACACTCTCTCTTCATGAGAACACTTTGTCCAGACATGCTCTGCTGTCTCTGCTGTAGGACTTCCTAGTGGTTTGTGGGGCTGTATGGACTCTTCTCTGTCTAACCTTTCAGTTCAAATGCTCTTACAGCAGGACAAGCCATTCCATTCCACATAATACTACACTGAGATGTGTTTGGGCTCACTGCAAAGCAAACGTTGATTTGAAATCTTCAGAAAAATTAATGCTGTAATTCAACTAAAATTTGTGAAGGTCCAGTAAAATTCTTTACAAAGATACTAAGCAACTAACAACAACAGTTACCTTTTAATGCTTAACTATTAATGATGAGTTTATGGCTATAAATAAGACAATTTGAGCATGTATTTTAGGTTTCATAGTGACACTTTACATTACCACTTTTGACTAACACCATGGACCATGAAATAGATGAGAAAAGTGTTCAGAGTTCGTCCCAGAGAGAATATGCACATACCGTTCTTCTTTAAACATTGTTTTCATCATCAACTTTTTTTTTAAACAAGTCATATTGTTCGTTCACTAATCAGACCAGAGAAGGTCAATACAATTCAAAATCTGTGAAAGTCTGTTAAAAACATCTGACCAAATGTCTCTATCCATGTAGTAAGTCTCTGGTCTGATGAGCTGCATTTAGCTAAAATAATTTACATAAATTTACATAAATGCATGTAATTGGATAACTGAGGATCTACAACTGGTCATGTTTAGAAAACTGAAATACAGACATTTTTTTTTTTCTTCATACGTTTATCAGCTCTGCTACAGTGCTTTTTTCCAAGTACATGATTCAGGCTGCTGAGATACAATATGGGTCCACATCTGGTTCACTGTCCACCATTTGACAACCCGTGCTCTAATCAGAAACAAACAATTAAGTATTGTTTAATGGAGTGGGGACTCTAACTGTGCAGGAAAACACTAATAATCCGATATTTGGTTAGCCAGCTTACTAATGGAACAGCCTTATTAATACAATTTAGCACATTAAAACAATCTCCCAAGATTATAAGCTCAGATTTTCACTGATTAATGCTGGTAATCACACCTGCTTTTTCCTTTTAAAGAAAGTCCACAGATTATGATGCAATGTTTGCTTTGCTTTTTTCCCCCTGAAGGTTGAAACTGTCTTGGTTTGACATGAAGCATTTCTGGTATAGATATGTTAGAATGTATAACAAAACAGATTTTTTTTAAAGCCAGGGAACTGGAATGCTTGTAGAGTTAATATACATGTAATACTGTGTTTCTTCCATTCAACATTTGCTCTTGCTTTAATTCTACACAGAAATTGCTTTCCTCTCCACAGCAAGATTTTACTTCAACCACTACTCCCTGTCATGGCCAAACCCCTGGCCACACTAATAACTGGAGCCCACTGCGATACAGAATTACACTCTACCGAGTGTTCTGATGAGCATGTGACTGGCGTTTCATCCAGGGTGTATTCCTGCCTTGTGCCCAGGGTTCCTGGGATAAGCTCCAGATCCACCTCCACCCTGACTAAGATATTGAAGATAAATGAATGAATGAATGAATGTTGTATGTTCTATTTCTGTATGAATAACAGTTTCAGTCCACTGTTAAAAGCTATAGCTGGTGATTACAATTTCCCTAGCCATTCAGACACACACACACACCCCCTTTCCACTCACCTTTGCTCGACAGGCCACCTCTCAGGCTATGTGAGTGGCGCAAAAGCTCAGCTCCCACAGAGGAATTGCGCTCTGGGGACCATTGGCATTTGCTGATGACGCACATGCACAGCTGTAATCCAGGGCCAGAGACACTTTATCATTCATAGCTGAAGGATTGCATGAGAGGTGCTTTTCAAACAGTGCAATTAGTTTCCCTCAATCAGAGCCAGTGAGACAAAAAAGCCCAACCACTGTGGCTTGAGTGCTCCCATTCAGCCTGCCATGCAAAATGAAATAAAACACGTACTCTCTGAGTTTCTGAAGTGAGGGAAAGACTGGACTTTTTAATTTTCTGTGGCCTTGCTGGCACTCACGTTGCACTGTTTTAGCGACTAACAGAGTGACACATGAAAGGAGTGGAAGCTGGGCCTCAGGTGCTCTATTAGTGTGTGTGGGTGATGCTTAGTCTTTAAGTAGTATTTAAAGATAAAGAGGTAATTGATTGGGTTATGAAGTGGAGATTGCTCTTAAGGCAAACTGCTGTTTGGTTATGATTAGGGAAAATGTAAGAAATTGCCTGATACCCAAATAGCACCATCAACGTTGATTTATTTTTTGCTTTAATCCTTTCAGAGTATGATTACGAAAAGTGCTGGGGAATTATTTCCACATTGTCAAAAAAATCTCAAGAAGACACTTATAGTGTGTCTAACATCCTGTATATGTCCAAAAGTAGTTCTTAACAATGAAAGTTTGGATATCTCACAGACCTTCTCTTCACCAAATATGGAGCAGGGACACAAAACAAGAAAACCCATGCTAAATTCATATTCAAAATGGCCACCAAAACTAATCCCAAAGTTTATTTATTTTATCCATATCATTGGATGTTGGGTCTGAACAGCAGCAACAGCCCTAAATCTCCAGTGAAGGGTTCTCACTGTTTTTAGGAAATCATTTTTCCAGGGAACTTTTAAGATACTTTTTTTCCCCTCTACACACATGACAGCTGTTGCTCACAGTAGGTCATCTTAGAATGACTCATGTCCAGGGCTGTTAACGGCCCTAAGCAACATCCTAATTTTCCTACCATCCTTGTATTTCAGTGCAGGATGCCTGGTCTGATGATGGACATGATTAGTGCTCAAATTGCTTGGAACTGAAGGCACTTACAGACCCTTGCCCTTATGTAAATACTGTTAACTGTTCATTATCCTTCCTTTGATGCTGCAGAGAGTGAACTGACATGGCTGCAGATCCCTTTAGGAAGAATAAATGTAAGTTAACTTTGATGATTTGTTGCGGCAGGAACAGAATGGGCAGAGTGGGTGTGGAACATCTCTGACCGCTATGCAAAACAGTTGAATTTGTGCAACTTGCCAGTTGAACCAATTGAACCAATGTCAGACATAGACTTTCACTTGGTCCCACTGAGTAAAGGAAGTGCTGCATAACCATACGTCAATGCATATCAAAGGACTCCTTCTTCAATTAGATACCATTTGATGCACACAATGGCTACTTCTCAGAGGAGTGTCACTTGCACACCTTTGTGAAACTTGGACATGGAGCTCACTGATTTTACACACTGAATGCTGTGTAACCATTGTTACAAATGTAACCTTCTGATATCCATCCTTCATTTTCAATGTTTCTTCCTCAGATAATATTCTGGGAAAAATACTGAATTTCATTCTTACATGTAATTTCCACAGTTGTAAGTATATTCCTCACTTTCCTAAGTTAGTCTAATATAGGTTTACTCATGTCTAATATGGTCTGTACATAGTTGAGCATAATTCCTGCTTTAGAGAAATTTCAGTCCATACAAGCTACAGATGCTATTTCATAACATATTATGGTCTGCGATACAAAGGGTTCTGCAGCATGATATTGTAAAGATGAGAAGTGCTAATCACACACTGCAAGCTCTGAGGGTGCCATCCCATCTCTCTCTCTCTCTCTCTCTCTCTCTCTCTCTCTCTCTCTCTCTCTCCCTCCCCCCAGATTACAGCTACAGAGTAAAAGAAGACCCACAGGGAAAGAGAGAGTACTGCTGTGTAAGGGTTACAGCATCTGCTGTAGCTAAGATAAATAAAAAAAACCCATAACATTCAGAGACACTACAGAGACTGCAGTTCTGTTTGCAATTCTGAGCCGTTTATGTTGATGTTGGATCACATGTTGTATTTGGTATCTTGCTCAGTGTATTTGGTCTGGTCCTTCGGATATATTTGCTGCGTTCATTTATTTTTGTTGTTTTTGACCCGGACTGTTTTTGTTTGTATTAATTACAATCTATGCTCGTTGTTCATTCAAAAAACTCCTGCACTTAGTCCAAATACTTTTGTTGTATTTTTGTTACGTAAGCATTCATTTGAATACTCTGTTAAACACAGTATTT
Source organism: Pangasius sanitwongsei (assembly GCA_037576675.1). Lineage (NCBI taxonomy): Eukaryota > Metazoa > Chordata > Actinopteri > Siluriformes > Pangasiidae > Pangasius > Pangasius sanitwongsei. Next base: position 5,025,851 of record CM075011.1, read on the forward strand.
CAGGCAGCAGGTGTATAACCATAGGTATAGAGCCAGCAGATGCCACATTAGCCACTGTAAGCACATTAGGCCAAATATATGTGAACTGGGGAAGATGGGAAAACTCCATTATTCTGACTTAAAGCATTCATTCATTCATTGTGAATTTGTTTATTAGCAAAAGAAAAAAAAAACAAACAAACAAGTTTTACAGTTTATCAGTTGTCGTTTATCATAAAATGAAACAGAAACTAAAATTTCAATCTTAAGACTTTGTTCTTTGATAGACAGCATGTTCTTGGTCTAGTCGGAGAAACTGGCACTGTTAGAAAGCCCCACAGAGGAAATGTCAAAAAATGTCTCACTTGGAAGTCAATGTGAACTGTGTTTCCTAGCTAGAAAGTGGAAAATTATAGTTTATTCCAAATGACATGAATGCAGCATATGCCAATGCATATAAACTAAAAATTTATAAACGTAACACACTTTTGTTATAGACATCTGCCATGTCTGTATATCACAGGAGAAGTCATATATACACTGTTGACTCCAACAACTAGAAACCAGTGTAAGGTTTGTAGACTTAAGATTGGAAATCAAAGCTAGGTTACTGCACATAGTTAAAGGCCAGATCAATCAGGGGATTCTGTAGGTACTGGCATCAGAAAGACAAAAATGCCGATTAGATTTATGTGAGTCACTGACTCATATGTGAGTTGCATAACATCTATTTCATGGTTACATCATTATCTCTGGCTTTGTTCTCAAGGAAAATAGAGAAAATTGCATGGCAGTAGTCATCAGTAACGAAAAAGAAAGAAGAAGATTGACTCATTAATTTCAAAATTGCAATAATTATCTGTAAATACGTAAACGAGGTAAATTGTGATGACATATTTTGAACAGAGCTCTGACTGACTGATAATACAAGTGCTTGAGAGATGATGCACCCTTGCCTTACTGCCTTTTTGATAAGCTTCTAGCTTCACAAACCATGGTACACTGAGACTAGCTAAATGAACGGAAGCTTACTTTTGGTGCTAAAAGAAGCTACCATGTCAGCCTTTGCTTTTGCCAAATAAGCAAATATTTGACTGTATTATCCATTTCCTGCCTCATTATTCAGTTGAATATTTAATTAGGATAAAAGAGTTACACCAGCAAGGCTGAAAACAGGAGGGTTCTGTTTCAGAAACATAAGTCCAAGGATTTTCCTCACTTTCTTTCCACATCTTTCAAAAACGCTTACAGAAAAACCCTACAGGAATCCTGCAAGAATGTTATGCAGATATCCTACAGGATTTTCCGCTCATTTTCCTGTAGAAATACCTGCAGGAATTCTGTGAAGGAAAAGAATGATATGCAGAAATTATATCCTCCAGGAATTATTAAAAACACACACTTCCTGCAGGACTATTGTGCAGGATAGAGCCGAAATTCTGCAGGACATGGCAAGTGTTTGTATCCTGCAGGATACATCCTGGGGAAATAATTTCACAAGAATAGCAAAGTATTTTCACAAATGAATTATTTTATTTATTGAAATTATGTTGCATAATGACTGATGCAATCTGTAAGGTTTCCAAGCCAGAGAGCATTTCAAATCTAAAAAAAAAAAAAAACCCAAAAAACAGAATAATAAAGGTAAGAACTTTTTTGCTAGTAAGCAAGTGTTTGCTAGTAAGCAAGCTAATGTTACACAAACCGCTGTGTTACAAATGCATAACAGAACATTAATTTAGTACACTATAATGATTTTAGAAATGATTTAATAAAATTGGGACTATACCTCTATGGATATATGATGATTGGTGACAGTTGAATTCGTGGATTTGAATACCTGTGCAGCTACAGTGCCCAAGAGTGATGTCATCTCAGTAAATCAAATCTTTTCTCAAAATCTTTTCTCTGTAAATTACATCGTTACGCCAGTATGTCAGAAAAGTGAATGTGTTTTTTGTGCATTGTGAATCACTCATTGAATCATTTACTCAACTATGTAGTTCATGACCAAAACATGTCTTATCCTAAAATGAGGATGCCTACATATTTACTAAAAGACTTCAGAAAGAGTGCTTAAGCAGCGTGTTTTTCCCACTCAAAGCAGGTCTACTATTTTTAAATTAATTTTGTTGACTACATAACCTGTTGATTTTTTTTTTTTTCATTTACAGGAAATAAGAAGTTGTCCTGCAGGGTAGATTAAGTACTTGCGAACTTTATTTCTGCAGGAGGTGTGCAAAAGTCCTGCAGGAATTATAAAATTATAATTATAAAATTATAATTATAAAAATATTTTAAAAAGTTGATTGACTGATAATTAATTCATACATTGATTTAGAAAGAATGAGAGGTGTGTTATTGGATAGGTAATTCGTTTTTTAGCAAATGGTTTTTCTGCAGGGTTACAATGATCATATTTTGAACATTGGAAAGCTTTCTTTGTCCCCATACACCTTAGCCTCCATTTCAAGCCTTCCATGTGAAATTGTATTGTTTTAAATAAAAAAAAATGGCATTATATAAAAGGTAAAGCTGGAGCACATCACAAATGTACCAATAACAGAAATGGAAGTTCTGTGTAATAGGTAGCCAGCTTTTTTAATGGCTTAGATATCAAATGGATAACCATTCCTTGAAAATAAAATAAAAATGGCTGGCCTGGAGATAATGTGTTTGTTTTCTATTCTCCACAGGTTATATTGCCTAGATTGCATCCAGGACATTCATGTTGTGGTTCTAATTTTGTGTTGTTACTATATTTGTTTAAAAACAAGAGTATTATGAAGTTGCTAAATGGCTCGTTTTTGTTGTTTTCTTCCGAGAACTATAAGAAGCCTATTTGTGTCCATTTCCTCTAAGAGACAAAAGAGTCTGTGCAAAGAAATAGACAACCAATGAACCTTGTCTAAAAATCACTCAGCGATTAACTATTACTATAATGTACTCATTTATTGAGCTGAATAAGATTGTGAGTGTCAGCAGAACAGCCTGTCTACCTGTTCAGTCAAGTATACAGTTCACTTCCCTATAGTCCAAAGAATTAACATGGTGGGTCATTTGTGAAGAAATCTTGGTGAACTGGGATATTGTTTGTCTCCACTCTATCTATGCGCAATGGCTTGAGTTTGTTGATGATAGAACAGAAAGTTTCTGATGTCTCTAGGACCCCTTATGGTGTTCTACAGGCGCCCTTTTATTGTCAGGCTGCACTACTAAGCCTAAATGTATATTTATAGTAAAGTTGCATGTAGATCATGTGCAGTATGTCTCTGCACTGCACTAATCAGTTTTGTCACTGCTTTTCTTACAACCCTAATTACTGGGCTACCTATCCTGAGGCCCACAAGGGTCCAGTATCAAACACTGGTGCCTACAATCTTCTGTGCCTTCTAAGGCCCCCAAGCTCCCCTGCCATGAAAAGGTCAAAACTTCCTGCTGTCTTCCTGAGATCTATAAACTTCTGCTTGCATCCTGAGGTCTACAAGCTCCTGCTCCAATTCTGAGGTCTACAATTTCTTGCTGCTTGCTGAGGTGTACAGCCTCCTCTGCATGTCTTGAGGTTTATAAACTCCTGTTCCTGTCCTGAGGTCTACAAGTCCCTGCTCTTATCCTGAGGCCTACAGCTTCCTGCTACTGTCCTGAGGTCTAAAAGGTTCTACTTTTGAGGTCTACAGCCCACTGCTCCAATCCTGATAATCTACAAGCTCCTGCTCCTCTCCTGAGATTTACAGCCTCCTTAATCCAACTTCAGGTCTATCAGCTCCTTGTCCCATCCTGACGTGTAAAGCTTACTGGTTCTATACTGAGGTCTACAAGCTCCTGTACTGTCCTGAGGTCTATAAGCATTTGCCCCTGTCTTGGGGTCCACAAAGCTCCTGCCTCTCTCCTCAGGTCTATAGCCTACATGAGATCTACACGTTCCTGCTCCTGTCCTGATGCCTACAAAGCTCCTGCCCCTGTAATCAGGTGAAGCTCCTGCTCTTATTCTGAGATCTCCAGCCTCCTGCTTCCAACATGAGGTCTAGTAGCTCCTGGACTCATCTTGAGGTCTACAAGCTTCTGCCCCCATCCTGAGTTCTAAAGCTTTCTGCTTCTAGCGCTTGCTGCTGTCCTGAGGCCTACAAACCTCCTTCCCCTGTCCTCAAGTCGATAAACTCATGCTCCTATCCTAAGGTCTATAAGCTTTGTTTTCACGTTTAAAGCGTCTTGGTCCTGTCATGATGTCTACAAACTCCTTCCAAATCTGGATCCTGCTTCAGCCATTCTTTGGTCTACAAGACCCTGCTCATGTCTCAGGGACTACAAGCCTCTTTTTTTCTTTTCCTTGATTTACTGACTATAACAAACCTGCTACCTGTTACTTGCAGTGTATGTATTTCACTGATAACTAATTTGTTAATGTTCTTACAGTATCATCAACCATGAATTCATGAAATGATGTATTCCATATATTGTGGAACTCATAGACTATGTGATATGATTCTCAATGCTGGCCAGAGGAGGATGGGTTCCAGTGGTTAGTCTCTTGGTTCTCTCTAAGTTTTTAATCCTTCTTTTCTGTCGTCCTTGCTAGAAGTTAAGGCCCTGTCAGTGTCTTTAAGGGTAATTTATGAAGTGGCATAGAAGATTAACGAAGATGATAAAAACCAGTACTATGAGTCTCATGCATCAAATTTAACATCTGCTTCTGGAAATGAAGAACAATTTCATTTTATAATATAGATTTTTTTTTTTATTAGAAATCAGACATATTCATCTTGTGCTCTGAAAACTGTACAAGTGAAAAGAATGGAAAAATAAGGACATAGAAATGTAAAAGACACAAACAGTTAGGATTTTGATAATCCATACTGTCTAAGACTGCAACAGGAGGGAAGGTTATTGGCACACAGGGTTACAGTGTTTCAAAACACAGGACAATACAGAGGACCAGTGTTCTATTATTCAACAATCTGGGGACTCAAGTAGAAAACCAGGGGTATGTACCTGAAACATACTCTATAGTCTATTATTCTTCATATATAATTTCTATTTTTATCTCCCAAATATTAATCACAAGACTCAAAGTCATGTGCTTTCATCCAACAAATCAAATTTATGGAGAAAGAATCTTTGATATTTGCTAATACAGTCCTTAGACAGTATTATCATAAATGTCTCTATATGCTCTATAAACATGGTACAAAATTCCAAAAATAATAAAAATCTGCCATGGGTCTGACATCACCCTCACTTGAGCATCAAGCGTCCATCATCATATTGCACTTTTATTATTCACTCTCTCTTTGCACAATATGAGAGTCTGTTTGCCTCTACAGCTGGCACTGTGGAAGTTCTGCTGGAGTTCAGTGGAGGGCGAGAACAGCCTCGGTCAACATACCGAGGTGCCTCAAGGCCCACTGCTAGGGTCTTTAAGGTCATAAATATTTTTCCTTGTTGTCAAGTTCACAAGGCTGTAGAAAGAGCTGGTAATGGAAATGGAGGAAACACAAATAGTAAGATGATCCAACTGGGCATTCAGCAGAGCAAAGATGGTGTTTTTATCCTTTAATGTGTCCACATGCCGCTCGCACCTAGCCTTTGGTACCCAAAATGTGCACTGGGCTTGCTCCAGGTGTAGCAGTGGTGTCTCATGGTGGTCACATGGGTTCTCTGTGAAGCCACACCTCCACTTGTACTCTCATTATGTTCCTCATGTAGGTTTTGGGAAACAGTGGGATATTTTATATTGTACTTGGAAAATTAAACTCCACAGTTGAATGTAATGAAAACAAATACAAGCAGAAAACAAATTACAACAAAACAAGAAAAGTAATCTGATAAATATAAATCATAGAGTCATAACGAAATCTTAACAATATCACATAATAACAATGACAATTTAAACAATAAAAATAAATGTTCAGCTCTGACAGTCCTATTCAAGCCTTGAGTCCAGGAAAGTTATGCTATTAGACTCTGAATAGAGTTCAGTGGAAGAGTCTGTAATAAGCTCTGGAGAAGCAGCGCTACGTAAAAGCGATTAAAAAACGATAACCACAGCGCAGACAGTTGGCAACATGCGTCCGTTCACCTCAGGGTGAAAAACAGCCAAGAGGCTGCTGGGAAGTCACTCGGTGCCAGTCCTTCTCTCATGGTGAGAGCAGAGACACTGGAAGAGGTCGAGCTCAAGGAGCCGAGCAACCGATCGCCCTTTCCATACTGAAGTCGAACGAAAACTGAACAAAAGGCACAGGCATGAAGACCACACCTCTCCTGGACCAGACGGAAGAGTTACGGGAGAAGCTCTTGGCGGAAAAAAACGAGAACCTTACTGTGCCCAGAGGAGAACCAAACCCACTCCATCAGATCCATCCATCCATCAGATCCCCTCCCCCCCTCCTTCATGTTAATTACCCTTACTTGAGGCTACACAAATCCCAAACTATGCAAAATTTCTCATTCATTCCCCTCCTTAATTCTTTGGATATCAGGACATGGTTTTTGGTTCTCTCTCTCCACCCCTATACTCTATATATCTTTCTTGACCTCACAATTTTCCCTTCTGATTCCGCCCTCTCCCTCTTCTTTCCCAAACCAAAAGGTACACAGGATTTTATTTTGGTAAGGGCCTCACACTTCCGTCTGCAGATCGATGATGTCCTGGCCTACCAGAGGGATGGCAGTGCCAGGCTTCTCCCACTCCACAGAGGGCATCTCCAAGGGCGATGCCGCCAAAGGCTCGAGCTCCTTCCGCACCCACGATGGTGGCGACGCCTGTGATCGGGGCATGGTCTCCCATGAACGCTCACCCAGTGCTTGCTGTTTATCCTGCAGGAGGAAATGTGAGATGGATTAGGATGAGTTAAGACACCAATCTCAGCAGCCAGTGTTCTCCCTTATGTACTGTTGGACCATTTTTTCTTCTTGATGGAACTTTATGGCACCAATGAAATGCTGTTAATGGCTATAAAAGTTGTTTTAGGGAACCAAACATTGTCCCTCCATGGCATTGCTATTATAGGAAAGAATGTTTCCCCTACATTTAGATGTATGTATGTAATGTTATCCATCCATTAGACTAACAGCACAATGTAAAAGAGGTTAATGCATTTTGCAGAAGCATGCAGCATTTTCCATATAGCCATTAACAGGCTTGTGTTAGTGCTGTAACATCAGTGTTAAGAGAAGTATTGAACGGAATAAACATTATTTTCCCATTAAAGCAGTAAGCAGTAAAGCAGTATTCCTATTCCAAAAATAAGGCTTAAGAGACACTTACGCTGTGGCTTGTTTTGTCACTTCCTGCAGAAGACACGCTCCACCTCACAGACTGCAGAGGAGAAATAAAGAGAAATGATTCCAACTGCTTTTTCCACAGCCTGACTTTAACACACGAAAGTTAAGAAAGTAAACCGAGGTCTCAGGATTTCTATTTTATGCCTGTTCTTTTAACACTTCTGTTTTTTTCCCCTCTGTCTCCCCGCCTCTTCTTCTGAGCAAGAGCAAATTAAGATGAAAGAGGACGAAGGTGGGAAGTTGAGATGTGAGTGAAATGCCAGATGGCTGCTCTAAATGGCAGCCATACAGAGTTTCTGATGCAGATCAAACCTATTTATTAGGATTTATTAGCACGATATTGGCATCTTACCTTGCTGTCAGAAGCGGGTGATTCTCTGTCCTTCTCAGCGTGATGTAATTTCCTGTTGAGGTCCTGGAACATGTTCTGATGGCGCTTTCGCGTATGCATGATCTTCTACATGGAGCACAGGACAGAACAAAGAGGGTTAGAACTGACAGGAAAAATGTCTAATACTGAAATCTTTATGACTATAAGTTATGACTGAATAGTTCAGTTGGATGCTCTATTCTCATTAATTATTTTTCATTAGCAAAAAAAAAAAAAAAAAAAACAATGCCAAAGGCTGTAAATCTTCTCAAAAGTCTTTTGACTCAGAAGGGCACAGATGGTTCCAAGCATAATAATACTGCTGCGATGCAGGTGAGTTATGAAAACATAATTACCTCAAAGTCGAGCTCAGCATAACGAGATTTCTGCCTCTGCAATGTGAGAGTTGGAGGAAAAGACAGGAGAAGAAAAGGAAGAAAGAACAGGCATTAATCATTCTTATTCAAATGTGTTGGCTCAATTTGTGAGCCAACTGGTAAAAAAATGCATGTTTTTTTTTTTTTTTTGTAAATGTTAAACCTATATTATGAAACTATATTAAAATAAAGGAACACAAACCAGTAAAGCTGTGTCAGGAGTTTAGTCTTATATAACTTACTAATAACTTTTCTACCAATATTTTGCTGCAACAATATATTTCCACTCACCCCCTCGCTGACCTCCAGTGAGCTCATGGACAGTGTAGAGATGGTCTCACTCTTCGACATCATGGAGTTCATGGAGTCGAAGGTGTCTCCTAGCAAACTGGTGACATGGCTCTCGCTGGAAATATTGTGCACATTCTGCAGGGGTGAGTCGCGCTCTGAGTATGACACGCTGGCACGGTCGGCAGGTACCGGCTTGGTGGCGTAGGCGGCCTGCGGCTCGGCATATCCGCTGCCCAGATGCATGATGCGTGCCTGAGGCAGCTGCTCAACGCTGATGTTGTACTTAGCAGAAGAGATGTCTTCCTTGGGCTTGGATCGCAGCGTAGACGTGGTGTTGGGCATCAGCATGTAGCCGCTTGCGTCGGGAGCGCCACCTTCAGTCGGCACGCGCACCAACCCGGGGTCCATCTGCGTGAAGATGTCGCTGTCGCACACGTAGATGGGCTTGGAGCAGGGCGGCTCACCTCCACGGCTCTTATCACGACGCAGGGTCAGAGTGTGGCTGGAGTAGTCGGGCATGGGAGGCATGTGTGTCTTGGCGCTGGGCTTTGAGGGCAGTGTGTGGAAGTTGGGACCCATGGGAAGAGGCAGCTGGGGGAGAGGCATCTTCTCCTCTGAAGAGCTCTTCATGCCACCTTACAAAAAAAATGACATGATGCATTTTAGCACAGTGCTACAGCAAAGCATAGGGATGTCAATAAATTTCACAACGTTTTCAGAATATATACATAAACAAAAGTCAACTTTTAGCTAAACCTAGGATACCACTAGAGATTTGATCATGTTGTTCTAGCTAAATTGCTGGATTGACAGCTGCTTTGGTCATGTTTCACGTGGAGTCATGCTACAGCTACCTCCAATGCTCGCTCTAATTATAGACTCAGTCTTATTCAACTGTCAAATCTATTTCCAAAGGAATCTGACAATCTCAAGGAGTGTGAAAACAACAACATATATATAGCAGCAAGTGTTAAGCTGGCAATCTCACCTGGTCTGTTTGAGTCACCATCCTTTTCAAAGTCACCCTATGAGCGAGAGAAAACAGAGAGGGAGGAGAAAACAGAGGGAATTAAAATTAAAATCCACAGCTATTTGCGACTGCTGCAGGCTGTCATGTAAAATGCATGAGAATGCTAATGCTGCTTCCTGAGTTAGCACTGAATGTGTTGATCTGTGTATATTTGTGTGTGTGAGACACTCACCAAGCGCTGCGTGTGGCCGTTCTGCAGTGAGCTCCCAGAGTCGCCGTTTCCATCATCCTTACGATCGACTACACGACATTTCACAGCCTCTTGTACCTATAACATATATGCACACATTTATTCAATGCGTTAGCATTATATACAGTATATTTTCCATCACGTGAAGTGAGTGGCTGCATTTGCGGCCGAGTGTTTGTGTCTCAGCTCACCTCTCGTCGCAGGATGCAGTGCACCATGACGATGATGAAGCCCTCGAGCGAGTCGAAGACAGCGAAGAGGATTTGGAAGAGAGCCGAGCGCCGGTCTGTGATGGCCAACACAGCCGACATCCAGGTCAGAGCCAGCAGGGGGAGAACCACGCAAGAGCTCCACAGCGACGCCCTGCAGGAACCAGCACGATGCGTTAACCACAGCTAATGCGTGTGTGTGTGTGTGTGTGTGTTAAATTTATCCATCAGACTCTTCATTTCTCTGTATTCATAATTCCTTCTGGGTTAATGAATAGAGCTGATTAATTGTGATTTTTGGCTTCCTTAATTTAACATAATTGGCTATGATGTTTGGATTTATTGAGTTTCGTGCCTGAAATCAAGAGCTTCCCATCCATCCATCCATCCATTCAATGAAAGAAAAAGCCTATTTTTGTTGCTTTCAAATGAAAAATGGCTGAATATTTTTAAACATTAAAAAAACCCTAAATAAATGATGATGAATGTAAAGCTCTTACCCTGCTCTCTCCTTCAGCTTCACGTCTGTGATCCCGTCCTTCGACACGAGCTTATTAAAGACCAGAATACCAATCACCATGTTCACCTAACACACACACAATAGCACACAGTAAGGTCAAGAGCAATACAAAGGCATTTCCACATGCCCGTACACACCATGAATGTGATTTGTCTAGTATACTAGTAGTGTGTGTGTGTGTGTGTGTGTGTGTGTGTGTGTGTGTGTGTGTGTGTGTGTGTGTGTGTGTGTGTGTGTGTGTGTGTCTGGTTTCATTTACCAACACAACAGCAGCTGCAGGTCCAACAAATGAGTAAAGAAGCCCTCCCTCAAGAGACAGCCAGCAGCTACAGGACAAAAAGAAGCACTTAATGTTAGTAGCTTAGAAAAAAAAAACAGAAGAGGATAGAGGATAGAAGAAGAGATGCAGGATAGAGAGAAAGAAAGATGGAGAAATGGAAGTGTAGGACGCACTAGTTGACCGTGCCGTATCCCTTGGCCTTGGTGAAGCCTACGGAAACAGCCACGACGAGCGCGGGCAGACCCCAGCCCAGGCACAGGAAACGCTTGCGGATGATGCGGTTGCGCAGACGTCCAGTCACGGCCATATATGACTGCCACGCCTCTGTCAGAACCCAGCAGAAAGAGGAGAGGAAGAAGAAATGGAGGAAGGCGGCCACCAGGGTGCACATGACCTGAGAAAGAGAAAAAAAAAAACAGGGGTTAATGTTACAAAAGGATTTTCCATTTATTAAAATAGATTAGACATAGAACACAATGTACTAGAGGATGCTGGGTAAGAGTGATGTCATACCTTGTTGCGAGCCTGTGTCTGACCAATCAGGATGAGAGCGTTGGAGCAGATGATTGACAGGCAGAAGTTGATGAGGATGACTGAGCGTTCAGAGCGAATATACCTGAGAGAAACAAACCAATCAGTCAGTTAATCAATCAGTGACTACTGATCTTACAGAATCAATGTGTGTGTGTGTGTGTGTGTGTGTGTTCTTTCATGTTCTTACTTCCAAACGGAGACATAGATGATGATGAGCAGTAGCAGCGTCAGGGACGAAACACCACATCCCACGATCATCGTAACCGATGGCAACAGGTTCTTATCCATGTTCTAGGGAGGAGGTGATGCAAAATATTTAGCTGTCTCACACACACGCACACACTATTCCCTTCAGGCAACATGACTGGCAGAAGTAGGACAGTTCTCAGGGAAGGAGAAGTAAAGGAGAGATGCAGTGCGTGTGTGTGTGTGTGTGTGTGTGTGTGTGTCCTGCAAGGGCCAGGTGGACTAATTCTCACCTCTGCAATAATCTGTGTTGTAGGTGAGTGGAAGCTAAATGCTCATTTTGTGCCAGCAGGCACATAGTGGCGTGTGAAATGGTGTGAAAGAGAATATAGCATCCATGGGCCATTAATGAACAACAACAGCAACAACAGTAATAATAATAATAATAATAATAATAATAATAATAATAATATTTTTATAGCTGAACTATCTGTATTTTAGAAAGTTTGCCTTCTGCACCTCAGATATATCCATACAATGTCTTATTTCTTACTGTTACCATTTGCTAGCAGATTTCCATTTTAAAAAGTTGAAAAAAATTATAATTATTTTCCCTTTTACTTATGGTTCAGTAGTTGGTGGTACAAGAAGCCAATAAGCCATTAAAATATATAGCGTTTAAAAGGTTTTTCATTTTAGAGATTTGAGAGTGTGCAAAACTGTTAAATAAAAAAAGTGCAAGAAGGAGAGGAAGAATGAAACCCTGTAAAATGATTAGGGGTGAACTCACTTCATATGAGATGTGTATTTAGTGTGAATGTGTTATATTATAGCTTATTACTGTGTCTTTATATCATCGTTTTCATGATTTGCACTAAATACTATATAACTATTTACTGTTTACTATAATACTACATAAAGCTATTTTATTATTATGATTTGTCATACGTATTCAGAAAGCACTTTAAAAAGAAAAGTACTAGAGTAAGGTCTAAAAAAGGGTTAAAAGGGTTTTTAAAAGGATAAGGACTTTGTAAGTGTTTTTAAGGTGAAACAAAGTGTTTATGATCAAACAAATTAATGGAATAACCTTATTCTTATTATTCATATTCTTCTTATTATTACACAAGGAATGCATCAATATCATCTTGTTGTGTTACTCATATGTATTTGTGTCTCTAAGCCCACAGACAGTTAATTATCAGTGCCTTCTCCCGGATCTGAACCAGAGCACCGTGTAAATTATAGCAGAGGAACTGAGAAAGTGATTTCAGTTCATGCTGTTTCTCCCAGTGTGGGATAACTGGATAAATCCAGCTAGTGTGACCCAAATATGACTTGGGCAGCTTTTGCCCTTGAAAGATGGAATGTTTGTCTGTTAGAGAAGAAAAAAACACAGAAAATCAGGACAAGGAGGCCGCAGAGAATAGCGCATGTGCTAATGATTGTCCTGTTCCAGTGATTCACACGAGACGGACTGGTTAAGGGCATTTGAACACGGGAGGAAGTAGAGCGTATCTCATAAGATCTCTGCTTCCTGTCCTTTCTCACAGGCTTTAATCATCCAGCTTGGAGCGATGGAGTCATGAAAATGCCTCTTGTGCATCATAGCCTTATTGCCATGTCTGCAGTCAGCTAGACGATCACCATTAGTGTGAAGTCACTCTGTTGACAGTGTGTGGCAAATAAATATGGCTGATTCGTTCTATGGGAATGTTGGATTTATATAATAATGAGAGGGGTGCTACTGGTAGTGGCTTTTGTTTCAAATGAAATCAGTTAGATAGACTGCAACGAAGAAAACGAAGAATAGAAAGCAGCTATTTTTTTTTTTTTTTACATCTATGAAAGTAGCTTTGATTGTGAATCTGTAATTGACCAATGCACACACATCACATCCAATAAGCTGGGCTGCAAAATAAGACGTGCGTGCATTAGTCTTTTGAAGGCCAGCGCTCTTGTTATTCCTCCCCTATCTCTCGGACAGCTCCATCACAGGCTGCGGATGCCGTTACCAAGGCAACAGCAGAGCAAGATGCTTTAGGCGCAGCAAGGCAGCCTCCAATCAAATGAGGAGGAGAGAAGATCTGCACAGCTCTGCGCAAAAAAACCCCAGCAGCCATTCTTTTAATTTTTCAGTAATCTTTCAGGTGATAATGAAATTGTTCGATAAGGTAATCATGTGCTATAGGCCCCTGAGTAAACAAAATGATAGGGGCAGAAATACATATATACATTTATATATATATAAATATAAAATGTAAAAATGTAAAAATTCTGGAAGATGATTCATAGTTAATCAGCCTCCTTTCTTTTAATCAGTAGTTAATCAATAACTGATTGTGTGACTAGACTGGAAGCATGCAGGCATATCTACATCCATACTGTCTAATAATGAATGTACAGACATTTTGAATTAACTTGTTTCCATCTATAAAGATTTGTTCTGCTGCCTATTTATACTAAAACCCCAACACGCACCTTTTCGCGCTCTTCCTCTTTTCTGCTTCAACAGACAACAATGCCACACACACACACACACACACACACACACACACAACAACAAACACGTCTCCCACGCAAATGCAAGCACACGCGCATAGTGGACTCACCAATTCGGGGTTCGGCCGTGCTAAGATGGCGAACGTGGAGAGAGCGTCACACGCGCACCTGGTCCTGCCTGAATCGAGCGCGAGCGCTCTGCAGCCGCGTGCCGACCACGAGCCCAGCAACGACTCACTGAGAGAGAGGGAGAGAGGGGGAGAGAGAGAGGGAGAGAGGGAGCGTTTCAGAGAGATCTCACACTGCAAAATGAACCCTCGGGATTTTTTTCCCGCCTCTCCCTGCACAAGCGTTCTACATAATAGGTGTCAGTGACAAAGAAAGGGACAAAAAAAGACTGAGAGAGAGAGAAAGAGGCAGAGCCACAGAACTACTGAATCTAGACAGATTCAGTGCATCCCAATGCAACCATAAAGAAAGATTTTTTTTTTTTTTTTGCAACCGAATCCCAGACCTTGTTTATTTTGTTTGATTGGTCCAGTTATTAACATAATTACCTCACTAATGAATTCAAATAAAAGATAAGGTCACAGGTCATAAAAATCCAGCACGAGAATTATTTCCCAAGTCACATGACCATGTCCACAGTATATGAATAATTTCTAGCAGCCAAAATGTCTCCCATCTCTTTCTCTATCTGAGAGAAGATGTGGTTGCCATGGCACCCTTGGCAGTGGAGATGGCGGGGAAGCAAAGGAGAGTGGATGTCAGCTCACATGACCGCACAGTGTCGGCCACGGAAATGGCGCAGTGAAAGAAAGATAGTTGTGAAGCTTGGATGGAGGTGGCGAAGGTGCAATGTGTACATTTCCTTCACTGGTCAATGAGAGTGTCTGCTCAGAGCTCGGCTAATGCGCAAAAATTCAATCACATCTCTCAGGTGGCCTAGTTCATTTATCCTGAGCTACAACTCCACCTTCACCGAGTTCCTCTATGTGTACATCTTGTGTACATTCATTCTTCACACTTAATGCGTATATATCTATGTAGACTTCATTTTTAAACTTCTTTCTTTTGTCTATCTATATAGCTGCCTTTTTGTGGAAGTGTTTATTCAGATCCCTGTTACTACTCTTCCTATCCAGAGAGCGAATGAGTAATGGCTCAGTGCTATCCCACATGTTCTACTTTCATCTGGCCTATTTACTGCTGTGGCGCTTGAATCTGTCTGCTAGAACAGCCACAACTTAAACTTATCATGTATGAGATCATATCCCATGCAGTGATATGGACTGGAACTTAGAGTCAGGCCAATTTCAGCCTGAAATTGAAATGCAGCATATACTGTACACTGGGCCTTATTTATCAATCTTTCAGTAAAGTTGTGTTTAAATATTTCTGTATGCCAAACCAAACCTATATTCCTGCCAGATTTACAAAAGTTTTGATTTTCTTTGCACTTGTTTGTATAATGATAAATGGTTATCATGTATAAATTACCAAGCGGGTTTAAGACACAGCTGATTTACATTCATGGATGCCCAAGAATCTCCAGAAAAGACAAAGCTCACAGAACTGAAAATGATAAAGTGACGATTAAACGGTGAAAGAGCGCCTCCTAAGGGCGCCATGTGCTAAATCTTCAGGTAATACTAACTCTAATACTACTACACACCAAGTCTTCCTCCTTTTCTAGGGTGCTATTACTTTTGTCCTAATTGATTATCTAGTTTTATATTTGTCTTATGCATAATAAAGGATTTTAAAATGTGAACGTAATCTTTATATAAAATCGCAGTAATTCTTGCCAGGTATATGATTTGAAGCTGAGAATCCTTATACATAAATTTACACAAACTAAGGAGCGTTTTGTAGGATATAAACGTTATTCTGAACCAACAGGACTTTCAGGCATACCAAATGTCTTGTGTGAATGCTCTTTCGAACAATTTACGAATAAATTCATTCATTTCAAGTTTGATAAACAAGGCTAATTTTGATTGCATTTTGGATTCCAAATGCTGTGAAACCCTTAAATGTGACTGTTAAGACAATCACAACTGATCATTATGCCTGAAGTCGTTTTTAGCCTGAATTCATCTTCGGGGTACAGAGTACAGGAAAGAGGTGTGTGTGTGTGTGTGTGTGTGGATGACTTGCACACATGGCACTGGGGGCAGACGAGTGCGACTGCCCTTTGCTGCTGTGAAAGCATGATGGCCAGCTGGCCTGTTAAATTCAGAGCAGACGCACGCTCATTCATAGACACGCACATGCGTAGCCACCCACGCACAGAGATTGTCAGCTACATAATTAACACTTACGTTTCACTCTCATCCCAGGCAATGCATGTCTCATTGACGGTGTCCTGCAAAGAAAGCAAGATGAGTTTGGGTGTTATGTCTAGAACATTTTCTAGAGATCCCTGAGAGTAGATTTATCGTTCTTTATGATGTTACTCACATTGTGCAGGTGAGGGAACTCAATCTCTACTGGGGTAGACAGGAAACCAGGGTTCGGCTTCACCATTACCGTGACAACCTTAGAGTTCAGCAAAGTGCTGTTGCTGAGGAGAGAGATAACTCTGTTAGACATGAGTGTTTGTTCTCTTTTACCTCTCTAAGGTACTGTAGAGGACAAAGATAGTGTAGCAAGGACATTTTGTGTGTGTGTGTGTATGTGTGTGTGATGGCATACCTCTGCACAGACAGGATAGGGCCCAGATTTCTGTAGAGAACAATGCCAGTTACAAAGCCGGTGCTCTCTTCAGCATCTGCAAGAAATTGCATCATTAGAAACGAGAACTTTTGGCAAATATTTATATATAAAAAAGATATATATTCATGTGTTTGCTGATAAGAGAGCGTGTGTATCTACCTGGCACATCCATGCTAAGGGCGTTGCGTGACACTACAATTTTCTCGTCCAAATTGCGGACCCACTCCATCATGCCTCTCCATCCCTTCATGGGGAAGATCACATCTGAAGTCATAGTTTTGGGATGCTTCTGGATGCTCAGCACTGCCAGTACAACAAGTAGAAAAGAGTCATGAATATAGATTAATGACTCATATTTGGGTCCATGTCAGGGTACAACAAGGATATAGTCAATGAAACTGACTATGAGCACAAATATAGGTTCTTTGAATAACACATGAAAGTCACAAAGCCATCATGTTTGCCCTGCCAACTTACCAAAGTTCTCAGTCATCTCATAAATATCTTGGAAATCTCTCATCTGCTTGCCAATGATGTCAATGAAGTCTTCGATCAAGCTGAACAGCTCCCTAATGTTTACCCCCATCTGTGAGAAGAACACAAGGATTAGTCATATTCACATCATTTTCACAGCCCCATACAAGATCTGCAAATATTATTTTCCGAACTCAAAGCACCTTTTAAATTTTCAATAATGCTATCCATGTATAGAACTCAGCACCACAAATACTTCCTGAGTTCCATAAACGGTGCCGTGGCTGATTCATTTGTGGGTGTGAGCGAATTTGTACGTCTCTCTGACGCATATGTGCGCACGTGTGTAGGCGCGAGGTGTCCTTCATTTCGTGGCCTATACAGCTCCTGTTCCCTCATGAGCTGCCATGACAACACACAGATTGCTGTGTAGGCGGAGTGAATCTTTTTCTCTTAAACTCACTGTGCCAATCCAGTACATTAAAATTTCAGTGAAAGTACAAGACGTTTCATAAGAGACTGGGCAACAGTGAGGCGGGAGAATTCTAAAAAAGTCTATATACTGCCTCAGACCTTGTTTCTGAACAGCGAATGGTAGCTCAGTTCTTAATGATGAGATGTAGTTGGCAAAGTCTGCATAAGGGAATCATAAGAGAACAATGTAAGTTCTCTTGACATATAGTTGAGACACAGTGCAAGCATAGAGCTGAAGATAAAGCTCAGCACAGGGTTAAAGATCTTGTCCAAGTGTCTCAAGCATGTCGAATTGGTTCTCCATCAGATCTGTAACTTAAGCTGACAACCCTAAGAGTCTGGAAGCGCTTTTATTTGTTGGACAGGCTTAATCAGAGTGAACTCCATATGGGATGCCAGCATGCAAGCTAGTGAATCAGCCTTCTCTCTTAGGTACAACCCACCCAAAATGGCTTCTTAATGTTGACTAATGGCTCTTGCTGCCTATGAGGGAGCGCTGTGAATCTAATTCACGTGCGACACCTTTTAGAGCCCACACCACAGGGCTATTCTGCTAATGAGTCAGTATCTATATTCGCTTGCATTGGCAAATGGGCTCTGAGCAATAATGAGAATGCCGAATGTGTCAGGGAAGACACACACACACACACACACACACAGACTCACCAGCTGTGCTTCTTGCCATTTACCATGGTGGTCCTCCTTCAGTAAATTGCTGATTGTCTGGACGTAATTCTAAGTAAAGAGAAATGACAGTTCTCATTTGGCATCAAATTAAGCAATGTTCTTGATGCTTCTAAAGAAAAACACGGGGTGGTGTTTACCTCTACATCAACAACACTGTAACCAGCAGTTCTGAAGATCTGAGAAGTGTTCCTGAGCATTTCCATGACCGCCAGCAAGTCCCCACTGTACTTTGTTGCATCGTTTGAGGTCATCCTCAGCCTGGACAGCATTTCAGACACGCCATCCACCTGCACTCCTGTCTGGGACTTAGAGAACTGCTCACGGGTCTGAGGATAGAATAAGACATGATAGTTATATACTATCAGGCATGTTGAAAATAGTTTAACTTTGAATTTCTATAGCAATAAATATCATGATCTGTAGATATGTGGAGTCTCACCAGGGCCTGGATGTCTTGGAATTCTCTGGAGACGCATTTGATGTAGCTAGGGTTTCCCCACAAGGCCAAACCAATAGCGTCCAGGGTGCATCGGCGGAGGACGAGGCCTGGGAAAGAGCAAAGCAGAGTGTTCTAATGATCCATGTGGGACATATGGAAGGTCAAGAAAGGCCAATGGCAAATGTTAGCAGGTCCCCTTTGAATCAGATTATTTTCGGGTGTTGTCACAAAGTTCTACTCGGTACCTGTTGCGTCAGAGGGGCATGGAACAGCAACGGTGTCACCAGCTGGAGTTCTCTTCCACACTGCATTTCCGTAGCTCTCCTCACCACAGATCTCATGGGGTTCTGCATGGTCCAATGTTCAGACCAGTTTAGTTTCGCAATATTTTCATAAAACAAGACAGAACTACTGGGTAGTATGAGAATACAAATATACAAATATTGTATTTTAGATCATGTTTTTTTTTTCAGTTTTACCTGGGCATCTCTTCTCATTGCAGCGCCTAAAGTCAGCTTTATCACCGATGCAGGGTTCTCCACCAGAGAATGGTCCCTCACACACCCTCTGCCTCTGCTGGCTGCCTCCTCCACATGTCTTACTGCAACTGCCCCAAGAGCTCCAGGAGAGCCATCTCCCGTCCACTACAAAGTCAAAACAAAGGCATCTAACTTCAGAATCTTTTACTCTTGCTGATTAGTCATTATCTCACCGGGATCTCCCAAAAACTTTCACTTCTACAAGGTGTGGACATACCTGGGCAGTCTCTGAGGAAGCAGTTGCTGGTTTCACGCCAGTCTCCACGGCACTCCGAGCCTCCGTATGATGGGCCGTTACACTCTCGTGTGCGCTGCATTGTTCCATTGGAGCAAGAGGCAGAGCAGGGACTCCAGGCAGACCATTCGTTCCAGGAACCATCAACTACAGACAAGAGACAGGAATATGTCAAAATCTGAGACAATCTGCTTTACATTTTATTTTCACATAGTAGTTGAAGATAGAAGGGCACTTCTGAATTAAATAAAACCGTATTTTGCCATTGGTTGTGTGAAAAGCATTTAGAGCCATATGAAAGGTGTGAGTGGGGCATGTTTTTATATCTTGGTGGGGAACAATTGTCCCCATAAGAAAAAAAAAATATCTGGCAGTTTTGGTTAGTCCCCACAAGGAAAAACCTAGTGATCTGCCATTTTACGTTGCAGTGCATGAACAGACTGTGGACTACATCGCCATCTGGTGTTGAAACTGCAAATGACACTTGAGCAAGCCTATAAACCTGACAGTGACAGAACTACAGAATTACAGAAGAATGTATTTCTGTGGATTCTAGAATATTCTATTCTTTTTACTCTTTGAGTATTTATTTTATACTGTGTGTACTGTGCAATAGTTACTAACCAGGGCAGACAGCAATGTTGCAGAATTTGGTCTGTTTTCTGGGCCCAGTGCATGGTTCTCCTCCGTTATTTGGTGGCTTGCAGACACGGACACGGTCACGGTAGCCGCGACCACATGTAGAGGAACACAGACTCCATGGTGCCCACTCATCCCAGGCTCCGTTCACTTAATTATGGGAGAAACAGCGATCTTAACACTATGTACTGATTATATTAGAACCAAAGGCACTCATTATCAGTGTACTAATATTAGTGCACGCATGTTGATATGTGTATTTGTGTGTACCTGGGCAAACCACAGAGTTGTTGCAGGGTCTGTTCTCTCTCAAAGGGCCGATACACATCATGCTGTTTCCCGATGTCATACAGTTGCGTGTGCGACTCTGCCAGCCCTCACCACAGCTAACAGAACAGGAGCTCCATGAAGACCACTGATCCTGTACTCCGTCTATAACCAAGAGTTTCATTAAGTCAGTGTTCTGGAGAGAAACTGAAACTTTAAAAAGCTGTAAGATAATATAGGTTAAATCTAGTTACCAGCTTGAGGAACTGTTATCTCCTCTCCATTGTCTCTCCTCAGGCCAATGATGGAACGCAGAGCCTGGCTACGCTGACGCACTTTACCTGCTCAGGTAGATATAAACCTCCATTAGCCACCACTCAATTTTCCATTTACAATTTCTATTTTTACTGGACAGTCATGCTCACCAATGCAGGGTTGGGGGTTACAGGCTCTGGCCTCCTCAACCACACCCTCACAGATGCCATCTTCGGGTTGGCATGCTCTGCTGCGCACCTGGACACCGCCTCCACACTCGTTGCTGCACTCGGACCAGCGGCCCCAACCAGACCAACCCTCTGCAATTAGACACAACATATTTTCACTCTTCAGAAAGTTGATGAACAGGTCATTAACAAGAATCTTACTAATTAAGGCACAGGACCCCAATCCTGGACCTGTACATCTTAGTGTTTTCCCTGCTTTCATACACCCACTTCACTTCAGGAAGTGTTGTTAATTATCTAAATCAGGTGTGTTAGAACAGTGAAAAGTCTAAAATGTGTGGGACAGGGTGTTCTCCAGGATCAGGTTTAACAACCTGTGTACTGAAGTGCAATGAAAGTTTGACAAAAGTCTAAATAAATGACTGAAAAGATTGCCAATACTGCCACCTGGTGGACGACAACTGCAGCCTGCCACACTGCTGTTTTTCAGTTTTTCAGTTATTCAGTTTTTCACAGTGGGTACAAGGTTTCGGCAGCTAGTCTGGCATTTGTCCCTCAAAAACAAAATGTATCATGAATTCAGCCAAAGAGTCAATAAATCTAAACAGTACTGACATTACAGTTAAAGTTAAACTTTTCTGTAGATGGTGATTGCAAAACAGAAGCCTTTGAGTACAAAATGCCAGCGCGCCGCATGAGAAAACAGATTGAAAAGGGTTTTAGCACCTGCAGTGTTGTATGCATGCCGTATCGCTGGAAACCGGCGGGTTACTAAGGCAACCACAAGTGTGATACATCGATTGCCTTCCCCTCCCTGGTGGTGGAGGCATTGTGTGAACATCGCCTCTTAGCCTCATCTCACTAACACCTCAATTTTCCCCAATCTCACACACACCTGCTTGCCTCCACATCAGGGCTAAATAACTCACACCACCACTTCAATAACAGGTTTTTAAGCCTGGTGAGATGTTGGGTGTTGGGAGTAAAACTCTGGCTTTAGTTTACAAACTGCCTCTAAATTTGCAGTTTATGATCCCTGAGCACAGACTGTTCTACAAGAAAGAGCTCTCAGTTTGTAGAAGGTGGAGACATTAGTGTTTAAAATCAAAATCGTCATGCAAGCAAAAATGTGGCTGAGTGTAATTTGTTGTTTTCTCCAGAAGGTGGCAATATTGCAAAACCATGTTTCTTCTTCTTCTTCTTTTTTTTTTTTACAGAGTTACATAGTACAAACAAACATTAATGCCATTAAAGCACTCACAAACACACTCTGACACTTACTCATGATCTCAGCATCCCTGTTGTTGTCTCTAATAGTGGGTGTGCATTTCTCCAGGTAGACTCCACCCCTGTAGCACCCGCCTGGCCTCCTCTTGGGTGGCTCCCAGCACTGGCATGGCGTGGCCATGATTCCGCAGGGGTTGCCTTGGGAACTGGTCGCCAGACAATCCTCGAGCCACTTGCAGAGCATCTCACAGGCAGGCACGCTAGGGTTCCTCTTACCCACGACCAGGAACTCGGCGCTGAACTGGCTGCCCTCGTCATCATTTCCGTCCTCTTCCACCAGAAGCTCTGTCCCAATGCGGGGCACCACCTTCTTGAGCTGGAGGAACTGCTTGCTGGACTCAAGGTAGGCCACTGCAGACGTAGCATCACACAGGCGCACTACCTCATCAAAGCTTTCCATGCCCAGGTAGGTTCGTGAAGTCTCCAGGAATGAGTCAAACTGGAAGGTCTTGATCTGGCGTGGTGTGCAAGATTCGGTTGGCTTGGTGATCTTCATGTAGACGGTGTAGCGACGAGGATCAGGGTTCTGCAGGGTCCACGAGCATGGGGATGCAGGAAGTGCTGTTTTGGATGAGAAGACACCAAAAAAGCGGCTTTGCTCGAGTGTAGCACAGGTGGCCGAGGCGGGTCCAGATGGGGTGGCGAGAGTCAGGTCGAGAAACACACACAAGGCCAGAGAGAGGCCAGTGAACAAGAAGGGTTTCCACTCCATCTTCTCCCTTGTAGAGGATGGATGGATTGGTGCACTGGGTTGATCTAGACCTCTTTAGCTCTCTCTTCCACTTTACTGCTTGTGTGAGGGATTTTCTTACTTGATATTTGAGCTTCTGGGTTTCTTTTTGTTGGTTGTTTCTTTTTTGCACTAAGGTAGCTTGGATGGAGGGTTAAAAACTTCACTAGAATAAGGGGGCCATATCTGTCTGTAGCAGATCTGCACAAAAGAACACAAACACAAACAACAAAACCAACATTAGAGGTCTTTGGTACAGGTCAAGCTGACTTTCACACAAACAGCATCAAGTGGGATTCATGACTGGAGGTCTCTATGTTATTGGAAATTTCAGAAATATAATTAGCCGCTCAATAATTATACAACCTGCTGGGAAGCCACAGGCCCATGATCAGCATTAGTCTGTGTTCACACAGGCACACATTGTCAGCATGGCCTTATTCAAATCACCATGGCTAAAAAACAGACAGCAATTACACTGTGACTCTAATTACAGTGCCTTCACAGCATGCTTTTCTTGTGCTCCCGTTCCCTTGTTTTCTCTCAATCTCGCACTCCTGCCCACGCGCCAACACATGGTCTGGGAGCTTACGTCAAACTGACGTGCTGCTTATGTCCACGTCAGGCTGGTGTCGCCTGGATACGCTGAGGTTTGTGCAGTTTTGAGAAAACCAGCAGGAACTCTCACCCTCAACTCCAAAATAAGTTGTCAACAGGGAGACAATCTTGTGCTTGCAATTTGCAAAAGCAACCAAAAGTTGCAGGGCTGACTATGCAGTCGAAGCATGATCTACAGACATCCATCTAGTAGAGATGAAGAATGTCAAAACATCACCTGGAACAAAATAACAACTAATAAGGAAAAAATGGTCGAGGTGTTCTGGAACATTCTCAATGACACCTTTCTTCCGGTTCTCTAGTTGTCATGGAGAAGTGCTCAGCCTCATTTTTTCTGAAGGTCAACCATCTTCTCTTCCCAACCATCCCCCACTCCCCTGCAAAAGTAGGAGGAGTAAAGCTTGAGATATGGGGGGGGGTTTATCTCTCACAGGGCTTCTCCGAAGTAGCCGGAAGTTTTGTTGCTCCTTCTTTTGTGCTTTCTTGCTGGCACAAAGAGCAGAAAACAGAAGAAGGGATGCAACCAAGCCCAACTGAGTGAAGAAAGAAGAATGGGTGGAGGAATGAAAGAAGGATAAGACAGCACATACTACTTATTCTAATATCCCTTGAAGGGAAAGTTCAACAGGTCATTCAGGCGACTTGAAGTTTGAGGGTTTAGCTTAATATATTCTTCATCACCACAATTTTTTTTTATTTGTCTCCTTTCTACTTACCTTTTCCCCTCCATATATTGAATGTTTAACAGTGTAAGTATCATGCAGTGAGTACTATAGGGCAACTCATTCCTCTTTCTGTGCCATCTGATTGCTCCATCAGTTCTAATGGCTCTGTCTCCCACTTCCAGCTGGCTCTCGCCATCTATTGAATCTCGCACACCGGAAGCCATTAAAAGCAAAATTGAGAGCCCTAAAATTCTCTCTCTTTCCCCATTCCCTTTCCCTTCCTCCTCTCTCCCTCCCTCTCCCTCTTTCCTCCTCCCTGCTTCGTTACTGAAAGGCAGACTGCAATTAGCTGTTTCAGCTGTAGATGATTTTTTTTTTTGGATTCAAGTACAGGCAGAATGACAGAAAAAACACGGACAGAAAGTAGAGCTATACGGATGCGGATGTCGGAAGATAATTTATGCAGATCTGCTCCTGGTTCGAGTGCCACTTATGCAGCTTGAGTCTGATTATCTCGGATGCATCTCGTCCATGTAACCCCCTCACCACCAACATTTCTACATACTTAATTTGCAGTCACATGGACTTACAGATCAGTCACAGGTCTGGAGATCTGTTCTGTGCAGCTGGACTATTGTGGTTTTGAGGCTGTCCCAACACACACATATACACACACACACACAGGTGCCAAGGGCTTTTTCTGACTCACTCAGAGAAGATGATTCAGGCGTTTCCATAGAAACTACAAAGCTCTTGCCATGCGTGCAGCAAGACCTCGTGTTACATTTTCATAACTATCAGCGCAGTTTTAGTGTCTGATCTTTAGATTTAAGCAAGACTGAATGATTTATTCCTAAATGTTCCCAATATGATTGGATCACAGAAATGCTTTAGAGAATAATCACTGATATTAGACCATGTTTTTGTTATTATATGCAACACGCCTGATGCTGAGCAGGAGAAGAATCATGACTTAGGGCTTCATATATGATTTAAGAGAGATGAAGGCACAACGAAGGCGTCGCTGCTTCATTTGATGTCTCTTTTTCTTCTGCCTACACAGTTAGCTTTCTGTTTCCTCCAGGCACTTGTGTGAGGAGAATAATGCACACAGTAGGGTTTTAGACTCGAGCGCCACGTGACTGTGCAGACACATGCATGCACACACACACACACACACACAAACAAGCTGCAAACATTTTCCTAAAC
This sequence comes from Pangasius sanitwongsei, assembly GCA_037576675.1. Classification (NCBI taxonomy): domain Eukaryota; kingdom Metazoa; phylum Chordata; class Actinopteri; order Siluriformes; family Pangasiidae; genus Pangasius; species Pangasius sanitwongsei. Next base: position 5,051,024 of record CM075011.1, read on the forward strand.
ACGTTAACAGAAATCAGGCAGCACTCCAATAAAGCCATTAAAATGCTTGCAGTAGTTCAGTGTGAAACGTGTGTGACAGCTATGTGTGTGCGTGTTCAATGAGTGTGTATTGGACTGTGTGTGAGGTTGTGTTAGATAGAAGTGGATAAGGCTAATGAATTCTTATTAAATGCATGCACAAACACTTTGATCGTGCAGGTTCCCACACAGCGCTCACGCGCACACACACACACACACAAACAAACAAAAAGTCGTTTGAGACACTCAACAGAGAGAGACTGTTCGAATCAGTTGGGTTGCTATGGAGATGGAAGTGTGCACACACAGACGTATTTGTGTATGCAGGCTATGACGGACAGGAACTCAGCAAGTTTTGACCATATATGATCGATGCATTAGTGTTTACTTCACTTCTTATGCAACAAGTGCTCAACCACTCTCAGTCAAAAGCTTTAGAGCTTAGAGACTTGAAGCTTTTTTTAAAAGCAGCACACATTATATAATGGTTATATTTTATAAATGCACATAATCCTAGTCCTAATTGTACACTAAATACTAATATGTCAGAATACTGATTTCATGAAGGCTACATCCATGCTGTGTTTTCTTTTTTCATATATCTGCATATATGAAAATATATCTTCTTACACATATCTTCTTACATAAACTGTGGAATAGCACGACACAAGCTGACTAACTAAAGTACGCATGTTGGTGCGTGAGTACGAGTCTCTCAGGCATGATAAGTTGAAGCCAGAGAAACCAAGCCAAAACATGCAAACAAGTCTCAGTCAATTCCTTCACTTTCAAGAACAGAAATCCAAATTTACTTTTTGGATACAAGAACATTTAGATCCATAACATTCCCATTTAAAAACGTTTAAACAAATTACAGTTATACAGTCCACTCATGTTCATCTGCCTAGTTAGAAAGATCAGTGTGAAGCATTGCTTTTTTACTCCAAACAGTTGCACACTGCCTTTAAGTTGAACCAAATGTGCATTTCAGTTGCATGCTTTCTCAGTTATGATGCGTATTTTCAGATGAAATATTTCAACTCAATGTTGAGTTTAACAAAAACAAACAAAAAAAAAATGCAAAAAAAAAATGCAGAAATGCATTCTGTTCATGCACAGAAATGTTGCTACATTCGTCACATTGGTAAATTCAGAAACAAACAAAAAGCTATATGAGAGTTAGTAAAATGCCGTGCAACTCTGGACAGTGAGGAGCGCGTGATGTTTCAGCACCACGGAGAGCGACTCCATGTCGTGAGCTCTGCGCACGTGGGAGCGCGAAGGAACGCACCAACGTGCAACCGTGATGCGATGCATCCGAAGTTCAAGCAGCTATCAGATCCAATCTATGCAACACCAACTTTCAGAAAGTGCTCTCATATACAGCAAATACAACACAGACAGCCATGCCATGCACGTGGACTATAGCAATCAGACGGGGAATCATAGCTACCTTTAAAAGTGTGCGTATCTTCGATAGAGTCTCTCCATCCACAGGCTTTTCACCGCCAGGAAATCTTGTCCGCTCCCGCTTTCTTCAAACTCTCCTTGTCAGGTGAAGTTGAAGGCAAAGTTGGGGGAGAGGAAAAGAAAAAAAAAAGCGGTGGAGAAGCTTATGCTTCTCTGTTTGTTGTATTTTTTTTCTTTGCAGACTGATTCCAAGTTTCAGTGCAGTCCACTTCCACAAGCAATAAACGGCAAATAAAGCGACTCTGACCAAACTCCAGAGAGTTTAACTACCAACTCTTTGCCTGTTAGACTTCTATTCCCAGCTTTCAGAAAGCAAGGCAAGCGCGCGCTGCTTCTTCTCTTCTCTCTTTCTCTTTCTCTCGTCTTCCTTTGCGGTCTAACAGCTCCTGTCGTCTTTGTTGGTACTTTTACTCCCGGCTTCGGAGTCTTGCTTGTGGGTCTTTATGCACTGCAAGTGGTTCAGTCTCAGTGTGCCTCGTGGCCTCTTCTTCCAGGACTTATATGTTCCCCCGCCCCCCCGCGCGGAGAGTCGGAGTCTTTGCGTGGATGAAGTGAATGAGACAGCATGAGGAGGGAGGGAGAGAGGGACGGAGGGATGGAGGGACGGAGGGAGGGAGAGCGGGGGAGCTGTGCGTGTGAGGAGTGTACGTGTATGTGTGTGTGCGCGCTCTCTGAGAGAGAGAGAGAGAGAGAGAGAGAGAGAGAGAGAGATGGAGAGGGGAGGTAGCAGTGGAAAGACGGAGAGCAACTACGCACACACGAACGCTGGGGACCGGAAAGAAGACATCACGGAGAAGTGTGTATCATTACATCACCTGCTGACCGCCGTGATTTACCGCCGCAGCGCACACCGATATGAAGAGTTCCGTCATTTGAACACAAAAAATGCGTAAACAAGGACAGTGTGTGTGTGTGTGTGTGTGTGTGTGACCTCGCGTTAAAACCTAAGCACAATATACCTGATGTGATAACGTGATAACGTCACACTGTTCACACCGCACGTGCTGGAGATTGAGAGATGTGGGATGCGTAAAGAGGATTTGGAGACAATTATCACTTTATTATTATTATTATTATTATTATTATTATTATTATTATTATTATTGAAAGTATGAGATAAGGAAAGGGTCATTAACAGTGTCATTAACTTCATGAGAGCACGCTGACGATTCAGACACACACACACACACACACACCCACACACATATGCGGATTTACACAAAGCGGGAGCGCGCACGAGGGAGACAGAGTGCCGTGGGCGGCTTTGGGTGCGCGTCGGGAGCGCGCACCAAACGGAGGACGCACCAAACGGGGGCGTGCCAGAGCAGAGCTCAGAGCTTTCCAGGCTACACCTGCTCTTCTGCCTGGAGGAGAGGCGGGAGAGAGCGTGATATCCAAAAAACTCACCACACAGAGTTAGTCAACATTACATAAAGATATCCGAGCTCCAGGGATGACCACATAGTCATCTACAAGCTATATTTACAAATATCACACACACACACACACACACACACACACACACACACACACAACAGCTACAAAAGCTCAGGCTTCCCCTGTGTTGCTTCCGTCATGAGTTATGGTCATGTGAGGGAGGACTTATTACTTGTGCGAGTCTCCACACACCCCAGACCACGTAAGAGAGCAGGTGGTCTTGAAGGAAACAGTAAGCAGAGTTCTCTATAGTTGTCATTTGTGTGTGTGTGTGTGTGTTTGTGTGTTCCCTTCCAACCCCTCCACTCCCCCTCCCGTTCTTAAGTCAAAAAAGAAAAGGGAAAGCAAAGGAAGTGTGATTAATATGTTCGTGTGGCATTACTCATCAGTGGCGGAAGCACCAGAGCCACGGCGCAGGTAGGAAAGCCTGTAAGGCTCGGCCATCTCTCTCTCTCTCTGACTCAGGGATAAATTACAGTAGTCTGCTTTCATGTCTGCTGTCACCACATAGCAAGATTGTGGATGGCAGGGCACACGTGTTGATCATGTCACAGATGGCAGATATCAATTACTAAAATGCTACTAAAACATACACAGATTCTGTCCCATAACACCTGAATTTTACTCCTCGGACAGCCCAGTGGCACAAAGTGTGTGCTACTGCTTTCTCCAAACTTATAGCATAGTTCATGAAGTTATATTCTTTCTCACAGAGATTGGTGAGAAAATAAACAGTCAAAAGTTGCAGCAGGTAATGAATTCCTTTACGCTGTTCATTCATTCATTCATTCATTCATCTTCAGTAAGCACTTTATCCTGCTCAGGGTTGCAGTGGATCCAGAGCCTATCCCAGGAACACTGGATACAGTCTGAACACCCTTTCACATATTCACACTCTTGTTCACACCTACGGGTAATCTAGCATAGCCAGTCCACCTACCTGCATGTTTCTGTACAGTTTGATGAGGCAGGACGAAACCCACACAAAACACAAGGAGTGAAAATGCACAGAAACGCCACACAGAAAGTAACCTGAGCTCAGGATCGAACCGGAAAACCTGAAGCTGTGAATCAGCACCACCATGTCGCCCATAAAAATGTTTAATAACATACAGTAAATAACTTTACCTTCATTTTCTTCATTGTGCAAACAGTGATGCGGAGTTAATAAAAAAAACAGTTTATTTTGCTCCCTTATAACTTTATAACTTTATGTATCCATCTCCTGTGAATACCATAAATGTATCAGTGCACATTTATTCTCATAAAATATCAATAATAGTATAACAGACCCCTTAAAGATTATATCTACTAAATATGTTAGTTTTTATGTTAGTATTTGTATGATAATACTGGAAGCTACAGTCACTTACATACTATTAAAGACCTCCAATGCATATCATGTTTCTCAGGTGAATCTTTGAAGTAAATGGGAGTGGTCATGTGACCAGTTACACCACCCACATAAAAATATACACATAAAATTAAGACAGCTGATAATATAATTTATGTTACCCTTCAGTAGAGGCATATCATCTTTTTTTTTCCCTGAGATTTACATATTAAAAAAAAAACTTTGCCACATCTGTGGTTCAGTGATTATGGCTGTGTACTTCGAATGTTAAGTATATAATCACAGAACCACAGACTAGGGTTCACCTGTCAGTCATAAAACGTTAATTCCTGGTTTTTTCCTTACCAGAGCTGATAAAAAAAATACAGATCTGATTTTCATGCTTTTAAACATGACCCTCTGATTGACAGTAATGTGACCTCAGTCAGATGGCAGACAGAAAAACTGATCTATATACCAAAAGGCAGTGCAAGCAATACAGCCTATGTGCGTGTTTTTATACATAAATTTACACTGCAGTTACTGACAGAAAGAAATAGTCTACTCTGCCAAGCTTGTTAGACCCGAGGTCTCTTGTTTCACATTGCGTTTGAATCATTCAGCCCCTCCCTTTATGGCACCCTTACAGACACTCAGCAGAATAACTGGAAGAAGGGAGAGAGAAGTAACAGGCAATAACGTGGAAGGCTCACTCAGGTGTGAGTAAGTTTTCCCAAGGACACACGTGAGACTGGTCTTAGCAGAGCTCTGAGAGTGGGAGAGGTGATGTTATCTGCAGCTGCAGGAACCCGGGGGACTCATCTGATCAAGTGTACGCAGAACAAGTTCTGAGTCTGTGCGTAAGAACTGCACAATGAAACTGGCACATATCACACGTGTGTACGCACAGCTGTGCTCAATGGATGCTGATAAATCCCACACACTCTAAATTACTACCGTGCATGGCCACGTTCAATTACATAAAGAAACTCGTAGAAACTTCCCCAATAGCCTGCTTGTGCTCCTGCTTGTTGCATCTAAGAAGATGAATGTCGCCGAAAATGAAGTAGAGATGCTGTTGTGGAAAGTTTTATTTGTCATGGGCATCATCGCATTCATCATCGCATGAAATTAGACTTCATTTGTCACCTGTTAAGTGGGATTAAGAGGAATGGACACGCCTCATAATCAAATCACATGCTCTTACACTTTCCTACCACCTACTGCATACGCACATCCTCACTAACCTGATAAATCACATTCTATGTGTAGAAGTGTGCACTTGCATAATTTACGTAGAAAACGATGCCTTCGCACGGTTGATAAATGTAACACCAGGTGTGTGTGGGACACTTTAGGAGGACATGATGTCATGAGCCATTTACGCATATACACCTGTTCTAACTAGGACAATTAGCATTCTGACTATTATTGAAAATTGTTAAAATGAATTCATACGCTTGATGAACTAACAAAATGGTTGTTAGTTTGAAATTGAAAATACTCAATTCTGATTGGCTGGCATGTGTCTGTTACGTAAGGAATAAAACATGACGTGGCATGCTACTGATTGTCTACCAGTCACTATTACCATCCCAGCGTAGGTTAATTTCCTATAAACACACAACCTGAAGTGTTTTATTCCTCTTACACCACAGCAATTTACCAACAACTACAATTTTTTTATTTAGGAAATTATAATTCCATACTATTTTTCCATTTATAGTTACATTTAATGTTATTAATTGTCAAGTTAGTTCCTGATCTCACTTATGTTATTCCATTAAGTCAAGTTAAGACAGAAACAATGCTCCTTGTATAATCAACTTTAAATGTAACCTTGAAATAACAGTTCATGTTATGTAAGCTATGTTTCACTGTTATGCCAATGAACAATAATAAGAAAAAGCATGGATTGATACAGAAGTGAAGGAAGTACAGGCTATAATGCAGGACAAACAAAACACAATAACGCCTCTGAGACAAGACCACAGCAACAATCAAACAATTGAATACAACGTATTAATGTGTGTGTGTGTGTGTGGGCAGGGATATAAAAAGCAAAATATCTACAAAGCCTACATTGTTTTTGGACTTTAAATGGTAAGTAGACATGCTATAAGTGAAATAATACCTGTCAAAGTTTTCTAATCTAAGAAAATAATGGACTTGCTGGTGCTAAACACAACTCTTGGATTCACCATGCTTTGGCACTCTTCAGCTCCACCTTCTCTATTGTTTTCTGATATTGAGACACTTCAATAGCTGTTATTTCTTCCATTTCTGATGACCTTATAATACCTCACCTGGTTCCAGAATTAAACAAAAACAAATTAGTCATTATAATCAGACATTATAATCAGTAGCTCAGTGACGGTCCAGCCTAGATGCGCTGAGAAAGGCCCAGAGGGGGCAGAGGGCTTGGAAATTCTTAATTACTGCAATTACCCTATCTGCATCATCACAGAGCTAAATAAAGGCCCTTTTTACTCACTCTAACAATGAGGTAGAAGAACTTAATATAGAAGAAATGCCTACACCAGTGTCAGTTCATTGTATGTGGGATATTTCCATCAACAGTGGTAATTAATAAGACTATAGGACATGTATTTTGGATGTAAGATCCAGAGCTTCACACTTAGGGAATGTTAGGTAATGCTGAAAGGCCTTGACTGCTGTAAGCATGCATCACCAGGACAGGTAGCCACTTCCTTAAAGAGGACAAGTCAATCATATTTCCATTAGTGAATCAACTAATTGCAGATATCTCCCATTTCTGACACAGTAGATTTTTCTCTGTAGGTGGTAGACATGTTGGAATTGCTCTGGTCAGCTTCATAATGAGTAGAGATTGGAATGGGTGACACAAGATGGCTTGGATCTTTGAGTCAAAGCTATGTTAGATGGCTTTTCACCTAATTTTCTCCCCTCATTTAGTCTTACCTCCTAGCCATGCCTCCATGTTGCATGAAAATCACCAACTGCAGGAGTGAAGGCTAGTGTGTCCTTCCTATTGCTCATGGGCAGCTGAACATGCTTGAAAGAGAGCACTAAGTGCACTATTAGGAATACATGAGCTAACAGGCACCTAGCAAGAGAGAGAGAGAGAGAGAGAGAGACAGCAGGGCTAATTATGCTCTCTTAGACTCCTGGACATAGCAGTCACCATCAAGATTTGACCTTTACCGACCACATTTCAGTTGCTCTATGGTTAAGTATTTTACTGTGCAAGTAATTAAGGAATCACGGCATGGTTCTTATATTGCTAATGTATATTTCACATCTGCACATACGTACACAAAGAAATGCTGAAGCTTCTTGAAATGTCAGTGATGCATTAGATAAAGAGAGCCACTACAACAGCTGTGGACACCTTTAGCTAATTTCACTATATTAACAAACCCACACACATACACACAACCACACACAAAAACACACACAACCATAACCACAGGCACATGTACGGCACTCAGCGTCAGCTCAGTAGATTAGTAGCACACCCACAACACTCCACTCCAAATCGCATCATGGACATAAGAGCATCAGCAGCGCACAACAAAGCACAATCACCTCATCAGTATGTCAGAGTCTGTCTAGCAAAAGCACATCAAGTAGAGACACACACACACACACACAGCCAATGTACAGTCTTACAGACCACACAGATATATGTATTAACAATTCAGTTTCTGAATCTTTTCTATATGTCATAACTGAGGCTGACCAGGAAACTCATTTTAATGTGTGCTTATGTCACATAACTACAGCAAACTCAACTTCTCGGGAAAACCCATCTGATGTCACTGACAAAATTGAGTTTTTCTAACATACTTTGACATTTCAACTTCAAGAAACTATAAATATATTTCTCCAAAAAAGACATCTTCTTGGAAAGACCATGTTTCATAAGGAACCAACTTAAACATAACAGGAAAAACAGCCAGTCTCCTAAAAGATGTCTAAAACCTTGCTAGCTGAGTGAGATATGCTCCTACAGTGAATGTCACACTTTAATCAAGTTGTTGAATAGCTATATGTGCCATAGAGAAATGGATTTAAGCTGAATCGGTTCAGTTTGCAGTTATATAGGCTAGCAGCAGTTTGTAATCACAAATGCGTTCCCACAAATGTAATCAACATGAACTAAAAAATGTCCTAATTTATACCTTTTATACCTTCATTTAAAAGATCTGAATGATGTAGTCATGGAATATAAATGGACTGTCATGGGGTATTGAATGAAAAAAATATTTTGAGAGTATGTTTTTTACAATTTTTGTACTTTGGAGGACAAAAATGAAACTATACACTAACTTTCTGACAGTTATATATATATATATATATATATATATATATATATATATATATATATATATATATATATATAAGAT
>CM075011.1:5059772-5078810 GCA_037576675.1 Pangasius sanitwongsei
GATGGGTGAGAGTAGTCTTTTTTTATTATTGTTTATATATATATATATATATATATATATATATATATATATATATATATATATATAATAACAGTTGCAGGGAGCATAAGTAGAAGTAATTAGCTTCATCAGTGTAATTTGCGCCACAGGCATGCACTGAAACACATTCAAGATGATAAGTCCAGTTGTCTTGACTTACTACTACCAGACCCTACCTTTTACGAATCAGAGTTTACTTTGGGGAGAAATGGTAAAATGTATCCATACAGGGGGCACTTTGTGATGCAGTCACGTTTCAGCAGTAGAGTGGAGCTCAAACTGGGTCAGTGTTTTGTCTCTGTAGGTCAGTAATTTATTTCTATTTTGACAGGGTTACTGTTTTGTCTCTATTCTTTTCTGAAAGTGTGAATCACCACATCTGGCCTCTAGAGGGTGCTGCTGTTGCCACACAGTAGAAAGGAGAAAAGATTTCACAAAGGCCTCCATAGATTCTTTAAAAATTGGGAACATTTCTGGAATAAATATTGTGGAATAAACAATTTGGGAAATTATTTCATTTAATTCAAAATGAATCTTTTCAAATATGTTTAGAGGTCAAATAATAATTCAAAGGAATAATTCAAATTGGAGTTGCATTTTTAAAAAAATTAAAACATAATTTCTGACCTTTCTGATTTTCTTTAATTTTCCCAATGTGCTCATTTGTCATGTTGATTTGTCAGGTGCCATTGGTGGATGCCATGACTGCTTTTCAGATTTTATTCAGAAGGTGTGTGTCCATCTGCACATATTGATGGTGACCATTTAACTGATCTATGTGAAAATCTGGGACAGAGTCTGTCGTAAAAGCAGGTCAACCAGCCAGCTGGCCGGATACAACAATTACCGTGAAATAGCACACCTGCATGAGGCGAAGACCACAGAGGTCACGTTGGACTGACTCCACAGAGAGGAAGATGCATAGACAAATGTTGAGAAGGGAGATGAAGGGACGCATTCAGTGCTGTCCAAACATCTTGGTCTGTGATACGCAGAGTGACAAAACCAGAATCCTGAGGTCAGGCTGGGAAAACATTACTGCAAATGATGAGTCAGGGAGCTGTAATCAGGGATCTGGTTAGACAGTTGGAAAATTGGGGTTAGGGTTTATGTCAATGAAATGTAGTATTTATTTATTAATTGGTTTGAAAACAGACATAGAAGAAAAGAAATTCTGGAGAGAAAGACAGGTGAAGAACCAAGGAGGTGACTAGCGTGGGTCTGCTTCTGGTGACTCAGCTAGTTGAGATGCAGAGAGGAGGGATGGAGGGAGACAGGGAGAGTGATAAGGCAGTAGATAGAAAGGAGAGGAGTGCCCATGGAGTACAAAACCTACCAACCCTCTCCAGCCTACGCATCGTTGAGTGTTCTGGGAGAGTTCCCTTGCACTGGGTACCCCGTTTTTTGTGGAGGCTGCACAGGGCCAACAAGTTAACAAGAATACTAGAGCCAAAACACGTAATCATGATTGCTGAAGCCTAGACTATAAATACTAGGTTGAACGGTGTGCAGTAGGCAGGCCTGTGTGGGTGCGTTCACACTTGGCCACCCCTGCTAAACACTGCTATTGCTCCTAAACTTCCGCACAACACAGACTACAGCTCAGTACTCTAGTCTGTGCTTAGATTTTATAAAGTTATATAGCATAGTATCCCTGTCTGTATTTTGTCTGTATGCTGTCTTCTTTCTATCCAAAGGCAAATGCAACAATAGCAAAGAAAAACTCTCTCAATAATTGCATATAGAAAAGACCTAGAGAGGAGCCAGACCCCAAAGAGAAACCCATCCTCCTCTGAATGATACCGGATAGTTAGGTTTTGATATGATTATTGTGATGATGCTTTTCTTTTTCCGCCATAATGTCCTTCAGAAACCATGGAACCACTGACTCAGCATGGTAGGGACTTATACCCAACATGGGAGGCAATCATATCGAGTGACAGGAAGACATGAATCCACCTCTTCTCCATGCAGACTTCCCACTGGTGTCCCCCTAGACTCAGTTTGCAGTCCTCTTCCCTTTCTTCCTCTATAGTCATTTTCATAGTGATGTCGTTCTGTCATGTGGCTTCTCATACCATAATTATGCTGATGACACCCAACTAATCTACTTGCTCTGTTGCTTACTGTGTCTTGTCATTATCTCATCATACATCTACTTGTGGATGGCAGGAAATGACTTAAAGCTGAATCCCAACAAGACTGAGATGCTGAGATGTTCCAGGAAATACACATTCATGCCTTGATCTTGAAACGACAACCTCACTTCCTGTTCATTCGAAATGAAAATGCATGAAAACCCTCTGTAGTTAGGCAGTTATCTCTGCACATGTTGCTTTTCATTTGACCATTTCGCTCCAAGGAGGCCACTCAGGTACTTGTTTAGTCTGTCAGAGTCGACTACTGCAACTTATTTCTGGTTGGTCTTTCAATGCATGCTTTCAGGTCCCTATAACAACAAAGCCAGAAGAATTTTAGACCTTCATAGAAAAAGAAAAACATCAGTACATAACTGTACCTTATATCTTTGCAGCATTTATTTGCTTGTACCATGGGGAATAAAAGGGAACTTGTAGAACAACCCTTTTTAATAATACTGTATATGATGGGAATGAAGATTTATCATAAACAAAATATTTCTTAACTCACTTCTTTACTAAGAGCGTTGTATGTCCATTAGAACAAGAAGGTTCAAGAGGGTCTACTGAGAACATGAGTGGAAATTGCAACACTATTAGGAACTAGAATGGTCCACTGGAGGAATTTAACCCTATTCTAATGAAAGTGTGGGATGACACCAGTTCTTAGCTCAGAAGAGGCCAGCACAAAACAAGATACTGTTGATTGCAATAATTGTGCTTAAAGTAGCCCGCTCACCTACATGTTACTATGGTGCAACTGCTCAAAGAAAACGTGGCAAAAATAGCTACAAAAGAGTGCTGACGTGGTTTCTTTTTTTCTGCAGAACCTTATATTCTTTTACCTCCACAAAAAAAAGCTGTGTGCTATTAATTCACACAAAAAGATGCAAAAGATGTGCATTATCAGAGAAGGATGAAAAAGATGGAGATAGAAAAAAAATGGGTCTTTCTCCATTACAAAGTGCTCTTCCTTGCTCTTGTTGTATTATAACACAGTGATCTGGGTTTTTAGGCTCTCAAAACAAAAGCTATGGCTCAGTAAGTGTTAGTATGAGCATTATGCAAGATCCATACCTGTAATAGGCACACAAAATATGTCCTTTTAATTTGCATTGTATAATTACTGGATGCTCCATGTTCTGTCAGAAAAAGGCAATTTTCTTCAGTGAATAATTTCATGTTAAATATAGTATAACCCCATGGTTCTCAAAGTGGGGTCTATGGAGCATAGCCAGGAGGTTCATGATTTTTACATTTTGTTACAGTGGTGGAAATCCTGACCCATTTCAGGAATAAAAAGCTCTGAGGCTCCAATAACTAGCCAAAAAATTGTACCCATTTGAGTAATGTCCCTAATATTTGAATAGGTGTATTATGCTCATGAAATAAATCTGCACAGAGGGGCTCGCTGGATTTATTATTTTTTTTTTACCATTAAAGTGGTTCCTGGCTGCAAAATATATGACAAAAAATTGATGCCAGTTGAATCAGCCCTCAAACGTTCCAATTTGATAAAGCCAGTCTGGCCAGAGAGCACTTGAACTGTGTATGCGCTATTGCTAAGACCTCCTATCAGCTGTTCAATCAAAGATGAAGGCAATGCATCAGTCATTCTGGCCTGTTAATAATTGGTTTCACTTCCTCTTTCTGGCTCATCTTTGCAAGCTCAATTTTCAGGACGACAGAACTGACTCAAACTGACTGAGTGAGACCTCAGTGAAACCGACTATGTAGTTTGCATATAGCATTAATCCAGCTAAGCACACTCTTGTGCAGAAGGGGGTTCAATATGTACAAGACAGCAGCTTCTCTGTTCCTAGTTCAGTGTCAGGAGTTCAAGTTTTTTAGTTCTCAAGGCTGATGGAACAGTCCATTTTTGTCGAAAAGTAAATTCCATCACTCAAACTGATTCTTTCCCTCTGCCTCTTATTGAAGACTGTGTTGATAGCACAGATTCGTCCAAATACATCAGCAGGTTAGAACTATTCGGAATGAGAAATGTACCACCTGTCTTTCTGCATCTGAGTAATTACATCTTACTTGGATGGGTTGGAAAGTGTACACGGAGGATGTAGTTAGTTTCTCTCAGAATTGCCCAGAGTGGCTCCAAAGTGGTGCAACAGAAAAGTGCTTGCCCTGTTGCTGGGAGATTATGAGTTCTGATCTGTGGCCGTTAGCCAAAGAAAGCAAAATTGGCAATGCTTCCTGGGTTTGAGGTATGGCATACTCTCTCAGCTGTCAATCACAGTGACACTAGCCAATTGTGGGTGTCTGTAAGCTTAGGAGGGGCAGATAGCGCCCTCCTCTGAGTGTGTTCAGTTGCTCTGTGATACAGCATGAGCAGCAGTTCAAAAAGATGTGGCAGCTGGCGGCACGTGTCTTGGAGGAAGTAGGTGATAGCCCTCTTGTGAAAAGAATCAACCACAGCATCTGTCCACACTCCATGATGTCTTTTAATGGTTGCATAAATGCTTTTCTTACTTATTTCTCAAAAGGTGAATTTGCAAAAGCTATAATAACTTGGTATAGAAGTAGGACAAGGCCAAGTGTGTCCAACAGTAGAGAAAACCTGAACTAGCTGTCCAAGTTCCTTGGAATGACTGGATCTAACAGGGTTTTTGTAAAAGCTACTGTGATTGCTCTTCTTACCGATTCGCTTAGCCCTTTTAAAGATTGTAAATGGTCTTCTTATAATGTCGCGAGTGCCTTCTCAGGCAAATCTGCGGCCGCCTGCGCAGTCCTTTATAGCACGTCGGTCCCGTGCAGGCAATCAGCGCTAACGCATGGCACCTGCGCATGCCACTACTTAAACCTCGTGTTTTTGTCAGTCGCCATGTGGACATAAGTCTGTGCCAGTTATCAGAGTGACATGCTCATTCTGAGTGGTAATGTTAGGTAATCCTTGCGCTTTGAGAATGCAAGATTCAGCATAGACTTTAGAGAAGTTTTAATGAAGTTCAGGACTAGTGTCAGGGCTCCTCAATATTATATATAGCTAGCTAGCTCACCACCCACTCAAATACATGCTCTTAGGGTGCCTACCCCTGTGTAGTGTAGTGGTTAGTGTGCCATTGTGAGGCACACCAGCTCCCTGATTCGCACCCTGCTGTCGCCATCTTTATTCAAGGTCATGCCTCTGCCAGCATGCGCTCCTCTTTTCGTCCTGGTCTCACATTCCGGTTCAATATATGCCATCTTTTATCCATTTGGATAGCGGGCCCTGCTCGGTACTGTTTCCACCTCTGTACCAAGCCCTCCCCGTAACACTTCTGATATCCATATCTGATATCCATATGTGCTTGCTGTTCCTAGCTTTTAACAGACTTGTAAACTGGAGCACTTTGTGAAGGTATAGTTCATTCATTCATTCATCTTCAATCACGGCTTTATCGTGGTCAGGGTCAAGGTGGATCCAGTGGGTACAAGATGGAAATACACCTGGATGGCACCATGGTCCAATGCAGGACACCATGCGCACACATTCACCCACTCAGTCACAACCATGGACAATTCAGCATAGCCAGTCTGCCTGCCAGCATGTTTTGGGAGGGTTGAATGAACATGGAGATCCCAGAGGAAACCCATGCAGACATGGGGAAAACGTAGGGATCTCAGGATCAGTGGCAGATCACACCATATTATTTTCCCAGTAAACTTACCAGACATCAGTTGAACACCTTGTTCAGTGTGAAAGAGCCCCTAGCCTTGTCACTCACACAGCAACATTTTGAAATCTATGAAAGGTCTAGCACTCAGGAGGCCTTAGTTTACAGTGACCACAACCTGTTAGTATTTTAATCCGTGTTTGATGAGATGGGTCTTACTTGCACAAAAGTATCCATTAGAGATTTTTCACAACCACGGTCCTGAAAATGTAGTGGCTGAGGCATTATCACCTGTGTAGTATTTGTATCTTGGCAGGTTTCTCTGCATTTGTAAGGGGCAGTGAGTTATTCTCTCTCTCTCTCTCTCTCTGTACTACAGAAGAGAGCCAGATTCCACATGGAGATTGGCAGATCAGGAATGTCATCACATTTGAAGAATATAACAACAATGGCTGTATATTTGAGCCCACTACATCAGTCCCAGCCAACAGCTGACACTTCTTCGTGTCTTCCAGAATTTTGCTACTTTTGTACATTATCAGTTCTTAGCTCTATGCTAGCCTTTGAACCTTGTGTACTACAGCATTATGCTAGATTTTGTACCTTGTTGAATTTCACCGTTTGAACTTTGCATACACCGGCTTGATGCGTGCTTATTAAAGTGTGTATATATGCTCTATGTTAGCCTGTACATGAGATATATTAGCACTGTATCTGGTTGTGTGATTTCATATAGACATATGCAGATGTCATACACCAGATATTTTCACTCTGTAAATACAAGATTTAACTGTACCCTTTATAGCTGCCTGTATTTGTGAGTGACATTTTCTCTTGTTTTTGGCTGAGGGAAAACTGAGAACATGATTCTTTTGTGTGCAATTCTTCTCTGGAACTGTCAGCTGTTACACACCCACTGCAAATGCTTTACCTTTAGTTTTTTTGTTGAAGATGTAGGCAGCATCATTACGCTCTTTACCACCCAGCTGCCTGCAGGACTAATTATTGAACTAAACTGTAATGACTGGCTGCTTTCAAGCTTGATTGGCGGCATGCATTTGCAATTACATGAAACTTAATAAGATTCCAAGAACCATTGTTTTCCCCTTATATGAAGGTGCAGTTCAACATGATAGGCATTGAAGGTGCACATGTGACATCATGTGAATAATATGATAGTACACTTGTAAAATGTATGTATTGCAAATATATTTTATTCAAGTGAGAAAATCGCATGTGCAGAATGAAAACACATGCTGCACATGTGAAAATGAACATGTGAACATGAATGAATTGTGTATAGAAATCACATGAAAGTAACTGAATATATGTGTAAAAATCTCATGTGAAAGCAAAAACACATGCATTACATCTGAAAAGTCCATTCCATGTGAAAACGTGTAAAACATGTGATGTGTCTAAAAACCACAGTCGTAACTTTCACACGTGAATCATGTGATTATTATTTGTAATATTTTTAAAAAAATTTGTACTAATGTTCACCCAATTTAAATAAAAATGTAAAAGAGTGTAGGTTTAGTGTAATGGGCAGGCTTAGCATTCATACCTTTTCTTATGACTTAATTCCTATACTCTTAGAAAAAAGGTTAAATTCAGACTGCATAAGAGGAGAGTCCTGTTGAAATAGTAGGTACAGTACTTTGTTTTAATGTGCTTTATAAATAAATGGACTTACTTATTCCTTACTAACCCTTTTAGGAAGCTAAGAACCCTTAACCATTCAAAAAATGCATGCACTAAACCGAATGAAATCCAACCACATCTCTCACACGTATTCAAATGTGAAAGACATTTTCATAAGATCAGGGTTGAGATGGTGAGTGAATATAAATGAGAAAGGCTGAGAAAGAGAATGGTTCTTGGTTCTCCATCTGCCAGTAAACAAATCTCCTAAAATCTCCCAGAATCCTCCCCAACTGTCAGATTTATACCACTCAGAAATTTGTAAACTCTGCTCTTTTACTTCCTTCACATAAATATTAACCTTCAACTATCTCAAGTCGATTTTGAGCCATTTTCAAAGCAATATGATTGAATCTATATCAGAGTTGGTTGCAAATGTTGGCTTGATGTAGCAGTTGTTGTAGTAAAAGTAGAGAGTGGCATTAATTGACCACTGGGCGTGAGTCAGGAATACACTCTCTATGGGATCCATTACAGGGCACTTCACATACACACACAAAAAACACTTAATAATCAGATCAACACAGATAATCTGTCAACCAGGATATTTTTGGGAGGCTGGAGGAAATGAGATGAAACCCTCAAAGGAACATGTGGAACTCAGTACAGACCAGTGCTCAGGACTGAACCCCAGACCCTGCAGCTCTGAGACAGTACCGCTCCCTGCTGTGCCACCATGCTGTCCACGGCACTCGTTGTTGATTTGAACTGTAATGACTGGTTGTTTTCAAGCTTGATTAGTGGCATTTGTTTGCGGTTATATAAAACCAATTCCAACAACCATTATTTCCAATTAAATATCAATATCGAAACAGTAATTTGTGGCATCACATAATAGCACTGTTGAAAGGTAAGCTCATTAAGGACAGTTAATATTTCACAAGTGCCATCATGATTGCAACCCATCCACAGTATTTTCTATTTATTTTTGGCCACTTTAGCCGCATTAGTGGCCAAAAATAAATAAACCACATTAACTACAGAGCCAAAGTAGCCAAAGGTAAATAAGCAAAAGCTACAGCCAGCATAACTCCTGCCCTTGTACTAGCTTTAGCAAACTCTTCATAAAAAAGTGTTATGTATTTGCTCGGGGATGAATGAAACGAGAGAGCTGAGAGTTTCAGATAGATATCTCTCTCTTTCTGTATGTATGGCCTGCTCTCTGTAATTGTGCATACTTCCGGTGTGTGAGTAGTCCTCGTTGTCTGTGATGTTGTGCATTTGGCACAGAGTGCGATGATGATGTGATTTTTAATTAAACAGCAATCTCATCTGATCTTAATTATCTTTCTATTATCAGAGATGGAAGAGTAGGTGGAAAAAACATTAGGTTTCCAGTCCCATAACCAAGGGCTTACATACACAC
This sequence comes from Pangasius sanitwongsei, assembly GCA_037576675.1. Lineage (NCBI taxonomy): Eukaryota > Metazoa > Chordata > Actinopteri > Siluriformes > Pangasiidae > Pangasius > Pangasius sanitwongsei. Next base: position 5,068,628 of record CM075011.1, read on the forward strand.
ACACACACACACACACACATATATATGCTTTGCTCTACCTAAATCTAACCCAAATCTTAACTTCACTAACCAGAAGGAAACCTTTTGGCTCTTTTAGTTTTTTAAATGAAAGCTGAAGTTTTTGTCTCCCAAACACACGTACCGTATGATGGTCAGGGAAGTTTCCTGTCAGAATCATGTAAACAAAAATGTGCATATTCTTATTTTTTTAATTTGCATTTTTATGGTGTTTGTCCAACTCCAACCTGTTACTGTGAGAAATCCCATACTGTGTAAGTGTGGTGAAAAAATTGTGGTACCTCGAGTGAACATGTAACTAAGGAATGTCTTGCGTTCCCAGAAATTTGTAGAAATTTCCTAACCTCTACGTTTAAATGATTAAACGTATGTTTATTTGTTGCGTATGGCAGATCAGCTGACACAAATGTGCAGAGAAAATGTAATATAAAGATGTGTGGGGATGATAGCCTGCTCTCCTGCAGCATGTTCACTTCACTGAAACAGTTGTCCTTTAATTACAAAGTGGATGTAATCGAGGGAGTAACTGCAGTCCTTGCTCAGCATCTTTCATAGTCATTCCACAACATCATTAAATGTAAGCATAAACTGAAAAAACGTATGATGCATCAGTTTTTAATGAAAAAAAAATGGAAATTTCCATCCTAAAACCCATTGGGAAGTGCAGTAAGAGGAAGCGGAGTTACTGTTACCACACAGAAGTTTATTATTTTTTTAATACAAGCATGTCCTGAAGTGTTATTCCTGTTATACCACAGCACAGGTAATGTTGAGGAACGTCCACAAAACAAGTTAGCTCCTGTTATCAGTTGTGTTAGAGCAGCTATAAATGGTCCCTATTCAGCCTTTATTTTTGATGTCTTTTGATGTTAAGACAAAAAAAAAAAAAAAACTGAGTTCTGGTGGAAGAGGTTTAAAAGCTTTAATCCTGACACTGGAGACTCCTTCCATAAATGTTAAATAAACGCTGCCATACAGAAAGCCTCAGCACATCAGTGAGTATATGTAACAACTGTTAATCTGGTTATAATTACTCTTAGGTTATGTAAAGCATACACTATGTATGTATGTATGTATATATAGGTGTTTATGTGTGTGTGTAGGTGTGTGTGTGTAGGTGTGTATGTATGTATGTGCGTATGTATGCATGCATGTATGTACAGTATGTATGCATGTATGTATGTATATTTCCATTACAGCACTGCTGAATTCTCATTTCTGATTGGTCAGAAGGTGTTGATCAATTTTCCATGACAGCAGCTCTGACAGCCATGCCAGCTGCAGTACACTCTCTCACACTATGCATTAGACTATGATTCTGACTCTTATGACTAAGGTTATGGCGATGACACACTGTACTTTTATGGCTTCTTTTAAATGAGATTTTTTTATGGTGTGTGTGATGCTAAATGTGGATATGAGTCAGTATAGGTTCATTACTTTTGCACTGCAGTGCCTCTCCTTCTGCCCCGAAAACAGGGAGAAGTAGGAGGCCAAGTGCATAAAAAATAAAATTCGCTGCTTTCTTTTTGCTCCCTCACTTCCGCAGCTGAGCGTATGAGAGAAGGACTGCAGAGAGAGTTCTCTGTCGCATTGCTTTTGCAGTGTATTATAACCGACACACACATAATACACACACACACAGGCACACACACAATGTGCCTTTAATGGAACTTGCTTCCGCCTTGCAAGACGTGCATGCTAAAGCATCTCTCTCTCTCTATCTCTCACGCACACACACACACACATTAGACCTGAGCAGACAGCTGCACTCGATGTGCACCGTGTTATGCATTCATAATGCTTCCGAGTTCCCATGACTGATTCCTCTTTATGTGTGTGTGTGTGTGTGTGTGTGTGTGTGAGACCTGCATATTGACCAAGTCCACCTGTTGCTTTAGCAGCTCATCGCCAGTGTCAACCATTTAACCTTGTGTCTGTCTGTGCTTTATTACAGTCTATTCATCTGTGCCTGTTTTCTCTTGTTCCTTGTGAGGCTGCAGCACACATAAACACACAGTCACACACAAACACACACTCAGACAGATATAAGGTGTGAGTGTGTGGGGAGAGCTGCGCTGACTCATCTTTGCACACCTCATCCTTTGCCTTTGCCCATATATGGACTGACAGGAAGTCCATTTTCTCCAGCGCCATCCTTTGGATGTGTGCGGAGGTCTGCGTGTGTGTGTGTGTGTGTGATATTAGCAGCCAAAATCTTTTGAGAAACCCATATACTAGATTTGATGCAAAGTACTGGGTATTTTGTGCATCTTTATCAGGCATTATTTCAAATCTCTATTTACACTAAGTCATATTACATTGAGTGACAGTGGCCTATTTGTTGCTATGCACAATTTGTCCTCCTCCATCTACTCCATGCAAAAAGGACCACCAGATATTTTTTTTGGGTGGAGTACATTCTCATTGCAGCAGAGACACTGTGCAGAGATGCACCACCCAAAAAATATCTGCCCAAGCAACAAAATGCATCTGTATTTGTATCTGATTAGTGCTCCAAATATTAACATATTAGTACCTGTATCTGTATTTGGATTTAAGCTCAAAGTGGGTGTGACTTAAAGTGGAAGGTATTTTTCCTTTCTTTTTTTTCTGTTTTGTTTCTTTTTGTATACTCTTGGTTTGAGCCCTGGCTTTCACCTGTGAAAACTGTATTTGTTGTTAAAAAGGATAAACCAACATGGAGACCAGAGCGCTGCCTATAGGAGAAAAGCAAGCCATTTTGAAGCTGAGAAAACAGGGAAGATCAATCAAAGCCATTGCACAAGCATTGGACATAGCCATTTTGGAATGTCCTGAAAATGAAAGAAACCTCTGGTGTACTAAAGAGCCAGACATGGAACAGATCAGCAAGGGAAAACAATAGCAGATGATGACAGAAACATTGCGAAAGCTGTGAAGAAAAAACAAAAAACAACAGTATCACAATCCACCGTTCGAAGAAGACTTCCAGAGCAGAAATACAGAGGCCATACCACAAGATGCAAACCATCAGTAGTAAGAATCGGAAGGCCGGATTGGATTTCACAAAGAAATACAGAGATGAGCCACAAAAGTTCTGGAACAAGATTAATCTCTACCAAAGTGATGGAGAGGCCAAAGTGTGGAGAAAGAAAGGATCTGCTCACAATCCAAAACATACAAGCTCATTGGTCAAGCATGGTGGAGGTAGTATCATGGCTTGGGCTTGCATGGCTGCTTCTGGAATAGGCTCACTAAGCTTTATTGATGATGTAACTCATGATGCTAGCAGCAGAATTAATTCAGAAGTCTACAAAAACATTCTGTCTGCCAATTTACAGAGAAATGCATCCAATAAGATTGGATTGGAGCAAAACAATGACCCAAAACACACTGCCAACACAACAAAGAAAAAAGGTGGAGGGTTTTAGACTGGCCAAGTCAAACACCAGACCTTAACTGAGCATGCATTTCATCTCCTGAAGAGGTGATTGAAGGGAGAAACCCACAAAAAAAATAACAACTGAAAGAAGCTGTGGTACAAGCCTGGAAAAGCATCACAAAAGAAGAATGAAACAGTTTGGTGATGTCAGTGGGTCACCTGCTTGATGCGGTTATTGCAAGCAAGGGATATACAACCAAATATTAAGTGTTATTTACTTTAAGACTATTTTTTTTTTACTATACTTTTGCTCACCAAAAGACTGGGTGGTCTGCCCCTAAAGGTGCCATGTGCTAACACATCCAGATGTAAATATCAGGAAATGAAAGCTGAAATTCTGATCTATCGCATATCATATTCATCTTTTGATCTCAAACCCAAATGTCTTCAGTGTATAGCAAAAACAAAAGATTTGCCATTCCAATACTTCCAGAGGGGATGGTATATGTAACTCTGTCTGTGTATGTGTATTTCATATACAGTATCTTTCTACCATGTTCCAGTGTTCATATTTCCTGCATTGTGTGTGTTTATTATATATGCTGCAGAATTGAGGAAGGCCAATCACACAGATGGAAAAGGAAAAAGACGTGAATTACATTCAACGGGACATTTCTATTTCCATTTATTCATTCAGAAGACACTTTTGCTCAAAGCAGCTTTCAAGGCCCAATACTGCAGTACAGAGAACGTCTTACTTCTGCTTAAAGGTGCTTTAAACTAGTCAGTTCATTCAGACAAGCAGAAAATCTGAAATGTCAAGGCAGCTGTAACTTGGAACAAAACTTAATTGACAAGAACGTAATGCTGCAAAAGGCCCGCTTTCAAGCACAAATTGCAGCATGCATGAGAAAGTGGTTAGCTGTAATGGAATGTAATGGCTTAGGGGAAAGGGCTAATTAGTTGCAGCGTAGATACTGCAGCATTCTCCTCCACCTATGCATTATAAGAGTTGAGTTGTCAGCATTGCATGTCCATTATATTTATGTAAGTTATGAAACAATATGCCTGAAATAATAATAAAACATCTTCCAATGTCCAAAGTTTTTTTTAACATTCAGGTTGAAGACAACATTTTTAGAAAATATCATTTCTGACCATACAAAATTTACACTGTTTAGGACTGCTGAATGACTCATGGAGGTAAAAAAAAAAAAATTCCCCCAAAACTAATTTAAAAAACAAACAAAATCAGTGGGATCTACCACAATAGCATTTTTTAAATTATTTTGTTATTTTTAATTTGTTACATTTTACATAGAACTTTATTAAAGACTGAGAACGACAAATAGTCTAGAAAGCTACAGACGTTTATGTTAATTTATATTTTCTGAAAAATTAAAAAAGAGCTTTATATTGACTGTCCGTAAGTGTGGACAGTATGCATGAAATCACACAATCACATGTTAAATCACACAGTCACCTGTTCTACATACTGTGAAATTGGATGCACTGTGCACCATTGAGTACTTTCCTACTTCATACACTGGGTAAGTGAACTGAGAAGTTTGTGAGCGATGTACTGTACATACTGATCTTTAGTAAAAGGTTCTAGCTCCCATTTGTTCTTAATCCAGATATAACAGAACCATATACAATACTAAGGTCACGAATCCTTAATTACACTGACTCCGGTCTTTGGAACACTTGCATAATATTTGTCCTTATTTAATTGGAATTTCAGCTCCTTTCTCTTTCCTCTATGGCATTAATAGTGATTAAACTGTAACAAAAACATAGAAGCATTTGACTAGCAGTGTATGGGATGTGATGATTGAAGTTTAAAATGACATGTTTGTGCCTCTTGTGCCTCTGAACAAGCAGCGATAATGTTTTTGATCGTGTTTATGAATCAACCCTATCAATCATTCACTGGCAAAACCCAAGATTACGCCATGCTGCTTTTGCAAATAGAGCTCATGATCAATAAACCTGCTGGCATCTCTGAAAGGCCCAGACAAAAACCCAGCTCCGTCAGAATAAATACACCCCTTAGACTGTGAGGCACTCCATAAAGCAGACAACTATTTGCTACGAAAAATCAATCGCAGAGTGAATTGTGTTTGTAAACAAGTGCTGTGGCTCGAGGTAACGATTTTGGCCTCTTTTTTGCATATGGGCACATAATACCACTCAAATATTGTGTTAATTATTATAATTTTTTTCATTTCAAATTTTCTCTTAAAGGAAAATTCCACCCTGAACAACTTGCTTATTGATCTTTGTAACTATAATGTAATCTTCAATGGTGTCTAAGATTCCTTTAATGAAATTTTCAATTGATTTTTTTAGTTTAAACCTTTAAACTTAGTTTCAACTTTCATTGCCATCTCTGATTAACAGTTTCCTACATTACCCACAATGCTGTTTGACTACCTGAAGATAGTGTTGCACTGGGATTTAGCCCTCACTTCATATCTACTCTAAAGAGAGCGATGCAGCAGCACTTTAGTCCTTTAGTCTGTTCGGGTCTCTCACCCCTTCATCTGTACACTGTGCTCAAACAGATCAGCTTCCAAAGCTTCAACTTTCATGCTTTTACTACCATCATCAATGCCATCATGCTCATCATCTTGTAGATGGCTAACTAGCTGAGCCAAGTCTCTGCTGTAACTCAGTGCAAATGTGCATTCTGGAACTTTGAGTCCAACGTTTGCTGTCTCTGCTAGGTCTATGTTGGATTTCGCATTAATATGATGTTGAAAGTTGCTGGAAAATGGTGAGTAAGAAAAGAAACACCAACAAATTTGCACCAGAATAATGAAACACATCACAAATATTTCACTATTAACATATTTAATCTGTTTCACGGTGGAGTTTTCCTTTACATAATGCTGTTCAAATTATGTGTCTGTCTTATTACAAGCTCTGAGTTAATTAGTGGAATTAATGCCACTGTTATTAGAAGGCTCTTAAATGCTTCACTTTTTGTGTTCCTTTTGTTAAGTTGATGCAGGATGTCATAATCAACTCGGAGAGTAACATAAAATAATTTATATATGAGAGAAATGTAAATGAAATGCAGGTACATTTATTCTTTGGCAGATGCTTTTTACAAAAAAGTGAATTTTAAGTGAAATAGAAGACAATACAAGCTGAGCCTCTGAGAAATACAGAACTTTCTTAAAGACTCAATATTCATTTATTAATAATTTTTTTAATGAAAAACAATTAATTTTTCTATAATTTATTTACAGATAAAAGCAACCAGCCCCTTTATTAGTATACCTGCACATTTATGCAGTTATCCAATCAGCCAACCGTGTGGCAGCAGCACAATGTATAAAATCATGTGAATACATTTCACGAGCTTCAGTTAATATTCACGTTAAACATCAGAATGGGTAAAATGTAGTCTCAGTGACATTGACTGTGGCATGGTTGTTGGTACGAGATGGGCTGGTTTGAGTATTTCAGAACTCTCCTGGGATTTTCATACACAGCAGTCTCTAGAGTTTACACAGAATGGTGCAAAAAACAAAAAAACCTCCAGTGAGTGGCAGTTCTGCAGGCAGAAATGCCTTGGTGATGAGAGAGGTCAGAGGAGAATGGCCAGACTGGTTTGAGCTGAAGGATATGGTAGCTTAAATAACCACTCTTACAACTGTGGTGAACAGAAAAGCATCTAAAAACGTAAGGGAGATGGGCTACAACAGGAGAATATCACACTGGATTCCACTGCTCTCAGGCAAGTACAGGAATCTGAGGCTACAGTGGGATACTAAAACTGGACAGTTGAAGATTGGAAAAACGTCACCTGATCTGATGAATCTCATTTTTGCTGCAACATGGGGATGGCAAGGTCAGAAAGTTGGTGTCAGCTGCATGAATCCATGGATACATTTGCCTTGTGTCAACAGTTCAGGCTGGTGGAGGTGGTGTAATGGTGTGGGGAATGTTTTCTTGGCACATATTGGGCCCCTTAATACCAATCAGTCGTTGTTTGATTGCCACAACCTGACTCTCTGAGTATTATTGCTGACTATGTGCATCCCTTTCTGGCCACATTTTACCCATCTATGTACCCTTATAATGTCTAATTCCAGCAAGATAATGCGCCATGTCACAAAACACAAGTCACCCAATAGAGCACCTTTGGGATGTGGTACAATGGTCCAATAGAGCACCTTTGGGATGTGGTACAATGGTCCAATAAAGCACCTTTGGGATGTGGTACAATGGTCCAATAGAGCACCTTTGGGATGTGGTACAATGGTCCAATAGAGCACCTTTGGGACGTGGTACAATGGTCCAATAGAGCACCTTTGGGATGTGGTACAATGGTCCAATAGAGCATCTTTGGGATGTGGTACAATGGTCCAACAGAGCACCTTTGGGATGTGGTACAATAGGAGGTTCAGTGCGTGACTGTGCAGCTGACAAATCTGCAGCAATTACTGTATGATGCATCATGTCTGATGAAGAACCGAGGCAGTTCTGAGAGCAAAGCAGGATCTTAGAATGATGTTCTTAAAAAAGTGGCTGGTGAGTGAATTTTATCAAATAGTCCCTCAGTATGAGATCTTTTACTAATAAAATATTAGACTTGATTTCCGGAGAACACTGGAGAGAGATTTTTTTTTCTCCTTGTGTCCTTGGAAACCCCTCAGAAGCACTTAGATATCTTTTACATGACTCATGAGAGGACAATCGGTGAATGGTGGGAGCACTTAGGTGTTCAGCATGAACGACTGCTGTCATGTTCACTCTGCTTCCATTGGCTTGCCCCGATGGGAACAGTTGCAGGCTGAGATTTCAGAACGAAGGGACAACCATAACCCAGCTCCTGCTGCACTGATCTATTCTGACCATCACCATTTAATTAGGCCTCAGAGCACTTTAACAGGAAACATGGGAACACACTGTACATGTGAAAGAAGAAAACCACGGTGAAGTTATTGATTATTCACAACAATCAGTTTGTAATGTTCTTACAAAAAAATTACAAAAAAGAATCCAGCAAGCATTCTAGATAATTTTAAAGCACTTAAGTCTTCAGTTCTAACAAAGGACTTTTTATTTTATTTTTTTGCATCAGTTGCTTCCAGTTAATTGGCTCACAGCTCATTGTCAAACTTTAACAGACTGATTAGCGGACTCATAGGCTAGCTGTCAAGTGAAGCTGCACAAGGTGTGATAGATGAAAATCTCGCTGACAAATGGTGCTTCCCTGAGGCACAGTGTGACATCAGTGTCACAGTGTGGGAAGACCTTGTTAATGCTGATGATATTTCAACTTTTTTGCTCAGGTAAATCATTATGTAGTAGCTCTAAAAGTCTGACCAACTTCTAGAACAGTGACGGACAAAATGTGCTCGCGATATGCCTGACATTTCACCTCATTTATCAAGGTGGATATGAAGGAATTGTTAGAAAGAAACGTGGTATTCATGAAAATCCACTTCATTCAGACAAATGTTTATACGAAAGCTCCTGAGTTTGTGTAAATTTACATATTAGGGGAGTTACTAATGTGAAACTCGATCGATTGGCTCCATCATTTCATATTCATGACTTGAAAGAAAAACATTAAAAATAAATACATAAATTTAGACACGTTAGACTAGCCATTGATTTGAGACAAAAGTAATGGCACCCTGTAAAAGGAGAGTTAGTCTGTGCCTATAGTATCTGATGCACTGCGGTGGCTGAGCTGCATTATTGGAAAATTAGCAGTCACAAAGTTTTGATGTTTTGATGTTTTAAATTTTTTGAATTTCTTTAGCTTCTTTGGCACTTTCTACTGCATGAGCTATGAATAAGGTTGCCAGATCTGTACACCCTAATTGACCAGCAGTGTTAAAATGAAGATAATTATAAATAATATTATAAATATTATAAATTTAATAAACAATATTTGCCTTCAGAACATTAACCAACTCTAGTAGTTCTAGAACACTTGTAACACAGACTGAATTGTAACGTGGGGTTTGGGTTTTGTTTGTTTCTTGTTCATTGTTCTTATGTCTTTTATTTTGGAGTTTAGTCATGGTTCCTGTCTTGTCATGTGTTACCCTTGTCTTTGTGTCATGTTCTGATTGGTTCCTTGGTTTAATGTGTCTTGTTCTGTTTGGTTGGTTTAGTCATGTGTCTTGTTCCTCACTGGTTGGATTGTGTCATGTTACCTTGATTGTTTGGTGTATATATAGCCCTCATGTAGCCATTGTCTTTGGTCATGTATTGTTGTTGTAACCTGCAGTCTGTTCGTGTCAAGTCTGTTCGTGTCAAGTCTGTTCGTGTCAAGTCTGTTCGTGTCAAGTCAAGTCTGTTCAAGTTAAGGCAAGTCTTTATTGGTATTTTTGATTTTCACTTTGTTAATAAAAGCTGCACTTGGTTTCTTCACTATGCTTGCCTCAGTGGACTGATGTTACATGAATTTAGTAGTTCTAGAACACTTGTAACACAGACTGAATTTAGTAGTTCTAGAACACTTGTAACACAGTCTGACTCTAGCAGTTCTAGAACACTTGGAACACAGACTGAATTTAGTAGTTCTAGAACACTTGGAACACAGACTGAGTTTAGTAGTTCTAGAACACTTGGAACACAGACTGAGTTTAGTAGTTCTAGAACACTTGGAACACAGACTGAGTTTAGTAGTTCTAGAACACTTGGAACACAGACTGAATTTAGTAGTTCTAGAACACTTGGAACACAGACTGAGTTTAGTAGTTCTAGAACACTTGGAACACAGACTGAGTTTAGTAGTTCTAGAACACTTGGAACACAGACTGAATTTAG
>CM075011.1:5078910-5095849 GCA_037576675.1 Pangasius sanitwongsei
AACACTTGGAACACAGACTGAATTTAGTAGTTCTAGAACACTTGGAACACAGACTGAGTTTAGTAGTTCTAGAACACATGTAACACAGACTGAATTTAGTAGTTCTACACACAGTGAATTACTGTAGTCATTCTAGAACACTGCCTGACTGTAGTAGTTCTAGAACATATAGATTATTACAGAATACTACAGGTGTACTATAGGAATATTACTGAAATTGTAGCCATTCTAGAACACTGATTGTAATTAGTCTGATATCTGTGGTGATTCTAGAACACTGCCTGAGTGTAACGATTTAGGAACACTACCAGACTGCAGCAATTCTAGAACTATGAGCAACAGTAGTTCTAGAAGACCAGAGAAAAGATATTTCCACTGGGTACTTCAGTATCAGCATTAAGATTATTCATTCCTTGTTGCTTCAGTACATCATCCATCAGTAAACCTGCCAACATCTGCCCATTAGTCATCTTTATTTTTACTGCATCTTCAATAACTTTAAAAAGACACCACTTTGAGTCTAAAGTATGAAAATGCAAAAAAAAACCCACTGTTTACTTTTGCACAAAGTGCTGAAAATAATTGAACATATTACAGGAAGTGAGAGCAGTGTAATAGGCTGTTGTATAGAGAGGACAGGTAGAGAAACAGGGGACAAGTCACCATGCAGTCATTTAGCACATTAAACCTACACCCTGAACCACATTAAATATGTTTGTATTGAGATATTTGTGATATATTTAGTGATTCTGATGCTGATTTGTTTGTCCGTGCTGTATTTTTTGTTATTCCTGTGTGACGTTAGAGGTTGTGTGCTGCTCTGAAGTCACATGAGAACAGTGCTATTGCTAGCGCAGTTATAATGGAGTTTATTAGAAGAAACAATTTAAGTGATCTCGGTCATAAGGGATAACACTCAGGTTTTGCTGTTAGCTCCTATAAACAAAGGAGCAAGAGCTTCTTTTCATCTTGCCATTTAACATCATATTAATGAAAAATCCAGCAGAAGTAGTGAAGACAGCAAACTCTGGACTCAAAGTTCCAGAATTCAATACAGCTAGCTAGTAAGATGGTGGTGGTGTTAGCATCAAATTTGAAGCTTTGGAAGCTGTTTGAGCAGAGTGTACAGATGAGAAGGTGTGAGAGTTGGAAAGACTAAAGGAATAAAGTGCTGCTGCATTGCTTTCTTTAGCGTAGAGATGAAGCTACACCACTATCGGCAGGTAGTCAAACGGCATTGTGGGTAATGTAGGAAACTGGTAATCATAGTGAAATTAGACCACTAGTGAAATTAGACCTTCAATGAATGAGGTTAAAAACCAAAAAAAGAAACTCCTAATCAGATGCCATTGAAGATCACAGGCTAATAAACATTAAAAAGTTGTTTACAGAGGATTTTTCCTTTAACAGTGTTTTAGCAAACAAACACAGGTGTACATGCTAGTGGACAGTAAAAATATCCTTATTGCCACAAGCTCACTTTCAATGATTTGCTTTTTGTGTTTGTGAGCTTGTTTTCCGCACAAACCCAGATCATACTGATTGATGACAGTAATTTTCCTTAATCACAGATCTCTCGTTAGAGTATCTTCATCGTATGAGCTGACATGGAGAACACGTTATCACACCATCACCATAGAATTCAGCCGAGATTTTATTGGGATCTCGTACAATGTAACGAATACGAATCTTAAAAGACTGCTGAAATCTCGCAGTATAAAACAGGCTTAAGTCTGAAAGTCATTTAGTGTCTGCCAGTCACTTGGAAATGAAATTAATACACCCAAAGTGCAGGTCTTAAATTTGTGGAAGCCTGTTTCTGCCATAGGACAAAATAAAACAAGTCTTAAGCATGAGAAAGCATAAAGTTGTGTCTTAGTATTGCAAAATAATGAGAGTTGAAAAATGGAAACTTAAGCTTACCATGGTAATATGTATGTTTGACATACTAAAAATATTTCCGTTGTTAGTATTATGGCATCACTGAGAAGGAAAGCTTGACTCTGAAACAACACACTTGATATTACAGCAAAAATAAAGCTCAAATATAGCTTTGTTGGTTAGCCACAAATCCCACTGGGCTTAATCAAAATGGTGAACACGAACATAAAACAATGTGCCGGTATAACACTTTCCCGGCATGACGAACAAGCAACACATTACTATACTAACAAATAACACCTGATCTAACAGAACAAAGACATTAGACATCACAATACTGAAGACACTACAGAGGCTCTTTGGTATGCAGATTAGCACTTGCTCACAGAAGCGGAGCAATGCTACAACATACTGCATACTACATGCACAGTTCAAAATTGATGAGTATTTTCTTTGCACATTTTTGACAAATTAATTCATAATCTGAACATAGCAGTCAATGTTTTAGCCATGTTTGCTCCAAAAATAACCCCATAATGTGTATTCATAATGCTAGCAATTCTCAGCCTTGAAAAATTGGAATACAGGGAAACTCCACTAAATGCATATGCAATGACAGAAACATGGACAACAGGTGGTGGCTCCATTGATCTTATTATAAGAGTTAGTAGCCCATTGCAACTGGTTGTCAACTCTGTTTTAAATGCAAAAATATGATTTTTGATGGTACAAAATGTTAACAAATATGAGGGGGAAAAAACTGACATGAGTGCAGGATAGTTCAGTGAGATGTACACTTTAATCAAGGTCCCAATATTCTGCATTTGAGTTCTATGAAAAGATCATTAGTCAGGCCAAAAAAGGACAACGTTTTTTTAGACAAGCCGAGGCCTTGATTGCTTTTCGAACTTATTTAATTACAACATTACAAACACCGTATTTCAGTGTGCAGAACTCACACAAATTTGAGCCCGCATGAAAATAGGTTCACATCATTATCCAGCAATTTGCAAGTGGAATAGGCTTGAAAATTGATATTGCTTATTGGGTTAGCGCCGTTATCTATAACTCTATTTTCAGCATAGATTCAATGATTTTGTTGATTGTGGACTAAAAGAGAAGATAAAAGCTCAGCCTGATTTCCTTCCCTGTGTGAATGAGAACTACCATTTGTGCTTCAACATATAGGGCATATTCCGAGGTGAGTTATATCCGTGTAGTTAGAATTTAAAACTGAAACTGGTATTCAAACCTCATACATAACTACAGACTTAAGCACTTTTCAGAATCTGTGAGAGTTAACCATTCAGGCCAAAGTTTGCAAAACAGAGTTGTGTCTCACTTATGCATGAATCTTGGACTTCAGTCCATTTTTCTTGTCCTATATTGTAATTCATGTTTTGAGCTCTGAAAAGTGGTTGCTCAATTGTTAAGGCTCTGGGTTACTCATCAGAAGTTTGGGGGTTCTAGCCCCAATACCACCAAACTGCCACCGCTGGGCACTTGAGCAAGGCCCTTTACCCCCTCTGCTCCGGGGATGCTGTCTCATGGCTGACCCTGAGCTCTGACCCCAACTTCCTACCAAGCTGAAATATGCAAAGAAAAGAATTTCACTGTAATGTGACAAATAAAGGCTTTTTTCTAAATACACAAATTATGGAATGCTTTTTGAGGCCAATATTAAATACATAAAATTGGCATTAATTAATCAATAGTATCACCTCATAAAGGTTCACAAAAGGTTTTTTTCTAGATGGAAGACATTAGAGGAGACAAAATCTGGCAACCTTGGAGCTGTGAACTACATGCAGGTGATCTAATTGGTGCACCCAGAAACTCAGCCCATCTCTGAGTATGCTCAACTTTCCCATTATAAATATTGACAGAACTTTTGGTCTTAAGTTGCTGGCTTAAATCGCCAGCTGTCACAAAGTCAGTTAAACTTTTGGTGGAAGCTAGTTGAAGTTAGCTGCTCTGAAACTTAACATATGCCACAGTAGAACACCTGAACACTAGTGCAAGATCCAGAACTTTCTGAGACATGAGTGACTGCTAGGTAGACATGAGCCCTTAGTCTGATTGGCCATATCATTTTGTGTTTAGTTTTCTCCGGTTTTGAGAATCTAGAGCACAGCGTTTCTTCTGCCAAAAAAAAAAGTGTTCCACCTGTAAGGTAAAATATCTTTAGTAAATATATCTCTGATATTTTGTCTATACGGTATCTGGATAAGCATAACCTGCCTAGTCCATGGAAAATGAACTAGCTTTTCTTGACTTATGTGCTAGTCGTAGGTAATATATTTTTGTACCAGGCATATTAGATCCAGCGCTATTTCTGAAGCATAAAAAACAATTCAATTTTTGTTCTAGCTGTATTAAACCTAATACTATTTCTAACCCAAAAATATGCCCAAAAATGCTTTTCTGTTCTCTAATACATAACCAGTCTAACACAAACACACACACACACACACACACACACACACTTAGAGCACCATGCCACTTGAGTTTCTGGACTATAGGTTCAACTTGCACGGAATGAAAGAAAATAAGGCCTCCATCAAATCAATGCTTTAAAGCTAGAATCAGAGAATACCCTCATCTGTTCAGGTTCACACCCTGCCTCCTTTCCTAATGAGAAGACTGAGAAGAAGAGATGGACCGAAGAGTACACCATTAAATGGGATCTTGCTGTTGTTGTTCTCTTGGTGATAATTGACTCCCATTCTGTGGAGTCTAGAATGCAGCAAAATGCTCTTAGCACAAGGCGGTGCAATTTGATTTATCACTGGGCGCCACTTTCACACCTATCATCGTGTACCATACAGGGCACTTCAGGCTATAAGATGGAGAAAGAAAAATCCAACCTAATAAAGATCATTCAATATCTAATAAAGATTGGTTTTGGGGATACTGACAACCATGATCAGCACGTTACAAACAACATACATAGGTTTACCATCATAGGAACCTCATTTATTTTCAGTAGATTCTATTTTACTGATATGAACTTGTTCAGTGTACTGTAATGGTTCTAAAACATCATGATTATATGGTTATACATGATTCTGATTACACCAATGGCACGTGCGTCTTAACTAGTAAATTGCACAACAAAACTCAGTACAGCAGTTAGGGTCATATAGTGTATGCATATAGTGAGGAGATACACATACTACCAAAATTGTGCATTATTCTGACTTCAGTCCACACTATGGACTTACACAGACAACATTGTCATTATGTTATCAATTAAACAATCCCAAGATATCAAAATGTGAAAAAAAAAAAAGCCACATCCCATGCACGCAGTATGATTTCACGACTTTAATTTAGTATCTTGTGGCTTCATTGAGTTGTGCTTTTATGTTACATCATATTATATTTGAAAGAAAAAGAAAACATACTGTTTGCTTCTTCAGTCTGCATTTTCTATCCTCCATTTTCTTTTGGCTTAAACACAAGCACTAGATTGCATTTCCCCATGTAACTTTTGAAATTAAATTGCTGACTTAAGTTGCCAGCTCTGAATATGGTCCTCAGTGTCCAGATTTTTCATGTTAGTTAAGTCAAGTTAGTTATATTTTAAGAATAAATTTTATAAATGAACAACATCTAAATAGATTGGGCTTTACAATGAAGTGGTGACTCCAATTATTCATAACCTTTTTAATTCTGTTTCTGGGGGATTTCATTTCTTAAGAGAATGAACCATATATATATATATATATATATATATATATATACACATGCTAAAAGATTATATGTAGAACCCTTAAGGATTGTTCTATCTTGAGAAAATCTTGAGGATTTTTCCCTCTGAGAAACTCTTATGGGTTTAATATACTACCCTACCATTGAATGGCTTTCTATCTGGGTCCAAACAGAACCTCTTTACAAACCAAACAACCTTTAACTATGCAAGTAAGTGTGTGGTGAAATAATCCTTGGTAGCTGCTGGATCTCTTTAATAGGAGAACTCTATCTTCTGTTACTCACAGATTTAACAGTGTGTGCTGTGATGAGAAAAAAAATCTTTTCTATTAGGAACCAGAGCAACAAATTCTTCAAGAAAGGAAGAGGTGTATCTGATTTATTACTACATTTATATTGATTCATTTGGCAAAGCTTTTATCCAAAGGAACTTAAAGTTAGGACAAGCAGTTCAAGGTTAAGACTTTTGCTCAAGGGCCACATAAAGCAACCACTGTTTAAGTAGAAATAAAGCAAAGCTTTGGAGGATGGTGCATAGTGATGGAAGAGGAAACTTCCACAACTATCATCTTCCATGTCCCAAGACACTTAACACACTAATCAAATGAAACTCGAATGAACACAGTCATTTAATGAGGAATTAAATAACACACTGACCATGACAAACACCATCCTGCACTGCAGTTCTGTTTGTCCTGAACTGTCTGAAAAACAAACTGAGGCAAATATAGCATTTCCCAGTCAGGAGGAATCCCACATCGCGTCACGAGAGAAAGCGCCTTATTTGTATATGCACTGATATCTAATGTGCGTCATTCGCAGACTGGCACCTCAGGTACTGCCAGCTATTCAGAGCACTGAGATCGTGAACACCAATGGTTTCTAAACAAATAAACCCAAACTGGGCAATACGGAAGTGCTGAATTTCCTCTGTGGTTTAGGGGCCATCCTATTTATGGCACACACGTTGCTAGCCAGGTATTTATACACACAGAAAAGTGATAGAGCCAAATACAGTAGTTGGAAGATTATTAGAAACAGAAAGCATCACCTCAGAAACACAGCTCATAACGGTGTGGTTTATTTGGGCCGCTCAGCGTGGGTCCGTTCACACACACTTTCTGCCACGTTATACTGTATATACACATACAGAAATACACACAGCACCACACAATCACCAAAAAACACAATGTCACAGTCCCTGTCTCTAAGCAGAGAGGCTCTGGCACCCTGTAATAACTCTCACACCTTCAGATAGAGCCATCGCCCCGAGCTAAAGATAAAGGTGTTGTATTGTGTTTGGTTGCTTTTAAACTCGAACGTGTGAATGTAGTTTGCTCTAACACATGAGCAACATTTGCTTTGTCATCACACATATACATGTCAACACGACCTGCACACGTACAGCATGATTTGATGAATGAATGAAGAAATGAAGGAATGAATGAATGAGAAAATGAAGAAATGAAAGAATGAATGAGTTCATAAATGGAGAAATGAAAGAATGAACGGGGAAGAGAATGTGTGAAGGAATCACTGAAAAGTAGGAATGATTTTCTTTATATTTTTCTTTGTATATATTTTTGTATGTAGATATTTTCCTTTATATTTAATATTTAATATTTTCTTTTTATGTTGGAACAGCTGTACAAAGCATTTCACTGCAAGCCGTACTGTGTATGGTTATGCATGTGACGAGTAAAATTTGAATTTGAATTGAATTTGAATGAGCAAATGCATGAACGATGGAAGGAAAAAATGAATGAATGAGTGAATGAATGAATGAATGAATGAACACGTTAAATCACAGAGAAAGAGGAAAAAGGATGCATGAGACAGAATCAGATATTTCAGGTTCCCAGTTCTCAAGGAAAGCTCCTTTAGAGCCTAAGGTAGAGTCTATTGTAGGTTTTTTGGTTGACATTAGGTATTCTTGGGTGAGGGCAAAAGTTTGTGCCCCTCTCCCCACCCCAAATTCTACAAAATACATTGAGTTCCAGAAAAGAAATGAGGTTGTATCTTGCAACAAGACAGCAAACCGAAAAATAAGGCAAAATTGAGCTTTGACATAACCCTCCAGTCTCTAGATCTGGGAAAAATATTTGAGGAGCTGGTCTACTTTGGTGGGTTCGGGGGAAGATATTATTTTTATTGAAAAATAAAGCCCAGTGAACCCCTGTGCATGGTGACAGAGGAGGAAAAGTAGAAAAACGATTCCTCCACATCGCTTCTCCCAGAGCACATACCACATCCATAACTCATTTAATGAAAATGTAATAAATCCACTAATTTAATGAGGAATTAAATAAAAGACTGAACTTGTTAAACACTCCTGTGGTGCCATTCAGTGTGTTCTGGCCTGCCTGAAAAAATAAACCGAGGCAAACATAGAATTTCTCACTTCAGAAGAATCCCATGTCGTGTTGTGAGAGAAAGCACCTTATTTAAATATGCATTGATATCTGAAGTGCGTCATTAGCAGACTGGCACCTCAGGTACTGCCAGCTATTCAGAGCACTGGAGGTGCTGCCAGCTATTCAGAGTAATGAACAGAGCAGCACTGATGAACACTATATACTTGCTGTTTGGTTAGAATGCAGCTGACTCCTCCATGTTCACCCTCTACTGACCTGAGAAAAACAGAAAGCCTGGCCTGATCATTAAAAATTGAATGCAAATGATAGATTTGTCTTTCGAATGATGATTGTTTATTTTTACAGATAAAAATCCAATGGAGCATGGAGTATATTCTTAAAACTGCAGCCTGAATTTGTTTCAATGACAGCTTTCTACTATTTTACCATTATACAGCATTGTGTAGAAACCATCTGATGCATTCAACCTTTGGGTAGTTGTGGACATCCAACAATCTTCTCCTCATAACTTGTGCTTGCCTGACTCAGGCAAGGTTTCTCCTTTACAGCACCAGGAGGATCTGGCCATTTCTTTCCATGGAGGTCACTCAGATGCTTGCTCAGTTGCTTGTCATCTAGAGACTGGACTACTGCAACTTGCTCTTGGCAGATCATCTCTTGCTCAACAATAGACCCCTGAAACTATTCCAGAATTTATCTGCATATAATTATTTTTCAGTCTCCCCAAATGGTCTCACACCACCCCATTGCTGCGTTCCATCCACTGGCTTCCTGTAGCTGCCAAAAACCGACCTTGATATACCTCAAGGCACTTACCAAACCCTGGTCTGGACCATATCTTCTTCAAGCCGCTAGCACAGCTTGACTAGACCCACCATTTCTCAAGCTACAAGGAAGGCATTCATTAAGACTTCCCCTGGCTGTCCGATCTGCTGAATACTGGCTGTGTTCTCAGTACTAACTAGTACTAATTCTTCTCTTACAGTGTTTGATGGTGTTGTTACACACTGATCTAGTTGTACTAGCATGAGGATATGTTTTTTATGGAGACTACAAAACAGTTCTGGTATTTGCTCTGGATAAGAATGAGTAGATGCATGGATGAAGGAAGGAAAGAATGAGTGAATGATGGGAGGGTTAGCAGGAATGAAAGGAGAGAACAAAGGAAGGCAAGAATGCAGGAAAGAATGAAAAAGTTAATGAATGAAAAAATGGAAAAAAAACCAATAAGTAAATGAATGTGTAAATCGAATGCTCTAAATGTAAATGAAAGGCTATGGGAGCTCATACAAATCATTTTTTCATCAACTTTTTAGACCAGTTTTTAACTGACATTTTCATTCACAGTTGATCAAAGCAATAGATGTCTGTTAAGTGATACTGTACTATGATGGCCAACTATGGTATAGTACAAGTATTACAAATCTTCTGGCTGAATTTTGGTGCACTACACTGTGTTTTTGGTGTTTTACACTATGCAATATGTAAAGTGCTGAGTATACATCTTTCCCACAACATGAGCTAAATCAGGATTTAAGAGGTACTTCTTTCATATGTGCCAACAATGTGAAACCAGTGTCATTCAATGTATTATAACAAATTCACAATGGTGATCTCTTAGTAATGTGATTTAAAGCAAGCTTTGGATATCTGTTTCCAACCCAAGGGCTTAATTTAACTTACTACAATCAAGTGGCAAGACCTTTGTGGCAAGTTTGTCAGTTTTCGCATCTGTAGTATTCACTGATCATCATTATAACATCACCATTATGCCACACTATCATTTACATTTCCAACAAATGATAATGTTGGTTCAGTTCTGCTCACCATTCACTTAAATGTTCTTTAACTTCCCTCAAATTTACCCCCTGGGAAAATTTGAGGAAAGAACAGGAAAGAACAGTAAAGCTCGTTAAAAAAAAAAAAAGTAAAATGCCACAGTGTTTCAAGGACCATGGTGTCTCGGTGATTAAAGACCTGCCCTCATGACCAAGTCTGCAACTGGCAGATGGTGATGGTAGAAATACAGCCACCAAAATAAAGTCCATAACAAGTAACTGCTCCAGGGGCAAGCGAGAGGCCTTCTTTGCACTCCAACCATGTACTGTGTAAAGAGGTGTCAAGATATGAAGAGAAAAACAATTCTGTAGCAATGCAATGAAGATTCTGTTTTAAAAATATAGATGAAAACAACATTACTTTAGAACAAATCGATTTCAATCCCAGCACATACAATAAACTTGACATTTAAAACTTTTTAGACAACATTGTATATTTGTCTAAAACATATTGGAGGGAAATTCTGAATATTTTCAATCATACATTCACTGAAAACGAAGTGAAAGTGAAATATCCAAAGCTTTCCTTTCCCACATCAGTTTAATAACTCTTATGTCTCTCTTCTTCATTTCCATCATGCTCTTATTATTGTTTGTGATGATGTTTACTTAAGTGTAAATTCCCTGCGTTAAATCAAGCACAGTTTGCTCGGGAGCCCAGACGGCTTGTGACGGAGGCCCGTCGCCTGCCGTGATGCATGTGGTGATTTCACATCAACATGATGAAGCCGAGATTAAATTAGCACTCTGCCAACGCAGAGATGCCACCTCGCTTGTCTGTTCATCGTAACATCCCACACAAACTCTCTCATTCTTTCTATGTCTGTGAGAGGAATGACACATAGTGGGGAAGTAGAGCAGATTGGGATGGACAGTCGAGGACAAGGTGGGACAGGGACCAACAGAGGGTCAGGGAGGATGCAGCAGTGTCAGATTAGCCAGGTTCCATCCAAGTGATTTTTTTTTTTTTTTTTTAAATGTTTGCCAATGAAGGCACTGGAAACTGGAATAACTAGAAAGCATTTATTGGTAATATTTTTTCTGATTGTTCACTGATACATGCCTCAAATACAACAAACCATTAAAACACCATCTGGAAAAGTTTGACACCCGTCTACTGCCAAAATCTTTCTGCCCCTCCATGTGATTGTGCCCTAGCAGTTGTTCTCTCTAATAACTCCTGTTTCTCCTATGATGCAGTGGCGGTTTGAAGCATGATGCAAGAATGTAAACACAATGTGCTTTATTGGGGAAAATCATAATTCAATCCCACTGCATGGGATAAAACAAAGGCAAGAAAAAGTTAAACATGGATCATCCATAATCAGAAACAAAAGAAACAGGAAAGAGTCTAAACCAGGAAAATGAGGAACTAGAATGCTTTGATACATGGAAAAAAGACTTAGACGTAATCACAATAATACAGTGTTTGACTGTGCAATGATACCGTGACAGAACAGGGTATAAGTAGACAAATTAATCAGAAATATACATATAACAGGACAGGGGTAGAGACAGAGCTACAACAAAATACGAACACAAGCGCATTGTGTTGACGGGCATGAGAACCATGATGCAAAAGGGGAAACCATGACATATGGGCTGAACCATACCAAATCTTTATAGGATAGTGTGAGAGATGAAATACACACAATCTGCTATAAACAACATAAAGTTAATATGCCTAATAGAGTTATGCTGCAGAAGAAGGAAGATTTGGGCCCACCCTGGATTAAGGAGGGGATGAGAATCTTTCTTAGTTAATTATAGAAAATAATGTGGAATCTGTTTGGTCTATTTGATGGGAAATTACAGCACATTAAAAGGGCAGTTTCTTGTAATTTTATACACTCACTATCAACTCAGAGACACAAAACAGCACACAATGTTATCCCGGAACATATCTGAGTTTCAGTTAATCCCTCAGATGTTCTCAGCTGGTTGTGAACCGTAGAGGGAACTAGTTTTTCCCTCTAACATAGTCTCATTTGTGTATAACTGTGAATTTTACATCAACCATGGTCTTCCTCCTGAACATTAACTGTTTACTAGATGACTGAAGGCACATTAGAAGCTCAGAGATCACGACCTGGACAGTGATTGTCTTTAAATGAACTCCACCAAATTACATTTAAGTTGCATGCTGGCATGAGAATCACAGAACAAATTGGAAAGGCAGCTATTAATATGATCTGAGTATTACCTGGTATTGTATCTCTAAGAGAGAGCAAAAGAAAAAAAGGGGAGACAGAGATTATTACTCGCTTTTGTGTCTCTTCAATCACAGGTCGTGTTTTCACGCCTACAATATCATTTCTTTTTCTTCCTCTTTCCATCTCTGCGTGACACGGACTGTTTGTTAAGATGCCCACATATTTGTTACTAATGTATATTAATGGTTGGATGATTCATTTCTTCATGGTGAAGGTAATGGGGATGGTGAAACACGATGTTTAATGATCTACTTTAGGTTCACAAATGTAAAATCAAGTGTAGTCCTTTATCTCCCTTGTGCATGATGCAGAGATAAACTGAGCCCCTGTGAAAACACATGTAAACCTAATAACTTAATAAACAGATCCATTTCGCACCCACAGTCAGATTTACCAAACCTGAAAGTCACACAGGAATGGCACTTGCATATGTGAATTAATACCACCAAAGGGTAGGTACTATATTAGGACAGGTACTACCATCTCTGCTAGCGGTAGACAAAATTATACAGTTAACTAAGTTTTAATAATGAAAAAAAGAGATAGTTTATCAAAATTATGACTCAACATAATGAAATCCAAATTCAAAATGGCTACTGAGAGTGATTAGCACACCAGCATAATTGATATATAGCTACCCCGATGTGCAGAAGATACAGAGGAAGAGATCCACTGGATTACTTGCATCCTATAGGTACTTGGAATATATGGTCTTCTGGAGGGCACCAAGAGTGCCTTCTTGTTCCAGTTAAGTTTACCATTCAACATGGACTTTAAGGCAGGTGCAACTGAACTGAAATGTTTGATTGGGTGTGAAACCCAAGCAGCATTGCAATTCCTTTAGGTTCTTAGGATAGGACCATTCTCCAACCGTAGATGAGAATGTCTTCCAAATATACAATTACCCATTTGCTCACCATTTCTCTGTATGTCAGACTGATGAATGCTTGAGATATGGAGGGGATTTTGATCAGGCCATAGGGCACTACTAGATATTCATATTGAACTTACATAGTTATGAAGGCATTATTCTGGTTGTCCACCTATCAAAAGAAGATCAAGTTGTACTCACTTTTGTGTCCAATTTTATGAAGTACTTGGGATCTTAGATATGTTCTAGAGCTGCTGGTTCTAATGGCAGTGGATAACAATACTTGATTATGATGTGTGTTTCTTGATGAAGGAGAAGTCTTCTACATTGGGAGATGTGGAGAGATGGATACAACCACATTTTATGGCCTCAGTGGTATACTCATTCATGACACATGATTCAGGGAAAGACCATGGATAGGCCTTACTGTGAGAGGACATGGTAACAAGTCTTTTATGTACTCCCAAGATCCTTTAGGTAGCAGCTCTACATTTACATGGACTCTAATAGTATAGTTATACCCAAAACCTGACAGTGATATGTATGGCTGCAACCATAAAATCCATACAAATACATACAGTTGAGTGCAAGGTTTTGCATGCCATTGGACACCTTGCATACCATTGGACACCTGCACACCTACATACAGTTAGGTCTAATAGAACTTTTCTTGAACTTGTGAATGTCACAACACAACAAATCTTAAAAGCCATGTTGGCAATTCAGACAGTTATATTGGCACTATTAAAAATAATAATTTAATGAATAAATAAAGCTGAAATGAGGTCATTATCTAAACTGTTTGCTTTAGTGATTTATCTGCACTGTTTGTTTTGATTGGATAGCCCAATATTAAAAGCTATATAGTCTTTAAAGGGTCCTCTCTTTAAATAATATATAGCCTTTATTATTGAATTTGGATCAAACTGGGCTGACTAAATATTATTTTTGGTTTCTTGATGAGAGGAAGGACAAAAACAAGCCACTGCCTTGTTTTTATACAATTTGTCTTTGCTTATTAATTTAATCAAAGGCACTGACACAAAGAGACTCTGAAACACAGATACACATCCTCACCTCCAACTGTGATTCTACTGCATTTATGCACTTAATATATTAACTGCTTTGCATTCACTGTTAGAACATGATGGCCATCTAAGATGACCTTCTGCCTTGTTAGATTATATTGACTGCAGCTCTAGAGACATGGATTAATTCTTCATCAGCATTTTTAAACAAGCTTTCAGCCAGAGCATCAATAAACCCAAATCACACATTAACTGAGAGCTGCACATTTGTATTTGCAACGTCAGCAGATGAGGAACGCTGTAAAAATTGAATTATTAATATAAATTTTCTTCAGCCAGGATCTAATTCTAGCCTCTCTGACGTAAACCTGAAGGGGTTTATCCTTAGCCCAACCCAAACAGAGAGCCTGGACTTGTGCTTGGTTAATAGGCACTAATGATGGACGACTATGCTGAGGCTGGAAGCAAGCTTTTTCGGAGATGCTGACTCAGACACAGCTAACCACGGCCTTCTGACAATGAGGTGCTAACTGTTCACAATGTGCATGTTGATCTCAATGCAGCGTCAGAGCAGTGAGCGAATGAAGACACACTGACTCATGAATAGCCGTCATACCTTTCCTGTTAGTTTCACTGTAGTTAATGAACAACATTTTCTAAAATAAATAATTGAATAATAATAATAATAATAATATATGATTAATGGGATTAATATTGAGAGAGCAGGACAATTTGGTGTGTGCTAAAGAAACTTTTTGGAGTTAACGTAGTTTATGATCCTTTTGGATTGTACTGATTCAGTTTCTGTACTGATTCAACCTGCTTTTTGTTAAATCTGCACAATGCTACTATTTGCACTTCTGGTAGATGCTAAACTGTATTTCTTTGCAGAGTACCTGTACTGTGCAATGACAATAAAGTTGTATCTATCTATCTATCTATCTATCTATCTATCTATCTATCTATCTATCTATCTATCTATCTATCTATCTGAGGTAAAGCAGGAGATTAGTTTTTGGACACAGCTCTCTGTTTACTGGCCAATCTACATTTCTATCCTTACCATTGATCACTGTGGGTAGTGACTGAAAGAATATGGTTGTGCATGCAGGCAGTGAGAATGAGGTTCCTCCGCAGGGTATCTGGTCTTACTCTCAGTGATTTCAACAATCTGTGAAAGGCTTGGAGTAGAGCCATTGCTTCTGCACTTGAGACTTGAGGTCCAGGATGCCCCCTGGTCGGATCCTGCTAGAGCTGCTTCACGAGTGTCCCACTGGATGGAGACCCTGGGGGAGACCCAGGACATCCTGGAGAGATTATATCTCACTATTGGCTTGGAAATGTCTGGGATTCCCCAGGAAGACCTGGTGTCTGTGGTCAGAAATAGAGAAGTCTGGACTGATGAAGATCTGCCAGATCTGCATGACGTCTATATTCAGTATTGTAGAGAGAAGACAAGGGGGATAATCAAGGACTCTAGTCATCCAGACCACAGCCTATTCTCACTCGTGATCTCGGGCAAATGCTACAGCAGCATGAGAACCTATATGGAGCTTTTCAGTAGGAGCTACTTTCCAAACGCAATCAGGGTTTTGAATAGGATTTCTGATCAGGCATAATTACTTTTATGTCCATTTCACTTTATGTGTGGACACACACTCACACATCCAGCTTCCCCTATGAGGACCTGAACTATTCTAACATATTATTTATTCCAACAATACATTCATCACACACATTCTGTAGAGCTTATATCAAATGCACTTGCGTATTGTAATGCGTATTATGTGCAAAGATATTTACTGTTTTTTCCATGCACTGTAATGTCCTGTACTGTTGTACTAACATTACTGTTATTCTTACTCTTGTAAGAATTATACGCTGTATAACTCTTTGCATGTGACAAATAAAGTGGGGATAGGGGTAAGGAATTTTTTTTTTGGAGTTTTACCCAAAAGTTTTATTCAGCTACAAACCAGGAAGGGTGAAGGCTAACAGGTACTTCCTCTGAGGCATGTGAAGCCAGCCACCACATCCTTTTGAACTACTGTTCATGCTATGTCCCAGGGAAGCTGAGCACCTGAAGGAAGGCTCTGCATACATGAATGCTCTGATTGACAGGGAAGAGATTATTGCCATGCCTCCCAGCCAGAGATCAGGGCCTATTTGCTTTCTTGGAGTTCTTGCCATGGATCCTTGGGATTTGAACTTGTGATCTCCCAATGATGATTAGAGCAGATCGGGGCAAGGTTAGCGAACATACACTTTCTTAAGACTTTCATCATATGAGATGTGAATGTAATGAGTGAAATTGCCCTCGCACATTTGATTATTCACCATTTTTCCTATGACTTTAGGTTCCAATGCTTACTGAATGGATTTAATTGGATCTGTTATGTGTAGAAAAGTTTATAGTGAATAAGTTTTATAATGAAAATGTTTTGAAATGCCTTTTCAAAAGTTGCTGAGACTTCTTTACTACGAATGTACCCTGCTCTGATGCGTTGCTGAATAAGCCCTCGATTACAGTGCATTAACCTTTACTATCAGTTAACTGGCATGAAGATTCTCACATGGTAAGCCCTCATTTCTCAGCTCCTCTGACACTGTACCCTCCATAACCTGCCCCCTGCAAACCTGCATTATACAGTATTATACAGGCTCATTGTTCCCCTGATGTTCAGCTAACATTTGACCTCCTCTGCTCAAGGCCCTGCTGCCACAGCAAAGAATTTCCCTTCATGTCTGTTATTTCCAGTGTCATAATGTCGCTGGCCTCTGCACTTATTTATCTTACTGTCAGCATCCTTTCCACAACTTTATTCCTCTCTTACTCTTTTATTATTTTATTCACCCAGCTTTTTAATTTCACTGGCATTTCTTGATCGTGGACATTGCAAGCAACTCACTGTTAGGCTCCTGTTTTCCTTAGGCTCCTGTTTTCAAGTCAAGTCAAGTCAAGTGGAGTTTATTGTCATTTCAACCATATACAGCCAGTTAGTACATAGTGAAACGAAAC
>CM075011.1:5095949-5108921 GCA_037576675.1 Pangasius sanitwongsei
CAGCGCCGACCAGTACACAGTTCTGTTTGAAAGTGAATCTAGTGACAATAGTGCAAAGAGTACAAGAGTACAAGAGTCCAATATAAGTAGCTGAAATGGCTGAAATAGTGTAAACATAAAAAGTAAAAGTACAGTAGAATAAATATTGTAGCAGCATAACGTAATGTGCAAAAACTTGCAAAAAAATTGCAAAGAGGATGGAGGTTGGCATGTTCCTGGTTATCATTAGCAGTGCCCCTGATCAAAATCTCATGTTTTGGGTATTGTCTTCTTCAAATCAATGTATACTATATGGCCAAAACTATGTGCACACCTGATCATCACGCCCATATATATAGTTCTTCCCCAGTCTGTTCCTGCAAAGTTAAAAGCACACAATTGTATCTAATGTCTTTGTATGCTGTAGGATTACAATTTCCCTTCACTGGAACTAAGAGGCCCAAACACGTTCCAGCATGACAATGGCCCAGTGCACAAAGCGAGTGCCATGAAGACATGGTTTGCCAAGGTTGGAGTGGAAGAACTCGAGTGGCCTGATCCGAGCCCTGATGCCAACCCTACTGAACACCTTTAAGATAATTGGAATGCCAACTGCACAACAGGCCTCCCTGACCAGCACTAATTGCAACCTCTTCACATCTTCACTCCTGCTCTTGTGGCTGCACGGGCAAATCCCCATAGCCACATTCCAAAATGTAGTGGAAAGTCTTCCCAGAAAAATGGAGGCTGTTATAGCAGCAGGGCGGGACTAAATCTGGAATGGGATGTTCAACAAGCACATATGAATGTGATGGTTAGGTGTCCACAAACTTTTGGCCATAAAGTGTATATATACTCCTTTGCTTGTTCTAGGTCAGGGAAATTCCACATTTGTCAAAGCTTCTGAGGTATACTTCTTATTTATCGAATTCCTTGTTTCTGTGTGGTTGTTTTTTTCTGTCTATTGTATCTACTTTTTTTTTTTTTTTTTTTAAAGAGTCCTAGATTCCAGAAAGGATTAAGTCTTCCTTCAAGCAGTCCCGGTTTTGACCACGTTGGCATATCTTTCCCTTTTTTTTTTTTTTTTTTTTACTATGACAGTGACTCATTAAAAAAGTACTTTATATGTATGTAAACCTAGAGGCTTCTGGCTCAAGACTAACTGATCCTCTGGTACAATCATTTCCAAGGCTGTAGTTTACTTAAAAGCCATCCCATTTAATTGGCACTTTACAAAATATCCTCTCTACATTCCTCAAAGGTGACTGCAATGCATTAAAGGCAACAACAAGCAGTGAACCAAACATGTTCTTGGCAGTGCGTATTGCAGGGTGATTCATTGCCACCCCACTCCAATAAACGATGGTGGAAATAGGGAGAACCAGAATGTTCATATGTTATGATTTGGCTTGCTTGTATGTATTTGCTTGCCATGTTACCTTTTGCTCACTAGGTTAGCTTTTTTCCTCCCCAAACACACCTAAGTAGCAATTAATATCAGCATATGTGTTGATTTGTGTTTTGCAATAGTTACCAAAAATCCAAAAAAAATCCTTAAAAATTTGCACTACTGTCCCAGTAGGATTTCTTCATCAACATCTGAATGTCTCTGATATCATACAAAAGTTGTGTTTCACAGGCTGTTTGGTTAAAAAGTCCAGCTACATATCTGAGAAGTGACTGGAACAGGTGACTCAGAATCAAGTAAACAAAGCCCTGTAATTTAAAAGCCATAAATCAGGATAACCTTATGTAAGAACCTCAGCATCCCCTGTATAAAGGAGGTAATGACAGAGAGGGCATGTTGTGATGCAGCCCTCTTCCCCTCAAGATGGCCATGGATTAGATTAGGTAAGGCCGCTGTACAAAGGCACCACTACACTGATTTGACAACATCAGGAGGGCTTTGTTGTGCCTTCATATGTGTGTTTTCTAAAGGCTCTGAAATCCAAGAAAATCCTTCGCAAATTTGTG
Organism: Pangasius sanitwongsei; assembly: GCA_037576675.1. Taxonomy (NCBI): domain Eukaryota; kingdom Metazoa; phylum Chordata; class Actinopteri; order Siluriformes; family Pangasiidae; genus Pangasius; species Pangasius sanitwongsei. Next base: position 5,097,903 of record CM075011.1, read on the forward strand.
AATAAAAAAGAGGGATAATTTATCCTTATGCCGGACCTCAGGCCACAAATACTCCTTTTGGTGTTTCTCTACTAGACAGGAAGAAACATCCTGTACCTTTGAACAACTGAGTCACCCGTTTCTTATAAAAAAAAAAAATCAACATTTTAATTGAGGAAATGAATTTATGAAGAGAAAGTTCTTCCTTCATTTGTCACAGGGTTGCAAAGTACATCACGTTTTTCTACAGATAATTAAAAAACAACAACAATCTAATTAAAAAGTAACAACACTTTGTTTGGATAGTCTGCTTTATACACTCTACAACCTATTTATAAACTAATCTTCCATTCAGTCGCTAGATCTGTATACATTCACTGTCTACTTTACTAGGAACACCTGTACACCTGCACATTTCTGCAGTTATCCAGTCAGCCAATCATGTGGCAGCAGCACAATGCATAAAATCATGCAGATACAGGTCAAAAGCTTCAGTTGACGTTTAGGTTTACATCAGAATGAGTAAAAAGTGGTCTCTGTGACTTTAACCGTGGCATGGTTGTTGGTGCCAGATGTGCAGGAAGTCTATAGTAACTCATATAAGCACGCTTTACAACTGTTGTGAGCATAAAATCATCTCAGAACACACAACACATCATACCTTGAGGTGGATGAGCTACAACAGCAGAAGACCACATCAAGTTCCACTCCTGTCAGCCAAGAACAGGAATCTGAGGCTATCCTGGGCACAGACTCACCCAAACTGGACAGTGGATTAGCCTCAGATTCTTGTTCTTGGCTGCCAGGAGTGGAACTTGATGTGGTCTTCGGCTGTTGTAGCCCATCCACCTCCACATGTTGTGTATTCTGAGATACTTTTCTGCTCACCATGGTTTTATAGAGTGTTTATTTAAGTTACTGCGTCCTTCTTGTCAGCTCGAACCAGTCTGGCCATTTGCCTCTGACCTCTCTCATCAGCAAGGTGTTTCTACCCACACAATTGTTGCTTGCTGGATGGTTTTTGTTTTTCACACCATTCTGTGTAAACTCTAGAGACCGTTGTGTGTGAAAAATCCCAGGAGATCAGCAGTTTCTGAAACACTCAAACCAGCTCATCTGGCACCACCAACCATCCTATGGTCAAAGTCAGTTGATATGAGCATTAACTGAAGCCCTTGACGTGCGATTTTATACATTGTGCTGCTGCCACGTGATCGGCTGTTTGGCTTTCGCTGTGAACTGATGTATGCTGTGATATTTCCAGTTTGCAGGTGAGTTGAGTTAATAATCAGGAGACTGCACTTGATTGAAGAAGTCCATGACCTGATATGCTGAGGATCTTGGGAAACCAGGGGTCATGTTTTTCGACAGCTAGCAGTATGCAGCACATCTTGCCCTGGGTTACTGTAACACAAGATCAATTTATCAAAGCACTTATTTAATTTAAGCTAGGAAATAATAGGGAATGCTTTTATAAGAAAACAATAAACTCCATTTAAACTTAATTTAAACAAGTTTCTAAATATTTGTTTCAGTTATGTAGCATGAATGTGATCAATTCACATTGTGTTAATGTCATACAAATATGTTGCTAGAAATGGCAAGGATGGTGGAACTAATGTGAAAAAAAATTGTTGAATTACAAATTAATTAAAAGTATGTACTCATTTCACTATACTACAATTTGGGACACACTAAGTCTAATCTCGGATATTATTTAGGACGGATAGTAGGCGAATTGAGACGCAGCACAGGTGTGTGTAATCAGTAGTTGGGTGACTGTGAACATGACAATGAGTGTTCATGGCGGCCATTTTTGTAGGCTGTGAGGTGGGTTGGGAACTGGAGTTCGAGTCGGCCATGTTTGTAGTTCAGGGAGCAGTCTAGGAGTTGGTGTTCCTCGCCAGTTCTAGCACAGACATGACAGTTACTATAGAAATGAATCCGTATTCGAACATGCGTGTTGATATAAACTTGTGATTTGTCTTGTAGCCGGAACTACTATCAGCGCTGCTGTTATAGACAATTAATCAATACCTTTTGACCAAACAGAACCAAGAGTTCAACAGCTCTGTGGTATAACACACTTTCCAGTGCCACAGATATCAGAATGCATCTGACACATCATGGTGCCAACAATACCTTATTTATACTTTTCCCAGTTATATGTTTTCACCTTGGAGTTAGACAATGAGCCTCAAATGCAGCCTGAAGAAAAAGATAAGACATTTGACCCCTGCTTTCTGCTGTAAAGGAAGTGGCCTTATTTGCTAAACCCATATACTGAGAATTAAGTGTGTGGAATAGTTTTACACACCAAAGAACAGAAAAGTGAAAGCCATGAATGGGTGACTAATTTCTGAGAGTGAGAGAGAGAGAGAGAGAGAGAGAGAGAGAGAGAGAGAGAAAGCATTTCAATTAAATCCAAAAACAGAAATATGTATGGCTGCCCAGACTTGCCTACATGATCACACACACACACACACACACACTATTCATGGGGAATTCCACATAAAGACATCCGGTTTCTCTTTCTGTCTCAGTGCCAAAGTGGTTCATTCATGATTTATCGCTCCACCTCATTGTCTCCTTCTCTCTGCCTTTCTCCTCCTCCTTCTCCTCCTCCTCCGTGTGTGGGTTTCTGATCAGCTGAGTGTGAGATCACAGACCTGCGCTAACTATATCTGTGCGAAGGCAGGATTTCCCTACTCCCACACACACACACACACACACACACACACACACACACACAAAGGGTTTTATGACTGAAGATTTTTAAACCTGTTTTATTTGATTTAAAGGTGTGTATGAATGAACTTTTCAATCTATCAAACCCTCTCCTTTTTTATACATCCTTCCATCCATCCATCCATTCTTTAATCTATTTATTTATTTAGATTTTTACCCAATTTTTACCCCCATTTTTGCACACACACATTAAAGTAATATGGAGATGAAGTGACAGACCTTATACTGGATATTAGAAGAGAAATGCAATTAAAACAAATGTGTAATTGAAGTTGAGTGGTTAGACACACTTGAATCATTTCAGAAAACTTCACACACTTGTGACAAGCTTGTTATTTAAATTATGCATATATGTCTGTGACCAACGAAAGAGAGAGGGAGGAGAGAGAAAGAGAGAGAGAGAATAGAAGTAAATGAGAAGTAAAAGAGAGCCAAAAAAAATCAAGAGAATCTATTTGTGTGTATTTTACTGAATATGAGGATGCGTCACTTCCTCAAACAAAAGAAGAGTGTATGGGTGTGTGCGAGAAACACAGCACCTTTCATACCTGGCTGTTTTGTACATCTTTTATCTGGATCATGAGTCTCAGAAATAAGATTTTACCCATTCAGGTTGTTATCTGTTGTGTTACCCCGACACCTAGCCCGTACTTCCAGCTTTCTGTGACTCCAGCGTGTTAAACTCTGGCTCAGTCAATTGTCTTCACCTTTTTCTCATTTACTCAGCGTATTTAACCTCTAGCGCTTTCCTTTTTTGTTACAGTGGGCATTTCCAATTCTTATCTCTAGTGTGTTTAATTCTTTCATTATTGACTCTAGGCCTGTTTCTACAATTTTGGATGTTCATAGTAGCCTGTTATTGCTTTTTTTTTTCTTTATTCATTGCCTGTTTATTGTTTATGCCTCTGGTCTGTGGACTGAGCTTAAAGCTTTAATAAACACACTCAGTGAATGCACTTTTTGCATGGCGTGACAACAGAAGAGCTATTAGTGGGAGACGGCAATGAGTAAAGTGGGATAAAAAAGGTAAAACTATAGATTAGAAAACAGATGGAAAGGAAAGAGAGAAAGATTGTATGGAAGGAGAATAAGTGAGCAGTGGCAACAGTGAGGCCTTTTTGCTTGCTATTAATGTGTTCATTAATCACATATTAATAATCACACAATTAGTAATAATTGCATTATTGATATATAATTAGTAAGGAGTGATACCCAACGGGACACTTTGTTATAGGGGGGAAAAAAAAAAAACACAGAATGGTGTGGTGCTGCCCGAAGAGAAGCGGAGCTGCTGTTACTACACTGTTACTACAACGAGTGTTTCATTCCTCTTATAACACAGCAATTTGCCAAAGCTAACAATTTTGATTCCACCACTAGCTGTTGAAGGCTTTATGATTTCCTTGCTTTCTGTTTTCTGTGCTTCCGTCTGCAATTCTTAGTGCGATATCTCAAGAATGAGTGAGTGAAAGTTTGTAGGATTTATATGGAGTTATTAACGTGTCCAGCAGATGAACCGAGTAGATTTTGCAATTGTGAAACTATATCAAGGACACGGCAAGGTCAAACGTCTGAAATAGTTTTTCTTCAATAGCTCCTTTCCTGTTTGAAATATATTTTAGGGGTATTTCAGGCTTTCAAATTAGTAACAAGAAGGACTAGACGATCCCTGTTGATGCTGCTGCCTTTGAGTTCTACTTTTTTATTTATTAAACAATGACACTTTTTCTGTTTATCTGGTTATACTTAATATTGTGGAACATCTGCAAAACAAGTTAATACCTGTTATCAGTTGTTATAGCAGCTATAAAGAGTATAGCGAAAAACTTCTCTTTGTTCTCAAGAAACTAGAAAGTGCAAAGTCCTGAAGACTTTCCCATGTTGGAAAAGTTACAAATCTTTACCATATCGACAATTACACACATTTGTAATCCATTTATGTGTAACATCTACCATACAAATGATGATAACAAAGAAGAAAAAGCAGAGATCAACAGCTTCGGATTGAGAATTCAACGCCACTGTGGTATAAATAAGAATCATTTCGGGATGTTGTTATTCAAATCCTAACCCCGCAGGAGACTAAAACTAAACTAGCATATTTATCTCAATTAAATCTACATTAAACTCACACACTGTTTCTCGAGCATCATCCCAAATCTACTACAGTGGACAGCCCCCTCACACACATGCATACACCCACTAACAAACCTCTACACACTGCACATCATTTACAGGAGCTGTGAAGTGCCCCTTGGTGTCTAATAATATCTTCACACTGATTAACGCTATTTTTGGAGCGGTTACACGCGCCACTTGTTTCCCACACTGATGGACAAATGAGAATAATGCAATATGACATCAGAGTCATTGCTAAATATCTCATCTCATTCTCTCTCACATTATATGTGTCTCTCATTCAGTGTCCCTGCTGCATCCCAGATGTGTGAACAGTTTTTTTGTGTTTGTGGCTAAGTGTGGTGTGAATAAGGACTTGAAGGACTGATAAGCAGTGGTTTTTAATAGACATACATAATAGGGCATTGGCACATTATTATTTTTTGGCTGGACTCATGGCTGGAGAGAGGAAAAATCACATCTCAGTCTGAAAGCAGCTGTTGCTGAGTTGAGGCAGAAAAATAAAGTAAAAATAAAATGTGGTGACGTTTCCGAACAGCAGGGACGCTTCCTAGAACACTCGATGGGGGAAAAAAAAAAAAAACAACAACTGATAATAAGCAAAGGGGTGACGAAGTGGATGTGGAAAAAGGAAACGAACGATGAAACAGTTTTTCCGTGCCTGTTGTGTAAGACATTTTGCATCTCAAGCCTTTGTACAAATACTAATAATGATGTAGTGACACTATTTGTGTGTGTGTGTGTGTGTGTGTGTGTGTGTGAGAGACAGAGAGAGAGAGAGAGAGAGAGGTAGGAAGAAGGCATGGATTGAAATATGATATGGAGGGAGAATAAGAGAAGAGTAGATGGTTTGATCTTTTCTGTAGTCTCAGTGTTCCAGCTCCTTCTTTCTGCCTCCCACCTCCCGACGGTCACATTCATGATCATCACACACATACACACATACTGCTTAGCAGTAGCGATGACACATACATTCATCTTCACAGCATTGACAAACACACACACACACACACACACACACACACACACACAGTGTTCCTTACGATGACACTCTTTTTCCAAGAATCTGTTTCTTGGAGCTCCAATGTCACTTTGTGGAAAATTGTTAGAAAGCAGCTTCAGGCCTTCCTGTCAGTTTAAAGTGCTTTCTCAATCAGAGTGAATTTATTCTCATTATAGATTTTGAATGAGGTGTTTATATATTCTCTCTAAACTCGGCTAAATGAAAATCTGTCCACATTAAAGATGTAACCTAATACGAATACATCATTCGGAATCCCTAGAGAATGTATTCGAAACAGATATAAGTACAGATATGAATTAGTGGTGCACCATTCTTCTTCTTTTAGAGACTAGAGGTCTGCATCAGGGCTGTGATCCAGCAGGAGGAAACGAAAAAGGTGCACAAGTAGGAGGTTCTTCCTTTGTGCCAAATAGCAGTCCGGTTAGGCTACTAGTTATATTTTGGGAAATAGAACCAACTAAATCTGTTACAAAATATCGCAGGCAGATGGACCGGCGTCCCGTCCCACCAAGCGCTGATTTCTCCAGCCTTCCACCCAGCTCCGGATCCAACATAACCCTGACCAGGATAAAGCGCTTACTGATAAATAGATGAATAAATGAATGAATAACACAGGTAGGTACAAACCAAAATAATATCAGTGTGAAAAAGGTCCAGTGTACATCTCTATTTGAGACCAGTTATGAACTGGAGTGATGTAGCTGAGGTTGAGGAACTATCAAAGCCAGAATTCACGCACCATGCTGACACTGCTGACATTTCTACATCTGGACTTTTTTCAGTGTTTTCCAGGGTGTCCAGGTGGATAATGCTAAGCTTTATATTTAAGAACAATTAAAAAAACCTTCTGGGTTAGGCCACACCCACCTTAGGTTAAGATCCAAATACAGATAGAGATATTTGGAGCACTAAACAGATACAGATACAGAGATTAGCATTGCATTACACCTCTAGTTTACATGCACTGCAGGTTACTAAATTTCTAATCAGATGAAGAGTCATTTAAAGTCCACATTACTGTAACAACTATAACTGTAACAATGAGGAACATGTCAGAAGCAAATAGTTAACACTAGGGCAACGCATTAGCTGCATTTTTGATCATCTCTCCTCTCCCATCAGGAAGGAAGTACAGCAATATAAGCACTTAGGCCATGAGATTCAGAGACATTTTCTAAGACATTCCCAAGCCATCAGGCAGCTCAATGACCTCATCAGGAAGAAAAAAATCCATTGACACTTTAACACTGCATACACCGCTTTCTACGCTGCACATGCTATTCTACTTTGCCTCTTAACTTCTACAATGTCCATCTTCTGTGTAGGCTGTGTGAAAGAATTTAAGTGTACTTCCTGTACACATGACAATAAACAGCTTTTAAGAAGAGGAAGCCCTTATTTGTCACGTATACGTTATAGCACAGAGGAGAAGGTTAAGGGCCTTGCTCAAGGGCCCAACAGTGGCAGCTTGGCGGTGCTGCAACCTTCTTATTAGTAACCTAGAGCCTTAACCCTTGAGTCTGCCCCTTACTTTGTACGAAATTGTATGAATTTGTACAAAGGAAGGTTCCGTTTCCAATGAATGAGCTTCAAAAGTGAGACCCTTTTGGATGTTTAAAAGTATTCATTGAACAAAAAGTGTGAAATAGAATTGTCTCGAAATGTTAGCTGGATGTTCTTCATTACACCGCACCCCCCCAGCCAACCTTACACTTATTTCGAAATCTTTTAACACGTCATATTTAACTGACTTTCCAGTTCTGTCAGTGATGAGTGTTTTTACACATGAAGTCATGATGCAAATGCACATGTGTGCAGTGCACGCAAATAACTCTTTCAAATACATTTTCACCACTTTGACTGAGCACAGTGCCGTTAGAAATACACAAAAACTGCCAACACACGACACAACATTCACGACTCGTGACTTATGTTAAAACAAAGATCCTGTGGATCATTCATAATTTTGTTTCTAGAATTAGCTCCGTGACTTGTTTACGTTGCCAAGGAGACACCACTGTGCCCACACAGTCATGATCAGGAGTAATGAGTTGTTTGTCTTTAAACTTTTAATTATACTTAAATTGTAATGAAGGATATATTTCTTGTATGTACCATTGAAAGGGGTTAATTTTTGTATTGTTGGTTAGATTAGCTACTGCACATGACTTCTCTGACAGAAACCTTGCACTGTAGCTGCATATAAGATATTTATGACTGGGTACTGCTGTGATGCAGGATCAACGCCTGAAAAGTATTAGCATTAGCAAGATTTGCTGAGGGCAATGGGCTTAAATTAGCCAGGTTTAAGAAGCATTTAGACAGAAACCGACATCTGAAGTTTATGCAGTCTTTCAGTTTCGGAGCAAGAGTGACCCAGGTGTAAGTTGTTCATGTCTAAGACACAAGCTAAGTTGTGACTGTGTGAATGTGATCCATATAAAAGTAGCAAGTGTGGGCTGCCTCTGGGCTGTCAGTTATGATGTGGCTTTTTCTATCTGATGAAACACCAACACTCCTGTTCCCCCAACAGTAAACGACTCAGTGAAACTGTGATTGCATTTGCACACAGGTCTAGGCCAGAATCAAGCATCCATAGCTAGAGGTTAATAAGTACCTTAAGACTTGGTTATAACTAGCTATGAAGATACTGAGGTCCAGACCTTGGAAAGTTTTTTAATCATGCAACTTATCCCCAGTTGGCAAAGTCAATATGCAAACAGCAATGTCGTGATGTTTAGCTATGCTACTAGACATTCTATAGCAACACAAAAACCACCACTCTTTACAACCATGCTGAGCAGAAAAGCATCTGAGAAAGCACAAAATGCTGAACCTTGAGGTCAATGGGCTACACCAGCAAAAGACCACATCGGGTTCTACTCCTGTTAGCCAAGAACAGGACACACCATACACTGAACCTTGAGTTGGATGGGCTGCAATTGGCACAAGTTGACCAAAACAGACAGCTGAAGATTGGGGGAAAAAGACCAGGCAATGCTTTTCCAAACTTCAACTGTCCATTTTTGGTTAACATGTGCCCAGTGAAGCCCATCTGCCTCAGGGTTCAAAGTATTGTGTGTACTGAGATGCTTTTCTTCTCACCACAGTTGTTAAAGAGAGGTTATATAAGTTGGTGTCGCCTTCCAGCCAGCTTGAACCAGTCTACTCCTCTGAGCTCTCTCATTTGCAAGGTGTTTCCACCTGCTTCACTGAATGCTTTTTGTTTTTCGCACCATTCTGTGTAAAATCTAGAGATTGTTTTGTGTGAAAAATCGCAGGAGATCAGCAGTTTATGAAATAATCAAACCAGCCGATTTGGCACCAACAACCATGCCACAGTCAAAGTCACTGAGATTGCTTTTTTAAACCCATCAATCCAATTTCTATTATGTGATGAAATCTGTTAGAGGTTTTTAATAGATCATTTTTTTGGTTTTTGACATCCTGGGATTTGAACCTACACCCTTACTATTGCTGGCTTTGAACTTTCAAATCAGAGTCACCAATGGCCCTCTAAATAAAACCTGAAATAACACACAGGTTGGAGAGTACAGAGATGAAGGACAATTTGGGAGGCAGAGCACTCAAGCATGATTTGATCTCTGATGCTAATGTGCTGCTTATGATATTCATTCTGCTGTTGTTCAGCCTTGCAGCAGCCGGATGATGTCTCTCTCTCGACATAAGGTAGTAGGCGGAGAAGGCACCATGTCTTTCCCTCTATTCCTCTGTAAGAAATTTGATAAACACAGATCTGGAGTTTTCAGATCTCCATTTTTTTTTTAGAAGTTCACAGATCAATACAGCATCGTGGTCATTAGTCAATCTGGCATTAATCCACTGAGCTAAACATGGAAGTGCGTAGGCATTCGAAACTGGCAACTTGGGTCAGAAGTCACATGCAGCAGAAAAAATATTCTTGGCCATCATTATTGCTGTAGAAATATTTCTGTCATTTTACTTTATCTATCCAGACGATGCAAGTCAAACACAAATCTCATTAATATAAACCAAATATGGGGTAAGAGATTGTTGATTTGATATGTTGTGGTTAGGCTAGCTGGATGCTCTCATTGTTAAAACATGCATAATGTGGTTAAAAATGTTTTCTCTTGAATCTGTTTCTATGGTAAAATGAATTTTTATTGCTCAGACAGGTCAGCTAAGTCAGTGGTGAGAATATTGTGGCCTAGGGTTAGGGTGGCCTAATTTCAACATCTATACAGACATATTTAAGCTTTTAAGCATTGGGAATTGGATTTCTGATATATTTTTTTAGGAAAAAAGTGATCAGCTTGTAGCTTCTGGTTCATATATTCCTAACATCTCAATGGCCAGATTCTAATGTGCTCATTCAGTGTTCTAATGAGCTCTGCGGGCCAGCTTAAAGTGTTAGGAGTGGGTGGTTTTAATTCAATCATAAGAAACGTGACGGGAAACCCTAGAAACAGCATTTTCTTTTTCATAAGCAAAATGGATCAAATTGGATGGAAAATGTCATTTAAAGGAGCAGTGTGCAATACTTAGAGCCCTCATGTGTATGATCAGTTATAAAGTGCAAGGCCAGGGATAGCGACAAGATTATATTTGCACGGAATCCAACCACATGGTTCGAATTTATATAAATTTCTCATGGGATCAGGTTAAATCCGCCCCGCCCAATCGCGTGATTCATTTTTTAATCAATGTCTTGAAAGAAGAAGCAAGCCAGATGCAAGATAGAAATATTGTAACTAGCAGTTTTTAAATCTGTTTTAATAATAATAATAATAATAATAATAATAATAATAATAATAATAAATAGTATGGTTTATTTATATAAAACGCCTTTCTCAAACCCAAGGTCACTTTACACAAGGATGACCATAAACAAAAATTTAAAGAATAAGGAAAAAAATCACAGGACATTTAACACAACGGAATGAAGGTTGAAGTGATGGAAAGTATTGTGTGAAAGTGGCTGGAGCTACTCATTTACAGGGAGATAGCACTAATTTTATCATTTTTGGGATTATATGATTGTTCATGATCTAGAAACACTACAAATTGCACCTGTAAGGTTTCTGGCCTATATATATATATATATATATATATATACAGAACTGGACAAAAGTCTTAAGCTTACA
>CM075011.1:5114068-5130872 GCA_037576675.1 Pangasius sanitwongsei
GCGGCGCCCGGGGAGCAGTTGGGGGATCGGTGCCTTGCTCAAGGGTCTCACCTCAGTCGTGGTATTGAGGGTGGCAATATGGTGATAGTGACAATGGTCAAATTTTACAGCCAGTGTGTCAGCTGTGTGTGTGTGTGTGTGTGGGTGTGTGTGTGTGTTGGTCCCCCCCCCCCCCCCGTTCTGTTCTGTTCAGATGATGACTACATTTTGAATCCCTGGATTTCCGATGAGCTCAAAACCTTCATCTCTAAACTGTCCAGATGTGTGCATGGATTGGATTCTGCCTCTGTTTGTGCCAGATGAATGAATATAAATGAAACGCACACTGAATTGTAAAGGTAATTTTGCTCTTTCCTTCCCAGAAGCACTTTTCTCATATTACGGATAGAACACACTGTGTATCCATCTGCCCCCTCTCTTTCAGTCTCTCTCACCCCTTCATGAACTTATTAGTGTGTCTTGTCAGTCATCTCCTGTGCCCTGGGTGGACCTCAGCGACTCTCTGTAGAGCAAAAGAGCTCTTGCGTCTTTCTGCTGTATCTCTGTGCACCTTCTGCACCTGCTCAGTCATCCAAAAGCTTCATTATGCTCGCACTGAGGAATCTGCTGCTGCAGTGAGAATGGCCTTCAGTACCTGTCTGCCATAGACACACACATCATAAAAATTGTCTGTGTTGAGAGGGAGAAAGAAGGCACATTGTTAGAACTCTAGGGGATTTGGGGATGTTTGGAATTTTTTAAAATATGGTATTCAACCATTAAAACATAACTAAAACATATCCTTTTTTCAAAGCTACACTGGACAGGTTCAAAACCAAGAACCTGAATGCGTTATGCTGCATTTGGGTAAAAATTTCAGACCTCTGACTAGGAAAAATACAAAGAAATGTCCTGCTTGAAAACTCGGGATGCTCTTCTCAACTCCAAGTTCAGCAAGTGACGTCAAATCAACATACAGCATCAGCAGTAAACAAAGTAGCACTTCTTACCTTTAAATGATTTATACTATATACACAAGTATTTGCTTTAATCAACATACAGACATATTCGCTTATTAAATCTATAACACTGACTATACAGTTCACTGTTTTGAGAAGGTAAATATACAGCACTCATCACAGTTAGCTGGCTAGCTTATTGCAAACAAAAGATGAACATGTGTCTATGTTTTTCCCCCACTTTGCAGCTCAAGGTTGAAAATGATGTCATTCCGAGCTCTTCCCAAGTCGAATGCAACATTAGAATGGCATAGTCAAAGTCCAGACCGCAATCTGACTTGGAATTTTTTGCCAGACTTGAAAATTACTCTTCACCAACAGTCTCCATTCAATCTCGACAGAGGCTGAGCAATTTTGCCAAGAAGAATGGCAAACATATCAGGATCCAGATGTGCAAAGCTGATAGAGATATATCCTAGAAGACTTGCAGTTGAAAGAGCAGTTGAAAAGGTGGTATTAAATGCTTATGCAACCAACAGATTTCTGCGTTTTGTTTAACTAAACAAACTAGAAAATGCGGAAAGGTTTGAAATGGGATGGGGGTGTGTGGGGGTGTGCGTATGTATATACAGGTCCTTGCCTGCAGACGTCAGCAGGCGATTGCAGACCGAGAGATTCTTGGCTACTTAATCAGGTGTGTTTGCATGTGAATGGATGGCAGCTCAGTGACAATGGGCCCTCAGGCAGGAGTGGAGGAGTGGGAGAGATGAGAGCAGCTTTGAAGCCTCCAGTCCTGTGCTTTGCTCCATGGAGTGCTTCTCTCTCTCTCTCTCTCTCTCTCTCTCTCTCTCTCTCTCTCTCTCTGTGTGTGTGTTTGCATACTGTTCTACTGGTTCATCTTTGCAGTACTCTTAAGGGTCTGTGCAAAAACATGTAGAACTTTATGAACACAGATTTCTTTTTTAAATAATTAGAGAAAATATTGCAACAGGTCTGTGCTAGACCTGTTTTTTTTTTTTTCCCAATGTATCATTGTATCATGTACCGCTTCACCACCAGCGTTTTCTCCCCTGCAGTAAGACTACACTGGGAAAAGACATACAGGCAGGAATATTACCAAGAAGAAGATGAGATCCTATTTGAGCCAGGTTCTTCTCGGGGTTTCTTCCTCATGTCATCTCAGAGGGTTTTTTCTTGTCCCTCTTACCCCTGAGTTGTTCATTAGGGATCTAAATCTACATCTGGATTCCTGTAAAGCTGCTTTGTGACAATACCTATTGATGAAAATGTTTGAAGTGCTAATTGGATGGACAGATGGATGGATGGATGGATGGATGGATGGAGGGTGGCAGAATGAAGCACACGCTTAATTTTGCCACAAAATAACTTGTCAGATTTTGCTGTAAAAATTAAAGAGCTAATTAATGAGATGTCTTGTTAAGTACCAGCTATTACTTGGCCATAGAACTTCTACTTTATGTAAGTCTTTCATTTCCTTCTCTTCTTACAAAAAGACTCAGCTTCCAGCCTGGCAGCACCTGCTGTGTATGGAACCGCCACGACTAAAGGGCGTGACTTCCACTGCTAACTTACTGCTGTGAGTGTGAAAAATCAACAGAAGGAATAGCATGGTTCATTTCTGATTACTTCCTTGCCTGGTGTTCAGTAACCTCAGGCTATACTGCTATAACACACTCTGTGTCTAAAGGTCACATTTATTGCAGATTTCAAAAATACATTTTTAATTTTACTTTCTAACTAGCCATTCAAATGTTCTGATGTCTTTTTCATTGTTTCTATGGTTACATATGTATTCACGTGCCGCTCAGTGATAGTGAAAGACACTTTTTTTCACCGCTTTATTATTTTGGCAGGGGTAGCTGAGTGCTTAAAGTTCTAAGCTGGTGGTTGGAAGTTTGACTTCCAAATTCCTAGTACTGACAGCCACTATTACGTCCTCAGTGAAGGCTTTTCACCCTCAACCATTCAACATTTTGCCTTAGCGACTGTAGCTCAATTGTTGGTTCTTTTTGGTTAACGTGTCTGCCAAAAGGAAATGTATTCCAATGTGTAGCAATGGCAATGCAGCATTTATAGGCACATACCATATAGGAAACCTCCACTCTGAAAGACATTGTGTTTAGAGACTTTGGTGCTAATGTGTTTGTTGGTGCTATATATTTTTTTTTTTATCACAGTGAGAAGCTAAGGGTTGGCTACTGCACTGACATCACAGGGAGATATTTTTATTGCTTGTACTCCATTGCTAGTATAGATTTTAATAGCAGAACATTTTCAACAATCTCAAACACAAGTGATAATGGTCAAATTTCAAGAGCAAGATCTTCTGACTCAGAAATCCCTGAATGCAATTCAGTTATAGCTCATTCTATGTGATGACGAGCACAACTGTGTTGATTGTACTATTAGCATGGAAGCTTGGGAAGCTGATCTGTTTCAGCAAGGTGTACAGATGAGGAGGTGAGAGAGCTGGACAGACTAAAGGACTAAAACGCCGCTGGCGTGACCATCAACAGGTAGTTAAATTGCATTGTGGGTAATGTACGAAACCAACTAAAATGAAAATACGCCAACATGTTGATGAAAGAGGTTTAAACTAAAAAAAGCGAATTCAGAATTTCATTACAAAATAAAATTTGGATGCCACTGAAGACTACATGTTAATTGTAAAGATCTTTTAAGGTTTAAAGGTGAAGAATAATCCAAAATGAGAAAGCAGAGCAGGATAGACAAGCTAAAACTCAAACAAGCAGCATGCAAGGTAATCAAGCACGGAAAACAACGAGGCTTAAAATCACTGGAACAAATTTGCAACTGTGTTGAAAAGGTAAGTGAAACAGGTTTCAGTATTAGGGCAAGCATATGACAGAATGAGCAGTCACACAGCAATCGGAAAATTTCTCACAGTTGCAGTGCACAGAGAAAAGCAGGCCTGAATTTACTGACTATGGTTCGTTCCTGTCTGTAGAATTGTGATTAGAATAATTACCCTGCCCGGATCAGATAGGTTGTGCAGCATGCCCTGCCTAATCAGTGCCCATTGATTAAAACAAAAGAACAAGCTGGAAAGCAGTTTTCATAAACAAAATAATAAAAAAAGACAGTAACAAGATCTGCGTAATAGACCTATTTCAGACTGTTTCACATGTTTCTGGCAAGTAATCAGAATTAACTGAACTTCACAGGCTTCAACATTTAAAGTCTGCCCCCCAAAACAGACCATTTCTAGCATTTATATGTTCCATTGGCGCATAAGCATTGACTATAATCTCTATGTAATTAAAAAGTATAACATTGGAATACATCCAAATGTTCTCCAAAGTAAAGCATGATCTCCTACACAGTTCCGTTCCAGGACTCTTCTATTTTATGCTCTAGATGCCTGAACCTGAGGAAACCCATTCAGAACATGCGAAACTCCACACAGACAGTAATCTGAGCTCAGGAGTGAACAGGGGACCCTGGAGCTATGGGGTAGCAATGCTACCTGATTCGATACCATGCCATCCTAAGAATTAAGGTGTCCGTATTAAACCTTGTGACCATTCGAAAAAGGGTTTGTCACAAATTCGTAAAATTCAGTGCAGTGTGGTTCCTAGCACAGTAAGCACTGCTTCTACTTGTTCTTTGTCCTCTATGTGCTTTTGTTTGTTTTGGCAGGGGCCTATGTCTTGGATTTAGTCGTGTCTCCGCCCTTGTCTTGTCATTGGTCTGTTATCCACTGTGTTCTCCTGTTTGCTGTTTACCATTTACTAGTTTGGCTATGTTTCTTTTTCTCATTGCAAATTTGTATCATCCTACTTCCTCTGAGACACATGAAGCTAGCCAACCTTTTCAAACTGCTGCAGCACAGTGCTGCTTAACAGACTCAGAGGGAAGAGCTATCTGCCCTCTTCCACATACATGAGCTCACAGATAGTGTCGTTATGACCGACAGAGCATACGCATTGGCATAAGCCAATTTTGGTCTCTTGGCTCCCAACTATGGATGGCTGTGGCATAGTCTGGAATTGAACTCATGATCTCCAGACAATAGTGCGAATGCTTTTCTGTTACACTACTCATTTTCTGGTTTTGACTTATGTCTGATTCTACAGTCTCCTCTACAGCTGGAGGATAGGTCAAAGTGCACACACAGTTCACACTTCCACTACTCTTTCACAGCTCTAAAAAGTAAAGTATAGGGTTCTCCATTACCTGCTAAATGACTTGATGGTGCAAAGGTCTGTGGGCGATCAATAGAGCTTCTCCTGAATGAACACTAATTACTGGTTATAGCATGACAGCTTTTCTTGCATTATTTTTTGCCAGTTACTTACATAATATACTTGATGTTTGACACATGAAGGCTCAGAACTCTAATTTGAAAGCCCACAAGTACACCAACCAAGAAAATAATTGGAGAATTATGAGCTCAAAATTGGAAGTCTGAATCACAGTACATTCAGAAAATATTTTAGTGGGTGGGTTTTATTAGTTTTTTTTTTAAGAATACAACATTCCCTTATCAGTTAAAACACAGATGTAAAGATTCTCCAACTCATTAAGAAAACAGGACAACTTTTATTGTGTATGTTTAAAGGGGCCATGCCAAGTGGGTGTGGAGGACCAGGACACAATCCAAAACCTGGTGCTTTTAGGTCTCATTAAACTATATTGTCATTAGGTGTAGAGGCTGAACGAGAATGAGGCTTTTCATATGGTAAACATCTCAGGTTAGACAAAGTCTGAGAAGCAGTGATGATACAAACCCCCACACACACACACACACAATAGACATCGCCTGTCTGTCTGCTTGCTCTATTATGTCATGAGTAGGTGAAATGGCAAACCTACGGTCTGTGGTGCCCATACTGGCCTTAGATCTCTGGGTCAATCTGATATGGACCCTTTCTTTGTTCTGACCTATCCCTTTTGTGTGATAGTGAAACAGAAGGGGAGACAGATAGCTTTACCTTGTCTAATATATTCCTAACACCATATTCATTACTGTCATAGCCTTCTCACTCCCCCTCTTGTCTTATCCATTTGCTCTGTGGATTATCAGATCAGAGAGTGTTGAAGCCCCCACAGTTAATTAGCACCAAGAGTGTGTGTGATTGATACACAGAGGAGTGGGCAAGCTGTTGGGCAGAGCAGACATTTCCTGTAACTGTGTTATGTGTGTGTATGTGTGTGTGTGTGTGTTTGTTGTAGTAGCAGTAGTAGTAGAGCTAGAGGTTAACAACAATTTGAAGGTAAAAGTAAATAATGCATACGCATCATGGTAGCTCAATAGCATCTAAAGCAGTCTTTTGATCAGTTTTACCGTGGCCTACTACAGGATATCACCCATTTCTTGATATGAATGTGACTTTGCATGTGCCTTGCAGTACTTAACCATGGCTCTTAGCTGATCTTATCCTAAATGCTTCTAAACTCCTTCTTAGAGATCTATACATGCTTGTAATGTGGTGGAATAAGTTTCCTGTGCAGTCCAAACAGCCCTGTGTACCCATTTCTTCCACATAGGCCTAAACATTGACCTCTTAAAGCAACATCTGGGATGAAATTTCTTTATTTAAATGTCTATATCTAGATTTATTGCTTATGCAGTTAGGGCTACATTCAGTTGGTGACTTAAGTCAAGAAGTTATATCAATATTTATACAGGGAAAGTTACACATATTCAGAGCCAGGTTAATGCAGCTGCTTAAGTCTATTTTCTGGATGCCAAATCCAGATTATGCAAATTATCTCTGTATAGTTCACCAGATGTAGGTTGCCAGATGTTTTTGAGTAGAAGTAACTATTTATACCTTGTCTCACCTTGTCCCACCCTGTCTCACTTTGCCTTATCCTGTCTCACCTAATCTCACCTAATCTCACCTGGGGGCAGTCGTGGCCTAATGGTTTCGAGAGTCGGACTTGTAACCCGAAGGTGAACCCGAAGGTCGTGGGTTCGAGTCTTGCGACTCCGAGTATGGGTCACCATACTTGGCCACAAGTCACTTCACTTCACTAATCCCACCCTGTCCCACCCAGTTTCACCTTGCCCCATCTTGTCTCACCTAGCCCAACTCTGCCCCACCATGTCTCACCTTGCCACACTCCATTCCACCCCATCTCACCTTGCCCTATCCTGTCTCACCTGGCCCCAATGATGTCTCCCCTTTCCACCCCTTGCCCCACTGGTCTATTTTGTGCTTTGTGTTTTAGATCATCTGTTTTTGACACTGCACTGCTGTTGTTGATGCTGAGAAGGTTTGCTTTGCTCTGGTTAATCAGCTCTCTGTTTGCACCGATTAGGGCCAATGTTCTCTTTGGTCAAGGACACCTCATAGCCACCTGTGTTCACTTTATATTGTGCTTCATGCATCTCAAAAAAGTTGCTGCTGTGTTCAGGGCTACAGCTTCTGAAAAATTCTAGTGACCTTTTTGCATTTGTCTCTTTCCATTTATTTGTGAAGTGACCTTTAATGTCAGAAGGGCACTAGACAAATAAAATTTATTTCTATACAATTACTATCATTCTAACCCCATCTCATACAAAAATAGGACTTGACCAAGCAACTGTGCTGATGTGTTTGGGCTTTATACATGCCAAGTTGTTAAAAAAAAAAAAAGCTACAATCTCTAACCCCAGATGTGACTGACCATATGTAGCTTAATTCCATGGTGGGGTCTATTATGTGCGTCAGTGGGGCTCATTAGCTCAAAGTTCATTATCTTAAATGCAAACAAAAATGTCAGCTAAATACCATGTGCAATTTTATTAAAACTAATGAGAAAGGTGCTCATCCAGCCAGCTATTCCAGGGGACTTGGGGCACAAGGCAGAGGACACCCTGGACAGGGTGCCAACCCATCGCAGGGAACAATTGCGCACACATCCATTCAAACACTACTGAAGAGCCAATCAACAACTTACAGCACATGCCTTTGGACTGGGGATGGAAACTGGAGTACCTGGAGGAAACCCCCAAAACATGTATAGAACAGGAAAACTCTGCACACACAGGGTGGAGGTGGGATTCAAATCCCAAACCCCTTAAGTGCGAAGCAACAGTGCTAAAAACTAAGCCACCATGCCCAAAAAGGTGCTCATTATATTTGATAAATGATACAAAATTTTTTTGAATCATTTAGAGTAATGCAACAGGCTGGGGTTGGTGAATGGAACATTCTGAAATAAAAAAATCTCATGGATCTAATGAATAAATATGATAACACATAGTACTTGCCTAGCATTCGATGTGTGATATTTGAGTGTTTTTTTTCTTCCACTGCAAGGTCTTCCTGGATGCAAAATGTTTGAGAACCCTGTGTTGCCTCATCCAGATATTAAAAATAGTAAATCATGAAGCCATTTATATCATCTTGTTTTTACCAGGATCAACTCCAGGGACTGAGGTCACTCATCACCACCTTAAAATAACTCATTGCAGATGTATGTCCATTATTGGAGAAATAAAACATCAGTGCTAGAATCACGCTTGATGTGTTTATTTGTGTCCAGATTTATTTTGCACGCTGTAAATTGGATTTGAATGAAACTGTAATAGATAATCTCATTGCTGGCAACGTCAGCTTCCCTATTAAGTCACAGCTTCTTCCGCCTCCATATATATATATATATATCTTGGTGTCATCAGTGTTGCAGGGGCAACTTCAGGATGCACCACTTGTCGTCACTGATCATAAATAATCACACGCTTGTGATTTGTCATTCAATCTTTGTATCATTCTCACTCTCCCAGCTTCAGTGATTCCTCTATCCAGCCAGACTGCGTCAGAAATAACCACCGACTCATCCGCCCATTCAACCTCATGCCGTCCCCAAGTCCCACCTCCGCCTGGTCTCAATACAGCAAAATTACACGTCTGACAGACGAGGAGTTATAAATTCCCTTGAATAGATTGCTGGTCTTCATGTGGGTGAGATTATTTCTGTTGTGCAGTCGTGCATATCTTAATTCACAGAGGCAAATAAATTTACATATTCACTTTAGAGCGTTTTAATTTGAGCTTAACATGTTGGACTGGGAAGGAAACTGTTACACTCCTGGATGCCTGGTCTTACCTAAATCAAAGGAAACTCCAGTTCACCTCATATTTCATACTAAAGCATATGCTTTTGGAAGCCATGTCCTAGTTTAAAGAGCGTGACATTCAGTATTTTACAAGAACCAGAAAAATGACAAGAAACTTAACTTGCAGAACATTCCTAGTTAGATGAGAAAAACATTATGGAAATGTTAGGGTTAATGTTATGACAAAAATTGTAAGACGGTCTATAAATGGTATGGAAAATATTCTAAGAAGAAAAATGTTCAAAAATGTTCTCAACTAAACGATGTATAGAGAATTAGTTAATAAATATTACTACTACTACTACTACTACTACTAATAATAATAATAATAATGTAAATTAAATTTTTTGAATCAAATAAAGCAAACACTGTGTGTGTGTGTGTGTGTGTGTTTTGATTACCAAATATAAGTTGTACATTTAGTTTCTCTATGTATTGTTTCTGATTTTATGATAGACTCTATGCCTTATTTCTTTTTCATTTGTTTGTGTGTGTGTACCTGTGTCTGGGCTAATAGCCAGATGGTTTTGAGTTTAAATCCCAGGACTGGCAGAAAGCCATGCATAACGCTTAAACAAAACCTTAAACGCTCAGCTGATCTTTCTAAAAGCATCCAAATATTAAGTTAATCGATGCTCACTTGAGCATTTAATACTGATCTTTGCTCTGCAGTGCTTTGTACCAGGAAAGTCAGTCTGTCTCTGTACTTGGACCGGCTTATTCCTCGCTTATAAGTCACTTTAAATAAAAGCGTCAGACAAATGAATTAATATAAACCTAAATGCATGCGAATAAGAGCTGGAAGGAACATGACAGCTCCCAAAATCACCTTTCTGTTTTATATTCATATGCGTATTTCAGAAGACCAAGAAGTCTTTTCACATGTCCCTTTCACCTTATTACCCTACAAATTCCAAAAATGAATGTGGTATTTGTAATAAAAATATTTTTTAAATGATTTTTTTTTTTAAAAAGTGCATTAAAGAATTTGGGCTGAGCTTGGTATTGTTCGGCTTTTAGAACTCTTTATCTGAAATTTAAAATGAATAATTTTAATTATTTCATAATCAGATTTTGCATTAGGAAACATTTCTAAGGTTTTATAGACATTCAGAAATGTTTCTTTTTCGCTTATTATACTGCTTAAAATCCCATGATCTGGCCTTAGGTCCAGATTTATATTCCTTACACTAGTAACTACACACTTGTCCAATTAGTTTCTGAATAACTGAATAAAAGTCATTACAGTGAATAATGACCACAGCATTACAGGTGACTGGATCCAGAAAAATCGCATAGATTTCACATGTTCATACTTTTTTCAAGCGTGATATGTGAATAATATGTGAAAAACACATGAAAGTGCATTTCAACATAATGCTGTGAAATTGTGTGTGAGCTCCAGTAACCCCATGTGACATCCTATGAACAATGTGCTCACATCTCAAAAAAGAATGATTCACGTGAGAAAATCACATGAAGAATGAATGCGCATGCACTACTGTGAAAAAGTAATGAACCTTGTGACAAACTGTGTTAAGTACGTGAAGTGTGCCAAGATACCTGCAGGCTTCACACGTGAATCACGTGATTATTCACATGTGAAGTTCATGTGACTTCTGTAAGGTATGTGTGTGTGTGTGCCTCTGTGTGTGTGTGTGTGTGTGTGTGAGAGAGAGAGAGAGAGAGAGAGAGAGAGAGAAGAGATATAGGTAGAGTGATTGACAGGGAGAGAGAGAGAAACAGACTGAGAGGGAAGAGATATAGACAGAGTGATTGACAGAGAGAGAGAGAGAGAGATAGACAGAGTGATTGACAGAGAGAAAGACAAAGAGAGAGGGAGAAAGAGAGAGAGAGAGAGCGAGAGAGAGAGAGACAAAGTGAGACATAAGTTCAGAAAGCACTTTTTTGAACACTTCACAAAGCAAGGAATATGTAAAAGAAGACAAATTTGCACATATGAGGACTCAGATAAAGACCCAGAGAACAGGCACCTAACAACAAACTTTTATCAGAATGGAACAGTGATGGTGCAAAGAAATGATGCTGCCCTCACAACATTTGAACAAACGTTCTATTCCCTAAAAGAAATGGTAGAGAGGGAGACAGCAGACCCCTGCAAGCAGACCCCTGCTGATGAAACATCAGAACGCAACAAACAACCCTCTGCCAGTGCCGCCACAGAGGAAAGGCCCAATAAAGCACATGAAAACTGAAAACTGAGAGAGGGACACCGAGAGAGAGAGAGAGAGAGAGAGAGAAACAGACATAGAGAGCAAGAGAGACAGACAGACGGACACAGAGAAATAGACAGTGGTAGTGAGAAAGATGAGAGAGAGAAGACAGACAGAGAGATGGAGACAGCAAGAGAGAAGAGAGAGAGTGAGAGAGAGAGACAGAGACAGACACAGAAAGATAGATAGACAAAGATAGTGAAAGAGAAGAGAGACAGATGGCAAAGACAAAATGGTATACAATGAGAGAGAGAGAGAGAGAGCTGCCCAGAGAGAGCAGGTTATGGCTGTACTGTAGAGAAGGAGTATTAGAGCCCGAGCTACACTTCTTAACCACCTGTCCTAACTATGACCAAATTCCAAAACAATCCTATCTCAAATTTGAAATTGTTTGTCCCAACTTCAAAAAGCTGGAGAATGACACACAACTTCAGCATTTGATTGGAGAAAAAAGAGACTTTCACTAGCGGCATGGTACATCGATGCCTGCCAGCCCAAAGAACTCACACACACATACACAGACTCTCGCGAACACACACACACACGCTCGCACACACACACCACTCATAGCCCATAGACTGTATTTTTTGTCTTGTTTTTCCTTCACTTGTTCATCTTATCATTTGTTCTCTGTTCAGGTTTTATTCCTTGCCCATCTAAATGCGTTGGCAAAATATTGTACCATTTGTCATGCCATTAAAGCTCATGTGACTTGAACTGAATTTAATTGAGAGAGAGAGAGAGAGAGTGAGAGAGAGACAGAGATAGAGAGAGGGACAGAGAGAGTGAGACCTGTGATTTTAGCTAATAAACAGAGATGAGACAAATGGAGGAACAGATCTGTCTTTCTCTCCTTTCTCTGAAACCAGGAGAGATGAGGGAGAAGGACAGAGAGAAAAACACCTGGAGTGCACACATTGTGTGAGAAAACACACAAAACTTTTACATCCGAACTCTAAACTCTGATCCCAAACTAAAAGGCTTCCATCTCCAAAAAAAAAAAACGCCAAAAAAAGCCATACCTTCCACATGACAGTTACCATGGAAACAACACCATGTGATTTTGTTTTGGTTTCTGCTCTTGTTTTGTTCTGTAGCACTTTGGAACTTCTACTCCGCAAAACGGTTGTTTTTTTTACAGGGAACAAACGACAGATGCTTTGTTCCCGACAAAGGAAAAAATGTCCGCTACAACAAGTGAACTTCCTCATAAGTATGAAACATTACATTTCATAATATTAAATTGTGACGTAAAATGAATCAAATGTCTGAAAGTAGTGCTGGTTGGGGTGTGAAAGTAAAAAAAAGTTACTTTTAAATGTACTCAAATATTAAAAAGTATATGATTTGAACGGATGAAATTGTCATGTTTATATGTGAATAGTTTGTTTTTACTTATCTAAAAATTTTAGTGGATGATTTTTGTTGTAAAGTAGCAGTTTTGCCTGAAAACATCATTCAGTCTCGTTGCTTATATGCATGATTAATGCTATGTAGTTTGCTAATGACTTCATCAGAAGTAAAACATGTTTACCATGAGCTAGAATGTGTCTTGCTACCATACCAGTTTATATTAGCTACTGGATCAATGCTAGTCTAATCTGGCATTAGCAAAGAAAACCTAATCAGATATACCCTGTTAATGTTAGCAAATTATTGAAACGTATCTCAACATGTTTTTTTCAAATTCGATTAGAGTACATGTCTTCTAGGGAGGCAAAAGGAGATGCCTCATTTTATACGAGTCTTTGTTTACTCCAAAACATTGAAACTTTTTTTACTGAGGTAGGGCTTGGGTCCATAACTTAATATTTATACGCAATATATTCTCTTAAATCTGATGGCCCACATATTCAGTTTTGTTAACTGCAGTGTGGTGAGTTATCTACCTTTAGACACACATGGATAGCTAGAGCACTAACTACATTGTGTAGCTTGAGAAGGTCTCCGCAAATAATGCCATGATTCTTTGGATGCTAAACTGAGTGTACTCTCATTGGATGGATGAGAGAAGAGACCTTTGAGATCTGCAATGAATGTACCTTGAAAGTCTAAATAAAAATGTACAAAAGTACTTTTTTTCTTGGAAATGTATTTAAGGAAGATCACAAGTACAGTCATGGGAAAAAGAAAGTACACCCCCTTTCAATTCTATATTTTCATTCATTCATTCATTCATTCAACAATTTTGTGGTCCTCACCAACTTCTATAAACAAACAAATAACTTCAGGTGACAACAGCAACAACAACAAAAAAAAAACAACAGATTTCAACATGTAGTCATTTTTCCCCCATTCAGAAATATTCAGGTGGGAAGAAATAAGTACAGCCTATAATTCAGTAACATCTAATACCACATTTAGCAACAATAACTTGAAGTGAATGTTTTCTGTAGGAGGTTATCAATCTCTCACATTGTTTTGGAGAAATACTGGCCCACTATTCTTTATAAGATTGCTTCAGTTAATTGTTGTTTTAGGGCATTTATTTATGCACAGCTCTCTTAAGATCCCACCACAGCATCTTAATTGGGTTGAGGTTTGAACTTTGACTTGGCCATTCAAACACCTTGATTTTTTTCTTCTTTAGCCATTCAGATTTCGATTTGCTGGTGTGCTTGAGATCATTGTCCTGTTGCATAACCGAATTTCAGCCCAGCTTAAGCTGCCAGACAGATGGCCTCACATTGGTCTCAAGAAAATTCTGGGTTTCATCATTGTCTCAATGACTGCAAGTTTCCCAGGTCCGTTTTTTGATTGTGCCGTCATGACCATAAATATTTAATGTGCTTATAGAGGCCTGTAGGTCACATGATGTAGCTCTTGGGGGTTTTCTTTGTATCTCTGAGCATTAAACAGTCTTGAGCTTGGACTGAATTTGCTGGGACACCGACTCCTGGGAAGACTGGCAACTGTCTTGAAGGCTCTTCATTTGTAAACAATCCTTCTCGCTGTAGAATGGTGAATTACAAACTGTTTGGAGATGGCCTTATAACCCTTCCCAGATTGATGAGCAGCAACAATTGCTTCTCATGGCTGATGTACTTTCTTCTTGGCATGATGAAGACACACACCTGAGTGCTCCAGGACAACAAACTGCCAAAAGTTCTGCTTTTATACAGTTACACACTTCTTGATTATTAAATAATCTTGTGCACTTCATTAGTAACACCTGGCTGCTAATTACTCTCTTAATGAGTGTGGTAGAAGGAAGGGTGTACTTATTTTTTCCCACCTGGTTTCTGAATAATTGGTTTACTTTTTCGGAAAAAAAATGACTACATATTGAAATCTGTTGTGTTTTTTGTTTTCATCTGAGGTTATTTGTTTATGTATAGAAGTCGTTGAGGACCACACAATTGTTGTTTAGGTCCTGATGACTAAAAACATAGAACTGATGGAGGGTGTACTTTCTTTTCCCCCAGACTATATTCAGTTTCAAAAAAGTATAAATACACCAAAATAATACTTAAATATACCAAGAAATAAAATACAATACTCAAGTAATGTTCACCCCGTGAAGGGTGGTGCCATGTCATGCAGGGATTTAACAAATAATAAAACCCTAAACTCAATCCATAAACACAATGGCACTAAACCAGATTTAACACACCGAACAGCAAGCACTCACTTACAGATGCTGTGCAATGCTTGGCATATCCATAAAAATAAGAATGAAAAAGTTTTGTGAAAAGTTTGCAGTTTTGTAAAAAATGAATTAAAATCCATCAAGATATGAGAACATCTAATAATGGAGCGGAAGCACACAATACTAATAGCCACAGCTGATTCAGCCACAGAATTGGAAATTGAAACTGAATATGACTATCTGAAATCCACCTGCCCGGAAATAAGATCCTCTTGGTGTTGAAAAGGCGTGTGTATTTTTAGTTCAAGTGACAGTATTAAGCAAATCTTGTCAAAAATTGGTCGAACCAGACCTTTTGAACGGTGACACGGCAGGCAGAAAGCAACTAATATTTATGAATATTTATGATCGTGACTCATAAAAATATGACTTTTATTATGGTTTATACTGAAAATTGGATATATTTGCATTCGGTTCTGAGGAACATTTCAGTAAGTCAGTGGGAACAGGCTTCATTATGGAGAGTATGGGGACGAGAGAGGGAGATTAGGTGTCCTACTGCAGTGTGTGTGTGTGTGTGTGTGTGTGTGTGTGAGACAGAGAGCTGGGTAATGGACAGATTACTCTCTGTACTGCCATCTGGCTCTGTAAGACTGGCATTTGAAAGCACAGCTGTGTGTCTCAGCCACTCTTCACTCATCCTTACTCATGTACACACGTTCCACATGCATGATAGTTACTCATGGCTGTGCAGGGATGCATGGAGAGGTGCCGTAAGGTCAAGCACATACATTAGCACTCTGTGGGGGGATGAGTCATTCACACACTTTCTGTGTTAAGTACAGAATAAAACATGATGGCCCGTGCTGTTGGAGGTTAACGGGGTGGTGTGATTACCACCCTGAAGTGGATTATTTTCCAATAACACAAGTCCCAGTGGGTTATATTCCTCTGATTCCACAGCATTTACAACTCTTCTATTCATTAAAGAATGACGCACCGTACTTTTTAACTGCTTAGAGTTACATTTAATGTCGTGGAACATCCATAAAACGAGTTAGTTCATGTTATCACTTATGTTATAACAGCTATAAACAGTCGTTCCTTCACTAGCCTGTCTGTTTTTTCCTTAAAAAAAAAAAACAATCCAGAACCAGAAGAAACCAGAACTTGACCTGAAGACTTTCCTGTAGTGGAAAACCTACTAACCACTACTGACACTGGAGACTCCTTCCCCAAATGTTAAATAAACGTCTCCTTGCAGTTATAATTATATGTTGTCTTCTTGTTGTTAAGTAACAGCATGCTTTTTAAACATCCGTTTATTATTAGATAGAGATCATGGAGATTGTCTGCCAGACAGGTCCTTGTAAGTTTTTACTATAGAAATGATAAGGTATTTGAAAGAGTGCATTAAAATGTTTATTTGAATGATAGCTGGCACTACTGTCAGTTACTGAAACATCACTGGGCCGTAAATTTAAATAGATGCAGGTCTCCAAAACACACTATACTTACACATGCTTACATGTGAAACCAGACCTGTGATAGCACTCCTACTGTCACACACACACACACACACACACACACACACAGACACATGCACTTCTTCTACAACACCAACAAGTTAGTACTTATTATTATTTATTTATTTAACAGGGACAATACAGATAAACATCATTACATGAAATGCAAAAAATATGTATACAGTGCTTCTAATTCATTTGCAGCCCCTTTCCTGGGTTAAGTCGCGGTGTTTCAGCACGTAATGTTTCCGCCTAACAGCTCCAGTGTCCCCAGTACCATCCTGAGCTCTGGGTACTGTCGGAGTCTCTAATGTTCTCCCCAAAGCAGTGTGGGTTTCCTCTATTCAGTTCAATTCAATTTTATTTGTATAGCGCTTTTAACAATGGACATTGTCACAAAACAGCTTTACAGAAATAAATGGATT
>CM075011.1:5139705-5164889 GCA_037576675.1 Pangasius sanitwongsei
TAATTAATTTTTTTTGTTTTTGTTTTTTTTACAAAATTTTTTGTGTGTTTTTTTTAAAATTCAACCCCCCCCCCCCCCCCCCCCCCCTCTCTCTCTCTCTCTCTCTCTCTCTCTCTCTCTCTCTCTCTCTCTCTCTCTCTCTCTCTCTCTCTCTGTATTTGTGAAGTGTAGCGAGGGCGTGTTGTGAGAGCATGACTCTGTGCTAATCACAGTCCATAACCTCTCAACCACACACACACACATTTACAGCAGACAGAGAAAAATCAGAGAGAGTGAAATAGTGTTGCAGAGTGAAAGTGTGTGTGGGTGTGTACTTACTACACTGATTAACATGTATTGATAAAGTATGCAGAAAGACTGAATGCCCTCGACTTTGTATCCACCTTATTCCACATTATTCAGCCATGTACATGCTGTCAGCTGTGTGATGGAGGTGATCAGCACAAACACATGTATTGTAGAGAACTTCATTATAGAGTGCCATATATTCATTACTCACACACACGGCAATGCCATACGAGGTGCACAGAGTAGTTCAGCTTTTCAAAATCTGTTTGGAAATCTTCTTATTAGAAACTCTGGTTTCCTCCCACATCCCAAAAACATGCCAGTAGGTGGATTGGTTATTCTAAATTGCCCCCAGGTGTGTGTGTGTGTGTGTGTGTGTGTGTGTGTGTGTGTGTGTGTATGCGAGATGCCCCGTATTACACTGACATCCTCTCCATTGTGTATTCCCACATTAAACCCAGAGTTTCAGCGCTCTGTCCTGGAAGAAATGTTACACACACACACTGAAAAAAAAAATGCAAGTAATATTATTGAAAAAGGAAATTTAATTTCATGTTCATATACGGACTATTAAATTCTATGAATTTTTAAATATTTAAATATTCATTAATGTTTTGATGAATTCTAAACATTTAAAGCAAGCTAAACATGAATAATAGAAAGAAAAACATGTAATCTTTAAATATGTAATCTAAATAGAATTATATATAAAAGAAATCGCACTGTATTTTTTCTAAATAAATATCTAAATAAAAATCGACAGGGATTTGTATGATGGATGCTCTACATAATCTAATCCTAATAAAAATTTGTTATTTAACAAAGCAAAATGTACAGTATAACTGTTGATATAGTGAACGTTTTTGCAAAGCAATGTTTAATTAACATTTATGGAAGGAGTCTCCAGTGACAGTGCTTTGTTACAGCCACAGGAAATTCTTCAGGACAGAGGAGTTTGCGCTTTCCAGTTTCCTGCTAACATGACAGACTGCGATAAGAAAAAATAAGGTTGGTGCTTTAATGTAAGTGATATTAGGAACTGACTTGTTTAATGTTTAATGTTCTGCAACATTAAATGTAACTATAAACTGCTAAAAAATATATTATGTCCTTCAATTAATAAAAAAAAAAAGTGGTATAAGAGGAATAAAGCACTTTTTGACATTGTTATTGAAAATAATAAACATCCCGTCGTTGATTATTTTCCTGAAACGGCACATCCTGAATTGCTTTATTCCTCTTCTACCACAACGCACAACATGCAACACAAATGGAAAATGCACTCAATGCACTTAAACTGACGCAAGGCTGAATAACTCCATCCCAAAAAACACATCCAGTAAGTACAAAATAGAAATGCATAGTAGCCACTCTAGAATTAAACTCTAGATTTCTACAGGTAACCATATTTAAACACCCCCCCCCCCTTTATTTATTTATGTATTGCATATGCACCTACAATTATCTCCTAACTTTTTGTACTACTTGCCCAGTGATGTGAAAAAGAATTGCAATAAAAATGATATTCCCAAAAAGAATGAGTATGAGTGCTGAGAAAGTGAGTAAGTGCAGAAAAGAGAGAGTGAAGAGAGTGACAGAGAGAGAGAGAGAGAGAGAGAGAGAGAGAAAGAGAGAGACAGAGAGTTACAACCTTTTCACCCCTAACAGGAACACGCCCACAGGAACAACACTCGCCCACTTTTACTGGTACAACACACACATACACACACACACACACACACACACACACACACAGTAGGACTAACAGAAGATGACTTTTGTCTTTCTCTGTACAGGACAGAGAGCATCACTTTCTCTCCTGTGCCAGAAATCACACCAATACTGTGGGCAAAAACAATTAAATAAATAAAAGGTCCTTATTGGAAGCACATGGCATGTCATCTCTCACAGGAAATGGTGTATAGGCATAGCCCCATTAACAGGAAACACTTTACAAAGTAACATTTAAAACAGTTTCACAAACCGTTAATAGATGGAATGCTAATCATTTATTACTGATTAAGGCCTTTTATATAGAATAACAATCACACCTTTTAAAGTATTTCTGAATATAAAGCTACTGGTTGGCATTAGACTTAAAGACCCATTGATAAACAGGATGAATTAATCGATCATTTAATGCTTAGTGTCCATGTGGGTTTCCTCAGGGTTCTCGGGTTTCCTCCCACCTCCTAAAAAAATGCTGGTTGGTTAAATGATAGCTCAAAAGTTGCCCCTAGGTGTGAATGTGTACGTGTGTGATCCTCTGGGATGGACTGGAGTCCCAGCCAGGCTGTATTCCTACCTCAGGCCTAGTGATCCCGGGATAAACTCCAAATCCATTGCAATCCTGACCGGAATAAAGTGATTACTGGAGATGAATGAATGAACTGATTATTTAGTAATACATAAAGACTCAACGGCTCAATTGATAAATCAATTGCAGATTATCAATGACTTATTGGGCCTCATTTATTAACCTTTTAGTAAAGTTGTGTGTAATGTTTGTGTAAACCAAATTGAACGAAACATTTCCACCAGATTTACAAAAGTTTCAGAAACACTGATTTTCATTCGTACTTGTGTGTATATTGATGAAGGCCAATCACCTGTAAACAGCACAGCTGATTTGCATTTAGTGACGCCCACAAAACTCCATAAAAAGCAAAGCTCACAGCGCTGAAATGACGAGTAAATGGCAAAAAGACTTCCTCACATGTAGACATGAGAGTTATTTTGACTCATGTGTATACTTGTAAAATACCAAGTTTCTTGTGTAAATGCTCATACTAACGACTTACGAATAAATCCTTTCATATCCAGCTTGAAAAAGGAGGATTTATAGCATAAATGATCAATATGTGAAGTTTACTGTAAAGTATATACAAGTAATGGTAGGAGAATAATTTAACGAATAATATGAAAGGAAAGGATAATATATTTCATTTAGTAAGCTGGTTATTTGGTTTGATAATCACAAACTAACTTGGTAGTTAGTTTTACAGGGATGCAACACATTCAAGCACATCATTCAGATTGAACAGATAATATGTTCTACATGGATAAAAAAAATATAGAAGATGCACCATACTGGGTAGACTATTTTTTTTTTTTATTTACTTCTTTATTTTTAGAAAGCCTGCCCCTAAGGTTTACAGGGCATCTGACTGAAACTAAAGGTGTGCATTGGGAATAGGATCCTTCCCAACACAACACAACAAAAAAGTTGCAGGAGTGGGAGGGGTTTTGCTTTCAAAGACCAATGCATTTCCAGAGTTTAGTTTATTACACACTGGCCGTCCTGATGTTTCCTCCTCTAGGCATTTTTCAGGGGTGTAGTTATAGGGTTCATCCTACACAGGGTCACAGGGAGCCTGGAGCTTATCCCAGGGTACTTGGGCCACAAGGCGGGGGGACACTCTGGACGGGGTGCCAACCCATCGCAGGGCGCAATCTCACACACATTCACACACCCACACACTACGGACAATTGAGAGATGCCAGTCAGCCTGCTTTGGACTATGGGAGGAAACCGGAACCCCCAATCCTGGTTAGCAAACGTGCTAACCACTAAGCCACCATGCCCTTATAGGGTTCATTAAAAAAAAAAAAAAAAACTCTTCTAATTTAGGCCACAAATACAGCCATGAATATTGTTTACTGTCCTCTTCCTGTGAAATCATAATTCAACAGAAATGGGACCGTAATAAATAAATAACCCTCGTTCTTTAATCCCAGCTCTTTTGTGTTTTCCTAGACAGATCTGAGGCAGGCACAGCCTCTTTTTTTTTTTCTGGTGAAATATTGATTTCAGGTGAAACAAATACAGCCAAAGCCAAAAATAACACACGATAAAGTACACTAAAAACAAACAAACACAAGATGCATACAAAAGCATGCGTACACACTCTTTGTGACACATAAGCAGCATTAGCAAAAAAACAGGAAATGACCTCATTAGTGAAAAAAATCATCAGAGTAGCTGAATTTTTGGTGTGTTTCTCCATTATAAATCATCTCTGACGCTGTATTCTGGCCACACACAGCCTCCATCCTGTGTTTCAGACTTACTGAGGGCCATTAGGCCTGTGACAAACACAGGAAATCTAAAATAGAAACAGCAAAGAGACGCAAAAAGGGGCAAAGTAGATGCATTATACAAGTGTATTAAAAGCTTTCTATGAATAGAGAAAAAGAAAAAAGAAAGACAGAGAGAGGCAGAATTAAACCACAACTAGACAACATTATTTTATTTTTATTTTATTTATTTATTTTTTTTGGAAAACGCCAATGTGTCCATTAAGTGTCCTGTTGGGGTCCAGGGGTCAGAGGTCACAGGTTCCTGTGAACTACTGTCTGCTGCTCATGTGTCCAAACACAATCCCAAATATCTACTGCTGTTATTTTAATAAAAAGAAAGAAAAAGTACAGCGTATAAAGAAAAGAGCATCCAACCGGTAAATCGGTACATAATAGATCCAGGAAGGAAAAATAAAATACACAAATTTATTACATTCATTTTCTTATTTTTCACATTTTTCACATTTTCATAAATGCAGCATAATAGCGTGTGCACATTGTGAGAACATTAATTAAATGAGAAATGACTTTCCATCTCAGACATTTTTTTTTTTCATTTCATTGTTATTTTTATTTCATATAAAATTCTTTTTATAAAAGTCAAATATTAAATTAAAGTCATTTTGATGATCACAGCTCCAGGGTCTCCGGTTTGGCCCTGAGCTCAGGTTACTGTCTGTGTTGAGTTTAAAATGTTCTCCTCATGTCTCTAAGGGGTTCCTCTGGGTTCTCCAGTTTCCTCCCATTTCCAAAAAACCATGCAGGACATGGCTACATGGACTTACCGTTCCCGAGAATCCATGTTAGACCTTTATAGTTTGATTATAAGGTCCACAAATAAGCAATATATTACCACTTAACTAATGCTTTCATTATGATGAATTAATACAATTAGCACATCAGGAAAAATGAAGCTTATAACTTATTCTGTTAATTCACATAATGAGTTAAGGTACTAATACAGTACGTGTCTCATATTCTAGTATTCATATCTAATTCAATTAATTCTGCAGATTAAAATTCAAATGTGGTGTATTTAATGTTCTAAAGTGGTATTTTTCATCAAAGATAAGACAATTGCTTTTTTACATTAATTTATGGATGCAATATACAGTATACTGGCCTATTGGTATTCAACCTTTTTTCACGACAAGACAATAAATATGGGGCACAAACTGAATTATTAAAAAGTTTTAGCTTCTAATTAGTGAAAACTATATCCCTGCTTTAGAATATAGAACACATATTGCAGTATTAGTGACGTATTCAGATTTTATAAGCTCTTAAAGTAATATATTGTAGATCACTTGATGCTAACTAAAACTTACACTAAGAAGAGGTGAAGTTAGATAATTAATTTGTGCTCAGTAATTTACATGATAAGGTCTTAACAAGCATGAATAGTACTTTATCACAAATAATAATGCATTTATTAGTCATTTTCACATAACAGGTCACCAACTATGAACCAATAAAAGTGTTTACGGATAAGTCTAATTCACAGTGAATAAACGGTTTAGAAGTGTCTAATTTGGGATTTACTGAACAAAGAACAGAACCTTAATTAACCCTTAATATGTGTTCCCTAAAATAAAGTGTAACCAATAATATATATTATGAACCAATGTAGGTTAAATGTGTGTGGTATGAAACATATATTTTATAAAACAGTGTTCTAATCACTTCTATACACAGCCCTTTATTAATTCTGCTGTCACATCCACCAGGGACATTACACCTCCATGCCTACAGAGGGCCCCCTCCCCTGAGTACTAACCACTTCCTGTTTACAGACTATATAAAGCACAGTAAAACATTCAGATAGTGCGAAGTCTTGCCAACATTTTCCTGTTTTCCTTATTTCTTTATTTGTGTGGTTTGTGGGGTAAACCCCCTGTATACATAAATCTATAAGTATATTATATATCTGCATTAGTCAATTAGTCAATTCTTTTAATAAGTAAATTAAAAGAACAAGTTAACAAGATATTAATACTTAATTATTACCATTATTAATGGCTACTCAGAGACTGCTAAAGTATATGCTTTATTATTTCCTGATGCATTAAGTTTTAGTGCATGGATTACTCCATCGTTATTAGAGCATTAGTTCCATAGTAATATATTGCTTACTTGTTGTCATTGATTTAAAGTGTTACAGTTTGCAGGACACTGATCAGGTTAATAAGTCATGCAGGTTTGAAGAAGGAGTGCTGAGCAACACAGCTCACATAATGAGTCCAAGCACACTGAGCAAGCAGATCGATAGAGCACAATCTTAATAGATTCAAACGAAATTAAATTGAATGGCCATAAAATGACCAGAGAAATTACACGCACTTTTATAAGCTAGCCGAGTGGCCTGTTGCTATGGGAGACAGACACATAGTCTGGAGTTTCAGAGGTCGCTGATTGAATTATGAAAATACATTCAGTGGGCCTCCAATATGTGACTCTGAAAGGTTGAGAGATAGAAGCTACGTTTGGATGCAGCCTAATCAACTGTTAATAATAATACATGAGATAGGTCAATTACAATGAAAACCGTTAATGGTTTTCTCTGTCAGACTGAATCTGTGCGTCCACTCTGTGCATGTGCAATTGAGGCACGATTTGCATGCTGCTTGAGCAAAAAGTAATAATATTAATTAAAAAAAAAAAAAAAAAAACTTATGAAGAAACAGTTCATGTTACACATTTTAATTGTGAGGCTAGATGGGCGGTGCAGCTGGCATCAAAATAATATTTTTAAATTCAAAAATTCACATCTTCAAATTATTTGTGTATTTTTGTGCTGTTATTCACAGACTTGCTTTTATACATTTATGTTTATATTGTCTTACATTTTGTAACATGTTTTGTGTAGAGGCAGGACGCAAGTGTGCAAGTGTGCTTTATTTGGGGCGGTTACAATAATCATAATTGCGGTCCATAGCAAGGGTAGACAACGATAAACTGAGATAGTCTCTGATCATAATCAGAAGAACAGGCGAGAGTAGAAACCAAGTAACAGAAAACTACAACACACGGTTGATAAGGCTCTGACTTACAGTATGGACATAAAGCCTGATAAGATTTTACAACAATATATTGAAACAATGAGGTACAAATAAGCAACCTAATCAAGAACTAACACGAAACAGGTGACCACAGTCAGATAACACACTAATGACAGGACAGGGACGGAGACAGGACTATAGCAAAAACCAAAACTAGCACGAGTACACGGTGCTTGTTGGTATGAGAACTGCAACATGAAGCAGGAGTCAGTGAGACTTGTGTTATTTCAAACTAACATTCTGTGAGGACTAAAGATCTCATTTTTATGTTAATTCAGACACTTAATACCACTTCTCGCTAGCACCAGAACTAAATTAGGGGTTTCAGAGCAAGGGGGGTGAATACTTATGCAATCACAACTTTTATGTTTTTTTATTTGTAAACAATTTTGCAAGCTATATTGAATTTTTTTTTGTCCCACTTCAATATTATGGGATATTTTGTATAGATTTATGACATTTAATGTGGAAGTGTAAGGGGGGGGGGTGAATACTTATGCATTAATATTCACCCCCCTTGAACTTTATAGATGGTTGGATGGATAGATAGACGAACAACCACTGCAGGTTTCCTGCTTATTCTCCAGCTATATACTCTCTCTCTCTCTCTCTCTCTCTCTCTCTCTGTGTGTGTGTGTGTGTGTGGTTAGCTCAGAGAATTTCTACCCTTATGAAAACATATTCACTAAGCCAGACATACATACATTTAGTGAAAAATGGGATCATGAGATAAAGAGAATGAGGAGATGTGTGTACATCTAGAGCAGTGACATTCAAACAGCTCTCTCTCTCTCTCACACACACACACACACACACACACACACACACATGCACACACACACAAACACACAGGCTTGTGGGTGGATTTGAAATGGAAAATGCTGGAGAATCTGTTTCTCTGAAAGATGAACACAAAGAGACTGGGAGCAGAGTGCCACGGCGGAAGTAGTGGGTAGGCAGGGGGAGACACACACACACACACACACACACACACACACACATTAGAGAGACAGTGAGAAGGAGAGAGTTATGTGTGGGTAGTATAAAGGCAACACAAAGCCTAACAAGGTGTACACATCGATCACATGGCATGTGTGTGTGTGTGTGTGTGTGCGTGTGTGTGTGTGTGTGTGTGTGTGCGTGTGTGTGTGTGTGTGTGTTCCCTCCGTATTACTAGATGGAGAATCAGAAGAGATAGAAACAGCTGCAATTCAGTTATGTTCATTTCAATTCTGTACATTATGTATAAAGGATGTTTTATGACAGACATTGTTACACAAGTTGAGGTTACATACAACACACACACACACACACACACACACACACACACACACATAAACAGAGACAGTGTATCACACACAGGTAGTCACACTCAGTTTACACGTGCTGCTCTCTACAAAGCTCACGTGCACTCTGGATTTGCACACACACACACAGGTTTATGTCGTTTATCTCTTCTGGGTTTTATTTATTGTTTGTAAAAAATAGATACATGTTGAGTATCCAGCGTAAACTGAGACAGTTTGCTGGACGGTTACAAAAAATCCCTTTCTTGCTCTTCTTAATCAAGGTTGTAAATCTCATGAGTCATCATTGGACTTTCCCCACTGCAAGCAAGCAAACACCTCGATGCTCCGGAGTAAAGCAGGTTGCCCAATCAATAACAAGTCATCTTCAAATTTATGAGATGTCCTTAACCTCCGGCCATGCTATAATATCCACACTCTCTCTCTCTCTCTCTCTCTCTCACACACACACACACACACACATTTCTCCTTTCTAGTAGCTCTGCTAGCTCCTGTGTGCAGCCGAAATTTGTTAATAACTCACGAGCTTCCAAGTACACCAGAGAATTGTATAATGAAATGCTACTTCTTATTATTTCAATTAAAGAGTGAAATATAATTCAATTTCATTTCAGATTGCTTTTAGGAGATTTAATAAACACTGGAATAAAGAGTCCATAGTGAGCAAAGCTGCAAAATACTACACTATATACTACTATCTGGACAGAAAAAAAAAAAAAAAGATTCCTTGAAAGTACAGTAGCTTGGGAGTCTTTCTTTTCTAGAATCTCTTGCAGGAAAACAATCTATTAAAGGAGTTTTGTGGGTGTTTTGAGAATGGTTTACAGTGTGTGAAGGACGAAAACGCATAGTGTGAGGAAGCGGAGTTACTCTTACCACGCTGAAGTTGATTATTTTTCAATAACACTATATCCTGAAGTGTTTGAATTTCCCTTATACCACAGAAATTTGTCAACATTATGCTGTAATTAATTTTCATGCACTGGAAAGCAATTCACCGTGGATAAAGCAGAAAAAAGGTCTTTTTGCGTTTTTCTGAACTGAACTTAGAAAAACTTTTTCCAGTTGAGAAAAAATAAAAATATTACCTGCAACAGGTTGACACATTTTTTTTTCTATACATTTAGTGTGTCATCATTTTCAATTCAACTCAATTCAGTCTTAATGTACATCCATGAAACATGTTAGTTCCTGTCCTCACTTACGTTATAGCAGCTGTAAACAGTTGTTCCCTCGCACCAGCCTCTCTAATTTCACTCTCTTGACGTTAATAAGACAGAAAAAACTCTCAGTTTGTCCCGTTACTGAGAAACCACAATGCACAAAGCCCTCTGCCCTGAAGACTCTTTCGTGACAGAAAACAAAGTTCATCGTTAGTTCTGACTGTTTAAAGCACTGACACTGGAGACTCCTTCCATAAACGATAATTAAATGTCTCCAAACAGAAAACTTCATCATATGAATTAAATCTTTTTCTTTGTTAAATAACAACAAAGTTTTAATCCATTTATTCTTACACTTGATGTAGAACATCCACCATACAAGTCCATATGTACTAGCTGTTACTATAGAAACGATAACATATTACAAGTGCATGCATTTAAACCTGGGATTTGAATTACAGCCAGAACTACTGTAAGACTTGCTTATAGAAAAAGCAAAGTTCTAAAACTTTGTTATAGAAAAATGAATCAACAGAAATTCAGCATAAACATTCAACACGAACATTCATCCAGCATTCCTTCAGAA
This sequence comes from Pangasius sanitwongsei, assembly GCA_037576675.1. NCBI lineage: Eukaryota > Metazoa > Chordata > Actinopteri > Siluriformes > Pangasiidae > Pangasius > Pangasius sanitwongsei. The sequence continues at coordinate 5,150,189 of CM075011.1, forward strand.
CTTGGGTGACATTATTTTCAGAACAGTGCAAGAATGTTATTCTATAATGTTAATTTTATAATAGACAGCTTACCATTTTTTTACCCATTTTTACATTTCTATGTGTTGAATATCAAAATTGTGCCACAGGCATCAAGCTTTCACTCAAATGCTCTGTATGAAGTGTTCTGCTCCAACGTATTTTAACCAAGCTGACCTCTACCACAACGCTATTTGAATAAGATCGATATGTCATAAATGTCACAGTTTTTCTTCTTCTTTTTTTTTCTTTCATAGTAAACATTTCTCACTTCATGCGTAAAGTTTTGCTTTTCATGACATATGATTAGACTTAGCGTGCTCAGGCTTGTAAGTCAAGTCATAATACGGTATGGTAATGCAGGTATTTTCAAAAGTATTCTCAAGGACCTAATAAAATTACAGCCTAAATACACTGGTGCAGATACGATACGATATATGCTTGTGGCAAAAAGTTGAGATTATAGAAAGTTGAGCATATAGAAGGTGCTGCAAGTAAGTTGCATGCAAATGTTTTTTTTTTTTTTTTTTTTTTTTTTCTGTGAAACTGGGCTGCACTGAAATTGTATCTTGTGGGTATGTAATAGTCATTACTGTTGCCATTTCTGAAATAGTATGAGCCACAATATATGCAGGGTACAGTATGATTTACGCACATATACAACTTTAGCTTCAAATGTAATTTAGTATTGTACTCTGGCAAGGCCGTGATTATAAGTTGTTGTTTTTTTTTTCCTGGTTCATTTTTTTGCACACCAAAGTCTTTAGATTGAGAACAAAACCCAGACAGATATTGAAGAAATTGGTTGGTCCAAGGTATTTTACTGGAGCCAATCATTTGAATATGTCACTTTACCATCACAGGGCAGTGTTGCTGCCTCACCTGTGTCTCACAAGTGTCCCTGGTTCAATCCTTAGCTTGGGTTACTGTCTGTGTGGAGTTTCATGTGTTCTCCCTGTTGGTTTGGCATCCAATCCAGGGTGTGTCCCTACCTCATGGCCAGTATTCCTGGGAGTGGCTCCTGCTTCCCCGTAATGCTGACCAGGAAAAATCGCTCACTAAAGATGAATAAATGAATGAACAAATGCTTTACCATATCAAAATATAATTGAATTTTTGCAGTTGCTGGAATTGTTAAGCTGTGTTATGGTTGCTAAATGTTTCAGCAGCTAGCTAGCTAGCTAAAATAGTTTGCTTGTACTATGGAATGTATACTATATTAGCATCCGGATTTTCTCGAAATTAGTGCAACATTAAATTCCTGGCAAAGTTCTAACTAGATTTCTCCTTCTCTGGATTCTCGCAATTCTTCTTATTTGCTAGCCAAAATACTGTACTTTAGTCTTTGTTCTAAAACTTTATTCCTGTTTTTGAGCTTGTCACTTATATTTGGTTTATGAAAGGAGCATCTGTTAATGTTTCGCTGTGTATGAGTCATGGATGAGGCTCAATGAAAAACCTAAATGCATGCAATATATGACAGACGGGAGGTCTACCAGTACTGTAGGAAAAAAAAAGGGTAAAAATGCCTTAAAACTGGAAAATAGTAGCTATAATAACTAAGCTTCACTTTGTAGGCAAATCCAAAATGGTAAAATAAGGCGAGTAATGCTCATTAAAGCTTGCCTCGGGCTTGAATAAGTGTAACGCACATGTTGCAGGCTGATCCACAGCTCTTGTCTTTTAGACAGGACAGACGTTAATTACAAGCACTGCTATAAAATCGGAGTAAACAGACTTTTACAACTTTTATAAACAATGAACACAATAAAGCGGTGAGAGTGGGGAAATGCGACACTCCTCCTACACCGGGTTAGGACAAAACAACCTACCAGGCTTTTATGCTAATTTTTTTCGGAGTGTTGAGAGAGGGGGCTAAAGTGGCAGCGCATTATTTCATTCGTTCTCATGGCCAAAACATTAGAGCTAATGTCTTTGTTTCATATCAAACAAACGAAATGCATTCCTGCATGCTGTGTTAATATGTCTATAGTATTAACGCACTTTGTCAATACATATGTGCGTTTAGTAATTTGCCAGGCAGCAAAGGAGTTTTTGGTTTGTTTTGCAAATCCAGGGTGTGGTTACGATGCATGACATTACAATGCAACAAGAGCAGCTGGGCAATAATGTCTGACTCTTTATAGCAGTAAATGTGTAGACTTTTCCTATGACAGCACGGGTTTTATTTCTCTTATACCACAGAAATGAACCAACTAGTACAATTTTTCTTTAATTAATGAATGACACATCATACTTTCACCCATATACAGTTACATTTAATGTTGACTGTCGGTGTAATCACTTATAACCGCTATGAACATTTATTTCCTCACTGGCCTCTCAATGTTTCTCTCTCTTGAAGTTAGTAAGGAATAAGAAACCACAACTTGTCATGCTACTGAGAAATTATGAAGCATAGACTTCATACTTTCTGTTCTGAAAACCTTCGACTGGCGGAAAACTTACTGGCTGTTACAAAGCATCAACACTGGAGACTCCTTCCATAAATGTTATTATATGCAGTATTACTATTAAAACAATAACATATTAATACAAGCCTGTGATTTGAGTTACAGTTGGAACTACTGTTAAAGTTATAAAAAAAAAAAAATATCATCAATACTTTCCAACCAATCAGATTTGAGAATCTTGAGGCGCTGTAGTTATAATGTGAAATCAAGCCAGTATTTAGGTCAGTTAGACTGATGCAACATCACTGAATAGAGCGCAAAGCCGTGTACAATTGACACATCAGGAGGCAACGGGCAGGTTTTCTTGGATTTCCAATATACAATATACAGTGAGGTCCAAAAGTCTGAGACCACACTGAAAATCTGGGATTTTTTTTAACGTAAACTTGGAAATAAACAGAAAGATTTAGAATCTTGAAAGTGGAAATACGCAACCGTATTCAAGATGTTGCACCATTTCTAGGTCGCTAATGAATTTAAGCAAATTTTATGAGATACAAAAGGTCAGATTTTCTAATCTCTTTTATTGAAGCATGTGATCAGAAGACATGCCAGTGGATTTGATCTAAAATGGATCATCAGGTTTTACACAAACTTGTGGAGTCCATGCCAGCTCGAGTGCACACTGTCATTAAAGCAAAAACGGGGACGTACCAAATAGGAAGAAACTCTGAAAATATATGAAAATTCATGTAAATATTTCTAAGATTCTATTTTTCGCTCAAGTTGTTGTCAGTAATAAAATTTGTAATAAAAATTGTTGTATTGAATTAGAAAAGAATGCAAAACTTTGGCTAGTGCTCTCAGACTTTTGAACCCTACTGAATGAGTGGATAGCATTACATTACATACAACAATATCTTCATGACTGAAATAACAAGTCCAAACCACACGTTCTCACAGAAATCTATTTCCTTTTTCTTTGCTAGTTTGTGCATTTCATCATCATTTTCTTTGGACTGTCTAATTTTCTAGTGCGTAGTATTTATTTTTAATCATTGCATTATCTTCTTAAAATAACCATGAACAGGCTGAACAGGCCAGAAATAAGAAATATGACCCTTGACCCGGTCATGATGAACTGAGGAACTCTTCACTAATTAAAGCAACCTAGATGTTTCTGCACATAATCCAACAGTGCATGGTTAAATTAACCCAGATTGTGTTCTGTTGTGCAGTGACCCAGCACTGGGTTACAGAAGTGACTCAGATCAGGTTAGCTAACTCAGGCGCTTTTTAAGAGGTGCTGTTTATAAGCCACTGAGCTGTCAGGAAACTAAAAACCATTCCTGCTGGCCTAACAATTTTTCTTCATTGATTTTTTCATTCTCTTCCTATAGGCTGGTTCTTTCAGTTAAAATAAAATGCTGGGGAAGAGGGAGAGGGAGGGTTGTTGTTCTCCACTATTTCATACACTCAAAAACCCAGGCAGAAAAGATACACTTTTCTAAGTAAAACTCATTTGGAGATCCTCTTAAGCCCATTTTACACCAGACCACAGCAGCAACGTATCCTTCCAAATTTCTAGCTAGAAGCACTACAAAATATGCTATATTTTGCATATTACCCATAAACCCATGGGCGATATCTTCAATCTGTAGCTGACTGTAGCAGCCCATGTTCTGGTGTCAGTTAAAATCCAATTTTCATGAAAGTTCTAACCTCCACAGAGCGGAGAAGTGAAATCCTGATTGGATTTGGAAACTTTATATGATCATATACAGTGTTAATGCATGCTTATAATATTTACAGACATTCACGTTACATTTACTAAACCAGTGCACAGAAATGAATGCAAAAATGGATGTTTTATGTCTTTGATATTAACTTAAGATTAATTTGAATCTTTATATAAGAAAGTTAGCTAGCATTCTGTTGACTGTTCACTTATTTTCAGTAACATACTGTGAATTTTTAAAAATTTTATTTATTTATTATTATTTTTTTTTTTTTTTTTTTGAAAGCGCAGGCCTCATTTCTACTAATTCCCACTAGGAATTATGTGGGGTGTGGATACGGGATATTTGAACTTTTAAAAAATGGCCACTGGCCAAAAACATTTGAGACCTCATGTCTTAAGACTTCTTGATTTAAGCCTTTTTTTTGTAGTAAATTATTGGAATATTAATGGTACATTACATCTCACTGAATTTCTCAGCATGAGAGTGTTAATTAAACTAAAATATGTGCAATTTCAATAAATTTGCCAAATGAGAGGAAGAAGATGGGGCCTGTGATGAGGTTTTCTTTTTGATTATGCAAACTCTTTCTCACAAATGTTCCTCTCTTCAGTGGATACAGTAATTGAGTGCAAGGCCAGTGGTGGGATGTGAGTGGAGGTTGTTGGCATTATGCTGTTGATACACACCTTCTACACTGACTGAATAGACAACTGAGGGGCGCACACAATGGAGGTGTGTGTGTGTGTGTGTGTTGTTTCCGGTGACAGCTGTAATACTCAGTCCTATGTCCTTGGCTGGAGCAGCAGTGTAGTTTACAATAAGAGCTACTTAATAACTGAATATACACATAGAAATCTTAAGAGTGCTACAGAGTGCAGTCAAGACTGAGATCAGACAGCGAGAGAGAGAGAGAGAGAGAGAGAGAATAAACTGAATGTGAATGTAAGCACCATTATGTATTTCATTTTAGTTTTATATCACATACCCATTTTATCTACATAAGAGTATATTCTTGAGTTAAAACTGCATTATGCTCAAAACCAACACAAATACAGTTCTCTTACAAGCCACGCCCCCAAATCACATGCACACATATCCTGACCTTAATATTATAGCATTCTATCTCCCATTCCCCCTTATCCCAGATAGAACTTTATAACACTAAGGTTACTATGTGCAAGAAGCAGAGCTTTCTGAATTAACAGGCAACACAATCAATGGACGAATAAAAATGCATGTTTTCCTCTGAAAAAGATATTTCCCGGAATGTGAGGAAAACCAAATTGTTTAGACTTTTTGAATCCTTTATAAAGAATCCTCTAAAAAGAATCTTCTATGAACAAAAAGTTTCACTATCAAGCCATAAATCTACTCTCTGCACAACAGCAGCTTCCTTTTGTGTCTTTTAATTGAAAAATTTGCTCAGCATAGCCGAAAAAAGTGTAGCGTAAAGGAATAAGTAATGCAACACTCTCAAGGTCAACTACTATGTACTAATATTGTATTGCGTAGCAGGATATGGTGGCCTGTTGCCGACTGTTAAAAAAAAAAAAAAGGTACTAGTGCTGTAATTGTATTTGATTATGTATTATCAACTGAAGGTAACTGCTGCTTTACCAGTATTCACCTTTCTATCGATACTTTGGACTTGCAGGTCCCAAAACTTTGCAAGCTGTCTTGCAACTCTGATGAGTTTAAAGAGAACAATAAATGGTCAGAGATGTAGTGTGTTGCTCTGCACAAGTCTGGAATGCTGTGTCCATGTTCCTTTACTCCAAAACCCCAACCAAATACAAACTTCATCTAGGTTGAAGATGCAAGGACTGCAGACAATCCAGGTAGCTTTTCAGCCAAAGTAACAGTTTATCACTGAGAGGTGTTTTCATTTTTCCCCTCAATGGTTAGTTAGTTGAAAGAAAAATATATGTCCTGATCAAGCCCCAAGCTAATGACAAATAACAGGAATTTTTTTGAGTTGATATGAATTGTAAAATTCACTAACCTCTCTAACTTTTTAATGAATTATGCAATTTGCCATGGTGATACAAAAATGAGGACATCCAAGGCAAACAGCTACCCTGACACACCAACACTCTCACATCCTTTCAGTTGGTTTAGCTTTGCTAATATCTTTGGAATGGAATGCACCAAAGCAAAGTGACAGCAGGAGGCAAAAATCCCATAATCTTACTTGGCTGGGTTGCCGCGGTTTCAGATGTTCTGAGTCCACAGATAATCATGCAGGGATGTGCCTTGTCAATCAACTGAGCCGAACCACAAATCTGAATCAGCAGTTTAGCATCAAGCGTGCTGTCTCTGAAAGCTCTGTTCTTCACCTCACTTTAAAAATAACAATGATTCTGAAGTCTATTGAATTGAGATGAAACAACTGCCTACCATCTAACACTTGGCTCCTGAAATGCAGCCCTGTGCTGTATTATTGTTTCCTAATTCCCAACTTACCTGATCCAGCTCATCAGCTAATTATTAAGGGCCAACTAGGTAGGTGGATTGGAGCTTAGGAAACCTTAAAACTATGCAGGCTATTCAAGAAGTCCTGATCCAACACTAGGATTATAGTCAAGTCTTACTAGCAAATCAAAGTATATAGTTAGCTGTTCTCAAGTCAAAGTCAAGTAGTTGTATATTTACACTCAAGTCAATTCCAAAGTGCCTATGCTGCTAATCAAAACATTATTAAGGCATCTGAGCAGTTACTCAAGTTACTCCAAAGTCCCTAAGCTGCTCGTGAAGTCAAGTCCAAAGTCCCTAAGTTGCTGCTCAAGTCAAGTCTGAAGTCCGTAAGCTGCTACCAAGGGCACGCATCCAAAATGCCTAAGCTGCTAGTCAAGTCCACAGTCCCTAAGATCATTTCCACATCTTCTATACACATTTTTGAGCATTCACAGCCAAAGTTAAGCCTTGAGTCAGAGAGAAGCAAATCCAATTTGCTTCCCCAGCAATCCTGAAAACGTTCTATGCTGGGGCTGTAGAAAGTTTACTGACTCCATGCATCTCAGTGTGGTACAGTAACGCCTTGCAGAGAGTGGTGCGCTTAGCTGAGGCTGAGGCTCAGGAGGAGCTTCTGGCCTCAGGCCATCAGACTCCTCAACACGGACATGTCCACCATTCAGATCCCCTAGGACTCCGTAAAGACTCTCCAGTCACTCCGCACTCCACTGACACTCCGCGCACTGCACTTTGTATTGTTACTACATGCAACAGTGCATATTGTGTACATCCATTTTTTTTGCATATTCCCTGCTTATTTTGTACGTCCTTTTTTGCACATTCCTGTACATACAGTATATCTCATATTTCTCTACCTTATTTCTTATTATTTTTTCTTTCTTTTTTTTTTTTTATGCACAGTCTAAAGAGGAGTAGGCCAGGTTCTCATTTCACTGCAAGTTACAGTATATACTGTACATAACTATGTATGTGACAAATAAAAATCACAAATCAATGAATTTTGAATCAATTGAAGGTCCAAATTGAAGAGATTAATGATCTAATTTTTATAAAATGGTGTGAAATTTGGCCACGATGTCCTCATTCTGTTGAATTTCTTCTGGAAGGTGAGTGTCTTACTTTGTCTTTAATTGTCTCCTTCTCTAGTGTCTGCAGACAATTCCAACACTTGCAAAGGGCAAATAGTTCAGCATGTCTCGTACACTGATTTAATGAATTTTGGCCCACGGATGTGCCAGCTCAGTCCCTGAAGAATCCATGAGCCTGCGCTGTACACACTGGCAAAATGTTCCACACAGCTAAAGTGACAGCTGAGAGGATTAGAGGTGCAGAACAATAATTGAGAGAAAGAGAGAGAGAGAGAGAGAAATGGAGACAGAGAGATAGCAGGTGTGTTAAATAATGTCCCATTTAACTAAGTGCATCAAACGTTGCAAACATTTTTGCAAACACCACATGATCACATGGAGGTTTCTGTCCTCCTCATTCAGTAGCTAATGTCTCTTTAGTCTTTATCTATTCGCCAGCTTGTCTGTCTTATTATCTATGCCTTTGTCCAGATGATTTTAAGAGTGAGACCAGATTTCCTAAGATCCTATCTAGTGCTCTTTGCACATATATAGTGCTTTTATACAGATACAGTCAGATAACTTGAAGCCATAGTTAGTGTGTAATATAAAAAGAGTAATTGTGTAACACACATCACAGGCAGTCTGAAGGAGGAAACAATGACAGTCTACCATTTTGTAGTGATCATGACTATACACCCTCCAAAGGCTCCATCCTTGCACAGGTTGGAATTAACAGCCATTTGGAACACACTTGAAAGTCATTTTATAGATCTTTTCTCTTTTTTTTTTTTTTTTTTTTTGGTCATCTAATCACTGAACCTTAAGTAAACAAGCGCACGTATACCGATTTATTTAATAATGATTAAATCAACTAAGCAAGAAAAACTTCCCCACACTGCTTTCCAGTTTTAGCAGCTGCACTTCACTTATTGAGGCAAACAAATATAAATGAACAAGCTGTGAGCTTTTACCTGAGGCAAATCTACGTCACAGCTTATTTCCTGTTTGATTACATTCAGTCAATTCATTCATTTTAGTTACAATTACAGTTGAATATTAGTAAATTTTGAGATTTGACACACAAGCCACTTTTTTAAGCGCTCTCTGACGTGAATGCATCTCATCACCTCAGTGAGAAATGATCCTATACATGGCTGCCATGGGCGTGTCACCCTTCATAGCACCCTGCGTAGGGTTCATCACTTCATAATGGACCAGAGCTAACATGTGAGGCTTTTTACTGCACTTCCTAGCAACCATGGTGTGTTTTCTGATATCAAGAGGCTCTTATTCATACCCAAATAAAATATGAAGAAATGGGTTCAAACAGTGGAGACATGAGGGTGCTATGTGTTGCCTAATGAAAAGGTTTCAAAGGCTCTGTTTAAATGCTGTTGGCACTGGATGTGCAAATGTGCAGGGAATATTTTTCCATTTTTCTCCCCACCTGCCAATTCCCACTCACCAGCCAGCTCTCACCTATCACAAGACAGCTGCCATCTGGGGAGGGTGAAGGCTAACACATGCTTCTTCTGACGCACATGAAGCCAACCTTCACATCATTTCAGACTGCTGATCATGCTGTGCCACAGTGCAGTGTAACACACTCAGAGGAAAGTGCTATCAACCCTCTTCCACATACATAAGCTCACAGATGGCCCTGATTGGTTAGTGCCACTGTGACTGACAGAGGAGAGAGAGTTTGCCATCCCTCACACCCAGACAGCATGGCCAACTCTGCTCCATCGGTGCCGGATGGCTGTGATGACCATCGTGTCACTCGGGAACCTTTGTGCAGTGAATATTTAATTAGAAACATTAAGTAATTATTTGGGGAAATTTCCTGATTATATTACAGTATATTAAGGTATAATTTAGAGCAATTTCACATTGTTAAGATGTTCTAAATGGTTGTAAATGGTATAATTTTGTCTTCAACTGGCAGAAACGGGCTACAGAAAATTTAATACATGCCCTCTGGACATATTAATTTGTGCAACTGTGTCCCCAAAGTGAATATTAATCATACTAAATTACATTGCAGGCACAAAATTAATCAATTTACATAAATACCAGCTTGTATTCCCTGTATTTTGCATTTTTAGGCAGAATAGGCCTGAATTACATATTTATTAATCCAAATGTGAAATTTCTTTTTGCTCATGTGACACAATTCGCTGTAGAGACTGTTATGTAGAGAACGCATGTGTTTTTACACACACTTTTAGGAAATTAAAACCTAAGTGTCTTCTTGGTAAATGAGAAGTGACCAAATCCACACTGTAGAAATGACTGGGTTGTCAAATATGGTTGTTTTTAATCACAGGACATGGTAACTATTACAAAACTGCTTCTAACCACTATTTGAATCAAATCCAGCAAAATGTGATTTAATCCCTCATTTATACCTTTTAGTACAGATGTGTGTAAATATTTTCATAGGCCAAAGCAAAGTTGATTCATTCATATCCAGCATGATAAATAAAACGAATAAACATAAATGCAAATTAATTAAAAAAAAAACACAGCAGTACAACAGTAACAATCATTCAGTTAAACATTACTGAAGTATATCAAATATTTTAAAGTTTTATTTTTCATTTTCCATTCTTTTTTTTTTTTTTTAAATTAATGCACGTTAACACACTTTAGCTTTTTTTGAAATGCAGCTATGTGGTAAACATTCATTCATTCATCTGCTGTATTCACTGTAATTACAGTCGCAGAAAACGCAGTGATCTTTGCCAGCTGCCTGTAAAGCCAAGTTTTATTCACACACTTTCTCTGCGTTTGAATCTTCCTGAACTGACCCCATCGCGATGTTAGAATCTAATGAGGTTCACTGATTGAATCTCTACAATAACATGTAGAGAAACGACATCATTAAAATCCGTCTGACTCCCACTCACACACACTCACACACACACGCACACACCCACACACACACACACGCTGTCTGCCACTGTGCCATCCCCATTATCACCAAACTTCTGCACTGTCAGAAAACTCGCCAGAGCTTTTAACACCTCTCATTACTGCAAGCATTATGAGTTTGTGGTCATTTGCAGAGTGGGGGCTTGCTCGATATTTTCTCTTTATGCTTATAGGGGCTTTGGGTTCATTATTGCTAGTAATAAACCATGCCAAGGTGTATTCACAGCATTAAAAGCGAGACCTGCCATAAAGGCCTTAACAGAAACCAATTGTATAACGCAAGAAAAGTGAAATATCAAGATTTGCTAGCTAAAGCATATAAATATTTGCTAACAGTTGGTGCTTAAGAACTGAAGAACTACTACCACTCTGTCAGGGTGGTGAGTTAGCCAACATGGGTAAAGCCTTTAGCCTGCATGCTAATAAACAGCTAACATGGGGTTGGTGCTTGCGTAATGCAAATGTAAATTGAAGTAAATTACTAGGATTTAAAATTTTGCTTTCCTCTGAAAGTTAAAAGAAAATTGCATTTAAAGATTCCATACTGTTGTTGTTCCTCTTTCAGCTGCTCCCGTTAGGGGTCGCCACAGCGGACCATTGGTCCGAGTATTTGACTTGGCACAGTTTTTACGCCGGATGCCCTTCCTGATGCAAAACTCCCCAGTTTTATCCAGGCTTGGGACCGGCACTGAGATCATTCTGTTGCATGTTCCCTGGCCAGGAATTAAACCCAGGCTGCAGCGGTGAGAGCGCTATGGCCTAAGCACTAGTCCTCCAGGGCCCTTTAAAGATTCCATACTAACTCCACTCAAAGACACCCTGCCTACCTCTACAGTTATAACTTAATCTACTTATGGAAAAACAATGATTTATTATTGAATGAATGAATTATTATTATTAAGTTTACAATGGGTAATCAGTCTCTGTCTCACTATTCACATTTAGAAACTCATCATTGTGTCTTCACTCTTGTCTTCACGCTAACATCAGTGCTGAAACAATCGCTGATTCATTCAGTCAGTTCTGTCACACTGGCTAAATTTAACCTTGGTTTTATTAGGACATTTAAACATTTCTTAACGTTGTCCAGTGTCATTTGTCCACAGTGTGTAAGCACTTGTCTCTGTTTTGATGACGATGTGATGGTGCAGGAGCGCCAGATATATTGACAGCTAATTACAAACTGAATTGATTAGGTTTATGTCTATTTCCCTACGACAAGTAACTATCCAACAGCCTGATCACTGTGTAACTAAATCACATTTACCTAGTGATATTTTTCGCTCATTTACGGCCAGTACACTCACAGTGGAGTTTTGCTTTGTGTTGTTTTTTTTCTTTCTTGACTCTTGCTATAGATACATGTGATGACCTGCATTGCACAGAGGTTTGGGTAACTGATTAAATTATCTAGTTAGTTACTTATGTGGGTTAGATTAAGGCATGAGATCCATTAGTTAAAGTGTTAACATTCATTAGTTAGCTAAATCAGATGGAAATGTAGCTAGCATTAAGTAGTTTTGTATGAAACGTGCTATTGAATTGGAAGTAAATATAGAGTGTAGAGTTTGCTTTCACTTTATAAACTTGTTAAAAATTAAACATAGCAGGAAAATGCCTTAACCTGGCTAACATTAGTTATCTAATTACCTGTGCTAGCAGGTTCAAGGTAAGGTCGCTAGCTAGCTAACAGTGACAATTCAGATCATAACGGTTTGTAAAAGCATCAAAGCAGTATGATTCTTGTCAATGCCTTAAAGGTGCAGTTTGTAACATTTAAAATGTGTGATTAGATCTGTAATGATCATAGACTTTCCTTCCTGAAGAGCATTTAAACAATTATGCTTTGCAATATTGCTATGTAATGGATTACAGTTTAATTTTTAGGATTCTGTTTTATGTTTTTCTGTCCCAGAAATAGGCTCCACCCCTAGATGGAACAGAGGTGCTTATCTCAGTCCCCTTTTTTCTTTAAGGGCAAAGAAACAATCATACATAGTTTAAACAGAGACTGTTGGGGGAAGGGGAAGACAATGTTTTCATTACAGTTGCAGTTTAGACCAAATGTGATGAAAGTTCTTGTTGCAGAAAAGGCTGAATTCACTGAAGGGGAAAGGACACAATATGGGAAAGACACACATTTTACTTCACTTTGTAGAATATATATATACACCTCAGCTGCTTCCATTGTTTTATTAAACCCTACACCCTACCCTACCCTTTATATGTAGGGTGTCATCAGTGATCATCTGGACAAGGCCCATGTCTAAGAGTTTGTCTATTGCAAATTCCAGTAGTTACTTAAGACCTTGTCATGGACTAAACATACCATATACTAACACCTATAACATTTGCAATGAAAATTCTTCAACAAAACTAACCCTTTTCAGCTGATTGACTAGCTCTGTACAGCGGTGAGCTAAAATACAGTAGCCCTGCTCTGGTAATTCCTCTTCATGACAAAAACATCCATATTGGCATTCTTACATAGTGCTGTTAAAAGCCCAGAGACTAGTCTAGCTGATTAAGGAAAATATGCATACTACAAGTGCACATATATATATAAAACCAACAATCTGTAACCACTGTCTGAAACATACACAGACAATAATTTCAGAATATTTTGGCTGTAGTCTTGTGGCTGGTATATCTTTTTTTTTATGTAATTTAATCAAACCCAATCAAAAGAATAAACAACTCTACATTAACTTCAAAAACAACTAATAAGACCACAAATAAACACAAATTGCCTGCCTTGCCTGCCTGCCTGAAATTAGGCCCAAAATAAACATCTTATTTGACTTCCTGGGCTCAAGAGCAGAGGCTTTAAGACCATTCGGCCTCCAATTACGCACTATCAAAGAGGCTTCCAGGTACAGCACAGCAAAATAAGCATAAGTAAATAAATAAATAAGAATCGTAAATAGCCGGTTGTAGAAACGAACCAGGACTTAGAATGTGCCAGCCGTGGATGTTCGGCTTCCATTTAGCTGAGTCAAATAAAAAGTCTCATAATTGATTCCTCTCTGCAAATTGAAAATCAAAATGGCATCCATGATGGAGAAACTATTTTGGGTTTGACCGTACAGACGAAGGCGTATAAAAAGCACGAGGGAAATTGGTTGCAATTTTCTGGTTCTTAAGCAACGACACCTGCTTCACACAACTCTCTTTTCAATGTGTGTGTGTGTGTGCGTGTGTGTGTGTAATAATGATGTTTTGTTTATGTAGTATATGAGTGCATACATCAGTTGCTGCAATTACTTCCTTAAACTGTGTACAGTCGAGCATGGTTTTTGTAACATGCATGCTATATCTATTATTACAGGTAGCCAGTGTGTTGTTTTTGTATCTGTTGAGTTTAGTAACTGTCAATAAATCTAAAAATGTGTAATATTTGATGAACATATATACATGACAAGCTCACTAGGTTTTTTTTTTACAAGTTGTCTTTAACAATCTTGCGACTTGTGACAGTGAATTGTAGATCGTTTTGATTTTGTGGATCTTGCAATATATGGTACTTTCCCTCATCTCTTATAGAGCGGACACAAACCTCAAAGACATGCTTGTCAGGAGGGAATTGAGTGATCTGTGTAAAGTCACTCTTACTGTTCAAGATGTTCGACGTGCCGATTTCTCAAAACAGCCCTAAAATCACAGGCCCTAAAAGATCAGTTTTGTCACCCATCACTCCTAATGGATCACTACAGGAGATGTTTGTTGTGTCTCCTGTAAGAGAGTAGACTGTCTGATCGTTTTGTCAAGCACCTTCTTACCATCAGAATGAAGGATTTCTCCTTTCCAGTGGCGAGACACATGGTCATAACATTAATTTCAATTTTCAATTTCAATTTATTTGTATAGCGCTTTTAACAATGGACATTGTCTCAAAGCAGCTTTACAGAACATAAGAAACAGAAAAACCTGCAAACAAACCAAACATGCAACAGTCCTAGATGTTAGAAAAAATATTATCCCTAGTGAGCAAGCCTGAGGCGACTGTGGCAAGGAAAAACTCCCTTAGATGATATGAGGAAGAAACCTTGA
>CM075011.1:5164989-5181480 GCA_037576675.1 Pangasius sanitwongsei
CAGGTAGAGTGTACACTAAGAGGTGATGGTCTGTGATATCATCGCTTTGAGGTAGAATATCTATGTCAGTGACATCTCTGTGTGTATTGCTAGTTGGTGTTACAGGAGCAACGATGAAAAGAAACATAAGGAGAAAGAGCTTGTGTACACTCTCTGAGCTTTCTCACATTTTGTCAACCACTATTACATCATAAACCATTTCAAATATCTACTGGTTTCATCTCCTATAGCCAGGAACTATATACACTTTATGTATATAACTTTTTTTTAGACGTTAGTCTATTTTCACATTGCGTAACAGTTACCCACAATGCAGTTCAATTACCTGCTGATAGCGGTGCTAGTGAGAATGAGCTGTTGCTTCATCTCTACCTAAAGAGATCAATGCAGCGGCGCTTTCCAGATCACCGACTAGCCGACTACAGAGTCTCTGCTGTAAGTCAGCATTATATAACAGCACTGCATTCTGGGACTGTGAGTCTAACATTTGTAGTCTTCACTACTTCTACATAGGATTTCTCATTAATATGACTTCGAACGTCACTGGAAAATGGTGAGTGAGAAAATAAGCTTTTTTGTTTTCAGGAACTAACAGTGAAACCTTGACCGTTATGCACATACAACTGCACATATCTGCACTTTATTCCACAATATAGTTCCACATATAGTTCATACTTTTGTCTGCCATCTTTTATATAATATTTTTACATTTTTACAATTTTCTATGTAACTTCTATGTAAGTAAATTCTGCTTTTATGTAAATTATGTTTTATGTCACCGGGCATTCGTAAAAAAGCATTTCACTGCACGTCGTCCTGTGTATGATTGTGTGTGTGACCAATACAATTTGAATTTGATTTACTAATTTATGACGCCACTAAAATCCACAAATCTTTCAATATGAACATATTTAGTGTGTTTCGCAGCTTGACGCTTGAAGCATGAATATCATCAATATTGTTCTTTTGACAGGTTATGGCATTTTGGTTTATTATTGTACAATCATTGTGATATTTAGAATATTTAGAAAGAATTACATCACGCTAGTTAGTCCAAATGAACCAGATGATCATGTGTGTGTGTCTGTGGAGGCATGTGTGTGTGACAGAGTGACAGAGGGAAAGAAAGAGACAAGATGTCCTATTTGATCTGATAATCTGAGTGGGACTTTGGGAAAAGTTAGAGACAGACTGTGAGAGCTGACCGACAGTCTGAATGCACTTCCTGTCTGTTTTTCAGGCTTATAGGAAAGTTGGCTTTATTACCGAATAAATAAAACAGAAGTATAATGAAGGACTGTGTGTTCTATCTACTGCATGCTTTATTTCTTTACAGGGAGAGTTGTGGAAAGTGAAAAATCACAATTTGCGAGATTTACTGATGGATTTGTAATACTGTAGATGTAATCCTAAGCATGAATGTAGCAGCATGGGACGTATTATTGTTTTTGCCTGTAAGTAAGTAAGATATTAAAGTAGCGTCCTCTGATTCACTCAGCTTTTGAGTCACACCATTTACCGAGCAAAAACATATTTAACTTGTGTTCAAGGGTAATATAAAAACGGAAGAGAAAACAGAATTTTTTTTCACACATTGAATGAATGCTATGAACAAGGAAACACTTTAGGAAATTATAAAAGTTGCTGTAAATCTGTGAGTCCATTTTCACTATGACTATGTGACCATGGCTTTGTACTGTATATTTGCATTATGTAAGGAATAACACACAATGGACTGTGCTGTTATATGAAAATAATCCGTGCTGGGCTGGTGTGACACGGCTCGATGCACAGCAGAAGGCCATTATCACCCTGAAGTGTATAAACTGAATGTAACAGCATGGCCCGAAGCGTGTTCTCTGCTTATACTACAGTGACTTGCCAAGTATTATAATGTTTCATTTATTAATGAAAGACATTCTAATGGTTTATAGTTAGCGTTAATGATCTGGAACGTCTGTGGGTTAGGTTAGTTCCTGTTATCACTTACGTTAAAGCAACGATAAACATTGATTCCTTCATCCACCTCTCCTTTTCTCCCTTTCTCTCAGCTTATCATTTTACAAAGAAACTGGAAAGCGTAAACGCCCATCCCGGGAAACCATACAAAGCACATTGACTGTTACAAAGCGCTGACACTCGGACTCCGTTGATAAATGTTACATAACCAAACTTCTCTTAACAAAAAAAAAAAAAAAAAACTCACCACATTAATGATTATTCATTTTTATTTGTTAAACAGCATTTAAAAAAATCCTTTTATTATTGGAGCGTTACTATTTTGAACGCAAACTGTATTTGTGCTTAATAAGTGCCAATGCAATTGTAAAGATAGATAGATAGATAGATAGATAGATAGATAGATAGATAGATAGACATATTTTTTATTTGTTTTTTCTTATTACAAATAAAATCACGGAGTGTCAAAAGACAAACACAGTTTACAGTAATCACAAAAAGACATCACACCAAATGGAAAAAGTAAACACAGCATGCAAAGGGCATACATTTCAGCCGCCACTGGATGGATCCTTCATTATCAATGCAATCCTTGTCCATGTCTGACTGATTCAAGTGTCATGAATATGTTAACAACGACACTTTCAATCTCAAAGGACTTATACCTTGGCAGTTATCTGACATATCCAATCACCTCAGGCAGAGAAAAGGCACCAACCTGCAGAGCAGCTCCACGACTGTAACGGTGACTGCCAAAGGGTGCAAATATCTATTAAACATGGACTTTCTCAAAATGGAGAACAACGTGCACTGCACTGCTAAATAACTCGCAGTATAGAATCTCAGTTCCACCTGTGCTCAAGGTGAAGGTCGTCGATCGGTGACTCACTTTACTGCCAGGAGATATGACAAGTCAATCAGGTTTGCTGCCTCTTCTGTACTTCAGATTTGGGGGTTTGGGCAGATGGACAGCGTGTTGATGAATTGGCCCCAAATTGGATAGATTTCTGGATATTTAGGTTTTGAGGACATGTGCAGTGCACAAGAGAACAAGCATAGGCATGGAGCTTGTAGTGTATAGAGCTCAAGTATATAATCATATTGATGCCTTCCATGGAAACAGAACCTGCTCTTTAACAGAATAAAGGACACAAGACAGACACATGAGCATACAATGTCAATTTGCATGACCCTTTTCATACTATTCACTAAAAATGCATAGATTTTCTGGACTTTTAAGACATCTTAAATCTTTGCTGGGAAGATTGAAAAGATTCATCTTATCAATGAGACAGTTTTCTACCTGATTCCGTCCTTAAACGACTTCATAATAAGTGATATAACACTGAGCACACTTCTATAACTCTCTCTATATGCCTAGCCTACATGATACTGGTCTTTTCAGGAAAAAAGAAAGGATTGGAACTGTGTTACAAGTTGATTCTGTCTTGTTTAAGGTTTTCATTACACATTTTACACCATTTTTGTTGATGCCCAGTAGATCAGCTTTATTTTCAGCAACTTCAGACACAAGCACCTCAAACTCAACTTCACCGCAATTCATTTTTTTTGTCCTCTTCCTTTTTACTTCTTTCCCAGGATCTCGGATAACTGTAGCCTACTCAATGCATTCCTGTTATTGGCTCACTGCTGCAACCCCTGCATAGATTAGGGCATGTTTCATGTAATCGTAGGTTAATCGGGATATGTCGTATGATTATGTAATATGATGTGTAAATAATGGACAATGTGAGAGAGAATGTGTTTCCATGCTGCTGAAGCTGATTCACCATTTACTCTCAAATCACCACTTGTTTAGATATGGTACAGCAGTTGAATTCATCCGACATGAATTTCTTCATTTGTCATTCCATCCACGTGATGAATGCAAAAAGGAATAGCACAGTCCCATTCTGTGGATGCTAAATGAAACGTTTTCAGATACTATTGCTATTGACTAGAGAGTCCTTTATAGATTACGTGACTCTGTTTTCTCTGAATCAACAAGACTTGTATCTTATATCTTACACTGGGACATCAACTGTGTAATGTTATTATTAGCAGAAGTGGAAAATGCCTGAATAATTTTACTTTGTTATTATACTTAAGATAAGATAAGATAAGATAAGATAACACTTTATTGATCCCAAGGAGAAATTAGAGCATTTCAGCAGCATACGTGAAAGACAAGGCACAAACACACATAAGAAATAAAGTAAGAATAAACTACAGATCAAATAAAAAGTAAAATAAATTTTGAAAATATTGAAAAATAAAATACAATTTAAAGGTAGAAATATAAAGAAGTATGCATATAGTATAGACATCATTAAATTAGTTAGCTAATTTAACAAGAAAATTGTCATGGCACTAAGTACTAGTTTAGAAGATTTGTACTTTGTCAAGTATTAGTGAAATGTAATACTATTATCCTTACTACTTTTTACTGCTTACATTTTCATTTTCGCATTGTTTGTTTTGTATTGATTCGTACTGTCAGGGTAATGCCAAAGGGTGCAGAACTACACTACCCATCAGCCTCAGCATGTCACATGCCTCACTGTGTCTCATTATGCCTCATTTAGCACAGCTGTTTAAGTTCTAGTTTTTTTCAGTGGCTCACAGTCGAGCTTTTGTTGTAGTGCGCGTCATCATCGCTTATAGTCTGTACGTCTCTTGCCTCGTATCCACAGTTCATGTTTATGATTCTTGTTTTCGCAGCTGCTTTAGTTTGGCTGTACTTTACACAATAAACCATCTGCACTTGCATCTGCCTTCTTCTCCGTTCTGTGACATATATATTCAGGGTGTCTCATTTTCTCTCACGTAAAAATCAAATATCAACCTTTAAAATTCATCATCAAATTTAATGAAGTATGTTGAGTCAACTGTAAGTTTGGTGCATTAGCTAGTTTTTTTTTTTTTTTATTTAGCTTGTCAAATTTTTGTAGCTTGCTTTGTTAAAATAAATAGTTAAGGGTTTGTAAACTGGCTATTAAATCAGCTAAGTAGTTAAATTTGATAAGCTTGTAAAATTAGCTAGCTAGTTAAATTTACTGACTAGCTAAGGTTTTTTTCTGTCTTTCCAAATTTGTTATTCGATATTGGCTAACCCACAAGCCAGTTCTAGGTTCGTCTGATTTTCCTTATGACTGATTGCTTAGTGAGCTATCTAGTCATGCAAGGCCAGGTATGATCTACTGCTCAGTTTTAAGAATTACTTTTTATTGTTGAATCTTGTTTATGAGTAGGTATAAAATGTAGAAGTCGTGGCCTAATGGTCGGAGAGTCGGACTTGTAACCCGAAGGTGAACCCGATGGTTGTGGGTTCGATTCTCGGGTCCGGCAGGGATTGTAGGTGGGGGGAGTGAATGACCAGTGCTCTCTTCCACCCTCAATGCCACGACTGAGGTGAGACCCTTGAGCAAGGCACCGATCCCCCAAACTGCTCCCCGGGCGCTGCAGCTAAAATGGCTGCCCACTGTTCAGGGGTGTGTGTGTGTGTGTGTTCACTACTGTGGGTGTGCACTTGGATGGGTTAAATGCAGAGCACAAATTCCGAGTATGGCCACAAATCACTTCACTTCACTTCACTAGAAACCTCTCCACTTTCACTCGAGTAGATTTTTGCCTCCATGCTACTACTTTTAATTCTGTAAGATTCTGATACAGTATTCATACTTTTACGTAAGTCTAGTTTCTCTGCACGCTGGTCGTAAATTCTGCCGAGGACAAACCTGACCCCAGGTCAGTGTCTGCCTTCCCCCAGGTCCCAATCAATACTGTGATCAACTCAGGAATGAAACTAGGGGGGAGATGGATGATAAAATGTCAGCCTGACATTCAGATCAGGGGTTACAGGAATCATGCCAGGCTGATGCCTGCAGAATACAACCATCTGTTATACCCACATGCCCTGACCTAAAACATCTGTCTGATGCTCTGACGTCTTCCCGCTCACACAAAGGCAAATGGTTATGTGTAGGTTAGAGTCATTGTTGGGATATTTATTTATTTATTTATTTGTTTGTTTGTTTATTTATTTATTTATTGTTAGTCGTGGGCCTGTGTGAATGCAGCATTTATAGAACAAACTGTGTTTAGATTAGAGGGTAGTTCTGAGTAATAAATGAGATGTTTTCTTCCCGAATTGATATA
Organism: Pangasius sanitwongsei; assembly: GCA_037576675.1. Classification (NCBI taxonomy): domain Eukaryota; kingdom Metazoa; phylum Chordata; class Actinopteri; order Siluriformes; family Pangasiidae; genus Pangasius; species Pangasius sanitwongsei. The sequence continues at coordinate 5,171,107 of CM075011.1, forward strand.
TAATTACTGTGTAATCTCCTTCCAGTGTATTATTGGTCATCTTTGAATGTAACAGAGGAAGAAGAAGAAGTGACCTGCTCCAATAAAAATATCAAGTCCTTTTAACTGGGTCATTCTACTGACTAATATGTTCAGTCAATTGGAAAAAAAAAGGAAGGAAGTGTTTATAAGAATTTAATCAAAACTCTCTTTCCTCTCTGAACAAGTAATGTCAGTGCTGTGCTAGTCAGGGCCACCTGAGCAAGTGTTCATCTTTAAGGTTATTTATCTCACACACACACACACACACACACACACACACACACTTGCCTATCCAGTACACCTAGAGGAAGAGATTTCTCTTAGTTTAAATTACAGATTGGCCAGAGATACATAAATTCATTAGCTCCCCTTTATTGCCCCCTACCTCTCATTTTGTGAAATTACAAGCACGTACACACTTCCGCACAGTTTCGAAATGCAGCGCACGTGTTCAGGCAGACAGCACGCACACAAACACGCACAAAAGAGTTTGAACTGAAATAGGTTTTCCATTCTCACAAAATATTGCATTTTGTACTGTTTTGCAGATAAGTGATAAACTGGCCTCACAATGTTCACGTGCACAGAGAAATATAACAGACAAAGCCTGCACACTTGCAGAAAGCATTTTTCTGCCACATCTGCACTCAAGACTCTAATGCATTTCTTCCACTGACCCTGACATTTGAAAATGCTGAAACCGCTGCTTAATGGACACTCAAGAAAAGACAATGAAGAATAGAAGAACAGTCCTTCATGCTTTGCACAAGCTCTTCAGACTTGTAGTAATTTTAACTTAACCTCTCCTCAGAAAGAGCGTAATGGCACACGCTTTGATGTCCAACGCATGCTGATTACTCAAAGTCCACTTGACATCCTGTTGGCATCAGGTCTTTTGTTAAGTCCTGCTGTAATTGCATTTTTGTTAAGCATACGCAATCATACAACCACCTGCCCTCTTAACTCGACTCAGCCATCAAAGAAACCAACAGCAGATTAGATGGAGTATGAACAGTCCTTGAACAGCATGATCAGCTAGAGGAAGCATGATCGAGATTTACGCATTTGACCGCATTTAATTTTCCATGACCTGAGACCTGACGTTCACAGGTTTGTGGTGATCTGAATGCAAATCTCTGAATGCCTCCGGAGGGCTGACCCAATGTGATACCCAATATGAATTTATAGAAACTTAACAATTTAAAGAACATCTGGGAGCTCTAATCGGGGCCCTCAACCAACCTTAAAACTACAGGGAACCTAAAACCTGTGATATTTTCTAATAAGATTAATGTTGGGCACAACATACAGCACAAAATCTGAATAATGTGTGAGTTTTACAGTGTCTGCATTAGGGGTTTAACACAATGATGCTATCTGTATCTGTTTAGTGCTGTAAATATACTAATCTGAATGTGTATACGGATTTAAGCCAAAAGTGGGCGGGGCCTAAACTGGAAAGTGTTTGTTTGTTTTTTTTGTTTGTTTGTTTTTTTTTGCCCTAAAGGGAATGAACCCTACCACATAATTTTCTAACATATTCAGTTGGTTCTATTTCTCAAAATATTGACAAACTAGTATCCAAATGTGAACCACCATGACCCTGACCCTGACCAGGCAGTTACTAAGGATGAATGAAAGAATGCATCGTGAAGCATCTTTCTTCGTCCCTTGACTTGTCCCTGCATCTGTATGAAATGGTAAAACCTCACACTCCAACTCACTACTGTTTATTTTGCTTTCGGCGAGATCACAGTCCTGATGCCTGCCTCTAGCCTCAACAGCGGCGTAGCTAAGCAGGACCCACCCTGAAATATTTTGTGGTTGGATAACACACACACACACAGAGTGCAGCTCACTGTATATTCCTTTTATGAACATAGTTATGTTAATATCAACTAATATGTTTTGCACAGCAGTTCACGGATGTTCATAAACGGTCTACGGAGTCATCTTTACGATTTCACGTTTATGATTTTCACGTTTCACGTTAATTTGTTTTACTGCCACCCGGCTACTTTGTGGAGAAACAGGATTAACCGATGGTTCTGTTCGAAAACTAGACACGGAGCATCATGATACTGAGATAGCAGCCTGTGAAATACGGGAGGTTTTACTGAAGGAGGAGAAAAAGAATAAGCTAAAATGTCATTTCCTCCTTATTACTAGCATGTTATTTGAATCATTTGCAGAATCATAAAGGTATTTTATGGCAATGCTATTAATACGGCAAGACTGGATGGCGGTAGGTTGTACCTTAAATGATTACATAGATTTTTGCCATCATCTCTACTGCGACTGTCTGTCCACCCATACTACGTGATTCACAGAAATCTGGAGGTATATTTAGATTCCTAATGAGCAAGCCAGGTGACAGTGTTGAGGAGAAACTCCCTGAGAAGACATGGCGAAGAAACCTTGAGAGACTCATCCTCTTCTGGGTGACACCGGATGGTGGGATTATAAATCATAAAACAGTATACAGCTGGAGAATAGGAAAGACAGACAGCACTCAGTGTGTTTACAGGATGTTCAGGATGTTCAACAGATTGTGAATAAGAGTCCTGGGATGAGTACAAGATAACAGCAGCAGTTTGAAGGTACAAATCAACACTTTCTAGCTGAGATCCACTGAAGAAAGGCTGAGAGCTGGACATGAACATCTTTGGGGTGTCTGTGTCACGGGAAATGCAGAAAGCTCCAAGCAGAAGAAAAAGAATTTCCTGGGGCCATTTATCACTTCATGATGTTGGGCGCTTTGTTCCAGATCATTCCATATAAAAACAAGCAAAAAAAAAGAAATGGCATTAATTGGTGTGTTTTGTGAGTGTGCAATTTTTTTCCTATAGCAAAAAATTTCTAATTATTCCCAACCTTTATCCAAGTTTCCTTCCAACTGGAAAAATGGGGCAGGCAAAACATACAAGAAAGTGTAACTGCACCTAACCCTTTGGGTTTCCTTTTTCCTGTTTGCCATTGTCTCCACAGCAGTTATTGATACTCATGGTTAGTGCATATTAGCAGGCAGGAAAAGGTTCCAAAAACCAAGCTGCTTTCTATGTTCCAACATTTTCAGCATGTGACTCAGCCCATCTGATGAAAGCGAGGGGGTTTTGTCTGCCAAGACGACTGCTGCGATAAAGGGAACCTGGCTGAAGGCTTTCCTCTGTCTGACTGTGTGTGTGGTTGTGTATGTGAACGTTAGCCATCTGCAGGAGGCCCTCGTGGGCTATACTATCCACTCATCTTGTCATACATCCCATTCCCTATCAGCAGCTGTTGTTTATGATCAAGCAGTTTTTCCACGCGAAATATGCAGCTAGAGAACAGAACGCACGTCACTCACTGAAACATGAGTAACTCACCCATATGTACTTGTTTAATTCAGGAAACTGAACATGCATATAGAGATGACACTTCTTCGTTTGTTATATATTCATATTTACACTAGAGATACCCACATCCATGTGAAATAAATAAAACATGGAAAGAAATATTTTTGTTCTGTTACCGTGACTGTTAGTACTGTATTTAGCTAGTGTTTTCTTTTAATGTTCATACAGTAAATTCACTTTTATTTACTTTCATAATGCACACTCATTTCTTTTTGAATGTCATATTAATTTATTTAACTTTAATTTATTCAACATTTATTGCCATAAAGGGAACACGTCATGCACAAGCTTAGCTTTAAAAACACAATACACACATTTTAGCTCCATACACCCAAAAGTAAAAAAATATCCATCCATCGATCCATCCATCAGTTTTCTGTACTGCTTATCCTACACAGGGTCACGGGGAGCCTGGAGCTTATCGCAGGGGACTCTGGGCATGGGGCAGGGGACACCCTGGACGGGGCGCCAACCCATTGCAGGGCACAATCATACACACACTCTCACAGCCATTCACACACTATGGACAATTTAGAGATGCCACTCAGACTATAACGCATGTCTTTGGACTGGGGGAGGAAACTGGAGTACCAGGAGGAAACCCCTGAAGCATGGAGAGAAAATGCAAACTCCGCACACACACAGGGCGGAGGCGGGAATCAAACCCCCAACTCCGGATCATTCTACAGAAGTAGTCATGTCAGTTCAGTAGATCTTTCATGGGATCAGAGATATTACACCACAGTGCCATTGATTAATCAATCTCATATGCTGGCACAAATTACTGCTTGCTTGTTTTCTTTATCTCCTTCCTGTGGTTTCTTTGACTTTTCATTATTGGTTATTGACAGGATCCATTCAGCTTTGAGTTTTGACTAAGAGTGACTCCACGGACACTTCCTAATGGCTGTTGCTGAGACATTTTACATCATTAGATCATCCATCATTGGTCTTCATCCTACTCGACATCTCTGTGACAAGATTCTTCTGTCCATAAGCCTAAAACCTGGAATTAGTGGCCCAACCTTAAAGTGATTTGTATCCTACCTTCTCCATTGGAGTCCCACAAGTCTCAGTGTGTGGTACTCATTTTATTTTTCTCTCTGAACCTGCTTTCTTGGTAAGAAAAAGAAGAAGAAGCCTTTATTTGTTACATATACAGTAGAGTGACATTCTTTTCTATGCATATCCCAGCTTGGTAGGATGCTGGGGTCAGAGCACAGGGTCAGTCATGATGAGGTGCCCCTGGAGCAGATACAGTTAAGGGGCCCAACAGTGGCAGCTTGGTGGTGCTGGGGCTTGAAGCCCTGACCTTCATATCAGTAACTACCGTATGCTGATGATGCATTCAGAGTTGAAGCATTGCCAACCAAAGTCTGGAAAAAATCATTCATTCATTCACCATCAGTAAGCTCTTTATCTTGGTCAGGTCATCACTGGATCCAGAGCCTATCCCTGGAACACTGGTGGGGAGAATACACCCTGGATGGAACACCAGTCCATCATATGACAACATGCATACACATGTTTACAACTGGGGCAATTTCACCCACTGGCAAGTTTTCTGGGAGGTGGAAAGAAACCCAGGAACCTAGAGGGAACCCAAGTGAACATGGGAAGAACATGCATGACCCCACACAGACAGTACTCCATGCTGAGGATCAAAGCAGGGACCCTGGAGCTGTGAGGTGGCAACATGCTGCATCACCGTGCTGCCCAAATTAAACATTTAATATACTCATTAATTCTCACTGGCCTGAAACTTGATCAATAGGCAGGATATTAAACTGTGGCTCAGAGCCCATGTGGAAGCCCCTCTGTTAGCAGCAGAGTTTGTTTCAGCATTAAACTTCACTATAAGCTGTCAAGAGCGCTTCAAACTGGGCAGAATGGACAAAAATGAGAGAGGGTTATAAACAGAAAACTGCAAAATGACTCTCATTACAAAGCAGAGGCGACTAAAAGGTGATTGACATGATCATGGGTCAAGCACATCCATCTGTACTGTAATCTCAACTGAGTGCTATAGAAATGGTGCTGTGTTCTCTTCAAGTTTGCCTTTGCAAGAAACCCAGATCAAGTAAATAATAATGATAGAAAATGTTTCTAACAACAACATCAATACTTTTACAGCAGTCGAGCACGTGGGCAGCTCCCGCACACCCTCCTACGAAGGCTTCTGAGTGTAGGCGTGAGTTACAACAGGTCATTTCCTGTTGCGTTAACTCAAGGGCGCAATCACCCAGAAGCCATGACTGAGATAAAGTTCACCATGACTTTCTGTGTAATCTAATTTATTAGAAAAATGACATCTACAAACAATTCTCCACTCTTTCACTAAACTATTTGCCATCCCGTCAACCCAGCTTGTAAATTGAATGCAATTGAAGTCAAGTTAAAACATACTGAGGGCAATTACACGGTCAATTAGTCACAAGCAGCAGCACAAAGGATTTAATGCTTCACTGTGCTACGATTGTGCATCACACAATGCTGTAGAAATTACAGGGTTTCTCTTTGCTCTTTTCGAAATTAAAGCTGGGATTTTAACGACTCAGCATTTTCTGGCCGAAGTCGGTCAAATGGTCAATAAAAACAGTTTGCTCAGGAGAAAAGTCTTTAAGGAGCCTGATCTGGACCACTAACACCCAATCAGTTGGGACAAGACGTCAGTTCTACTTGCCTGTCCATCACGTTGCATCACAAAAAAAACACGTTTTGCGTAGGAGCTTCTGTATATATACAGCCATAATAGATAATTAATGTTTCTGTAAGATTTCGGAACATGTTCAAAACAATGATTTACGGTTTACAATTAATATTTAAATGCATATAAATATAACACATTCTATATTTACATATTATTGTAGCCTAAGTCTAAGTCACAACCACCCACTTTCTCAAGTTGCTCCTCGGACCTCCAAGGATGAACATCAGAGTATGCTAGCATGGATCACTCAAAAATAGAGCAATAGATATAGCATTTCTTTCACAATAAAATGGCAGATGAGCCAAGCGCCATAAATCTGGAATGATTGACATTCACGTAGGTGTTTTGAAGTCTCCGATATTAACTGACAACCGCTAGAAGCTCCACCCCTTTGTGCTCTTGCTTTCTGTCATCTATCAGTGTATGTTTGACCTAGCTAACATTATCTCAGTGTAACGTTAACATCAGTTTACTATATTTGTTCGGAAATGGTCATTTAGAAAACGGTCCAAAATGGCAATTTCGAAAGAGACGAAAGAGAAGAAAGGGATTTCGATGGTGAAAAAAGAGATTAACAAAGTGTCAAAGTTTACAACTAGTTTTAATGGTAATGATAATTAAAAAGTGAGTAAAAACTCCGGTATGTTTGCCTTGCTCTGCCGTCAGTGCTCGGACATACAGTATTCAACGAGCAGCAGGTTAACAGTGAAAACTTCGGCTCTGTGGAAGCATTTCATGGTTTCTATAAGAGACATTAAACAAGCCCGTTGTAAAAGGATTATATTAAAAATGTAGGGCTACACAAATACTGCTTGGGGGCATTGCTTTGGAGGAAACTGAATATTTGTGTAAATTCGCAACCTCTCTGTGTCCTGTACATCATTTATGAGCCACTGTGAAAAGAGAGAAAGAAAAACGTCAACGACAGCAATAGCAAGACATCCTGAGTAAGTAAATGATTAATAGTGTGACGAGGTACGTGTAGAGCAGGCGTGTTATTTCTGTGGCCACTTACACGGTGCACAGCTTTTAGCTGGACCCATCATGAGTGTCTTCTTTTCCTTAAACACACTTCACATATTACACGCTTTGATCCAGCTCCATCAGTCGCGTTCTCTAGCATGGCCGTTCTCTCTTTTGTGTGTGACCATGATGACGTCCGCTTGGCTATTGTTCCTAACGGTGTTTTAACCTCAGGCTGGAAGAGGTAGGGTACTTATTTGGTTTAAACACAGTCCGGGTTGTGTTCTGCAGCCTGCAAAGCAGAATGTGAAGGAAAAAAAAATGATAATAATAATAATAATAATGATAATAATAATAAAAGAGAGAAGAAATTACTTCACTCAGGGATTTGGAGCAGTTTACCTTGTATGACACACAAATATGGTGCATCATATGCTTGGTTGTAAAAAGGGCTAAAATTTGGAGGCTTTTTTTTTTTTTTGCAAACAAATCTAACCGGTCCTGAGCAGAGGATTCAGGGCAGTAATGGACGCTTTCGTTGAGTGCACAGTGACATTTTCATGTTTGCACAGTCACCGAGCTTCCCACGTACAGGTTACATAAACATAAAGCAAGAGTTCACTTTTGTGCATGTGTGATCAACATTCTGAGCCTCTTTTTCACACACACACACACACACACACAAACAGAGAGAGCTGCAATTCAGGAAAATGGAATGTGAGTAGTAGTAATAGTAGTAGTACACTAGACTGGCCTTGAGTATTAGGAGCCGTATCATCAGCGCATCACTGTCTGTGCTCTTCACTGAATTAAGTGAAAAGTAGGCGATTCTGGCAGGAAGTAGCTGAAGCTAGTTGTTTTTATTTCATTTCAGTTTATTTTCTCAGTCGTTACAGAAAATTAATCAACAACAAGGTGGTCATGAAGCGAAGTTACTCTCACCACTCTGAGCTCTTTTCATGCACATCCCAAAGTGTTTTATTTCTTTTATACCGCACAATAACAACCATTTATTTTATTACAGAACAGGACGTAATGTCTTTCATCCATTTATAGTTGTGAAACAAGTCTGTTCCTGTTATCGCTTACGTTAGGGCAGCTAGAAACAGTCGTTCCCTCATTTTCTTTAGAAGGTAATAAGACAGTAAACGCTGAAGTTAGTTGATTTTTAGTTTCAAACTCAAAATTTAAACAAAACATACCCCCTCCCTTGTTATTCCCAAAGCCACACCCCCCAAAAACGTGCACACATACACTAACTAAAGTGCTGTTACAGGAAAATGAATCAACGTTCCAATGTGAAGCAGATTTTTACCACCCCAAGTTATTCTTTTTCCATACATCATGAAGTGTTCTATTCCCCTTGCCAACGCTTAAACAACTTTTAATTTATTTATCACTTACATTATAAGCAGTTAGCTTATCAGTCTGTAGTTTTCTCTCTGGAAGTTAATAAATAAAAAAAACTAACATGTCATGTTACCAAGAAAGTGTAATGTTCAAAGTCCTGAAGACTTTCATGTGGTGGAAAACCTAAAGTTCTGACACTGGAGACTCCTTCCATAAATGTTAAATAAACCTCTCCTTAATTCTAGCTTCACCATATCAACAATTCTGTTTTTTGAATGAGTTGTTACTATAGAAACAAAAATGCATTAGAAGAGCGCATTAATATAAACCTGTGATAGTGCTAGAAATCTAATCAACACCTTTTGACCAATCAGAATTGAAAATTCAGCGTATTGGTGTTACTAAAATTAGACATGAGGAAGTGTTTTAACATCTCACAACTGCAAATTTATAATAATTAATAAATCTCAAATCATATGAAAGAGTGTGAAGGTTAAGGTTACGGTTATGGGCGGGGTTTAGCGTTCACATCTTTTCTCACTACTTCAAGTTGTATAAAATAAACCACAACAAAAATCCCCCTTTGTTCATCTGAATTTTCAGTCAGATCGGCTTTTTCCTTTTCATTAAAGTAACTTTAACGTATAAAGAACAAGTGAATATGCAGTCTTTACTCAAGGATGAAAATAGTGTGGATTTGATTTGATTTTAAATACATTTCTTTCAAATATACTAAAGTTAAATGGACAGAAACTTGAAATTTGGTAGCGAGACAAAAGAAAAAAAAAACACATTTAACTCATGAGCTTTTAATTTTGCAACAAGTACTATGAGGTCTAAATGAAAATGTAAGGAGTGAACAGTCTGATTTTTTTTTCATGAAAATATAAGTGAATATGAAGTACTGAAATTTCAATTACTCTCTGTTAAAGGACTTTTTGTGCTTCTTACCTGTGCAGATGAGATCACAGCAGCAGGGCTTGATGTACTGGAGCTCATCACGACTCATCACGACTTTGACATGCGCAGGCAAGTGTAAGACGTTGGATTAAATTGTGGTTATAAAAATGCAGGTCGTGTTGGGGTCCAGGTAGTAGTGGGCGGCATGACCAAAAATCACGATCTCAGTACTGCAATCTGCCATTGTGGCCGAAACCTCATCGCTGAGGGATGTTTTACTCTCCTGTAGTGTTTTTTTTTTTAAGTTTTTGTGTAATATTTAATATTTTTAATATTTAAAAAATAAAGGGTTCTATCTCTGAACTCACAGATAAATACTAAATGGTTTTATAACGGTCTATCTACCAGCCAATCAGCATCCAGGAAAAAGTCATAGATGTTCTCCATATTCTTTATGAGAGTACCGAAAAATAAAAGTATAAAACGGGTACAGTGCTATTACACTCACTGGTCTTACAATGAATAACCATTCAGAGATATGAGAACGTTTTTAGCACAGCAAAAAGATAATCTTATGGCTAACATCAGATAACGTTAGCATTACATATTACTGACATTAGCTAGCTACACGCTACCTACTTAAGAAACTGAAGTCTCCAGTGCGACTGAAGGTCAGCTAGCAGACGTGTAAAAATGTTTCTGCGTGGTTGCAGCGAAACATGTATAGTGTGCTTTAATGTATTTTAACACTGTTAAATGTTTAACAATCAAATTTCAAGGTAGAAATGTTTACAGGAAAGTCTGTTTTGTAAAAACAAAAGTGAAATTGTATTTTAGACCTGAGAGAATATATTCAGAAAAAAATTACGATCAAAATGTGGTCTTGATAGATTCAAAATTTGTCTCTCCTGAGTTAGTTATTTAATAAGATTAAGAGATTGCTTAATGATGAAAGTCGGTCGTAGTAAGACTGAGTACATGTGTGTGAATGAAAGGGAGGGAAGTGGAACAGTAAGATTACAGGGTGAAGAGGTG
>CM075011.1:5181580-5199080 GCA_037576675.1 Pangasius sanitwongsei
AGAAGATAGGGATAGGTGGAGAGCGATGATTCGCTGTGGCGACCCCTGAAGGGAAAAGCCGAAAGAAGAAGAAGAAGAGATTGCTTAATGAGAAACGGTCAGAAGCTTATAACACCACACAGTACTGTATTTAATATTTATTTTCATTTCATCTGGTTTCAGCCAACTTGGACTTCATTTCCCATCAGCCCTCACAGACTACTCCAGATCACATGACCCTGTCACATGCTTGCTTGATCACTCTCACCTGTTTTGTCTTTCTTCTTAATTAATGTTCTCTATTTAAATTCTGAGAGTCCTTTATTTCTTCGTAAAGTTTCTGTTATCATGTGCGTGCTTCATTCTGTGTTCAAAGTTTGTGATTTGCTCATTTTCATTGTTTTGACTCTTGTTTTGACGTTGATTGTTTTATTTTTCTGTAGTAAAATAAAAAGCCCGCATTTTCATCTAGGATTTGTTGCAGAATTTCGCTAATGGAAATTTGTGTAGGTCTTGTTGAGCTCTAAATCTCAGGAGCTTAAAGTTTTGCCAGCTCATATGTCAAAACTTTAATGTCTCATTTCTCACAAAATTTATGAAATGCAGCATTATATTTTAAAATTATCATGATATCATATGGTAAAGATAAAACTGTATTATTGACTAATATTTTTGATTTCCTTTAGTTACCTGTTGAATAAATAGCAAAACAAGCTGAACAAACATCCTTTATATTGTTCTTTTAAATCCAATTTCTTAAAAAATAAAATAGAAATACAGTGGGGCCAAAAGTCTAGTGAAAATGCTTCTATTTTGCATTCTTTTCTAATTTAATACAAACCTTTTTATTACAAATTACTGTATATTGTAAGCAATAACTTGAGTTCGAAATATTTTTCATAGATTTCAGAACTGGAACGTCTCCCTTTAATGACAGCATTCACTCAAGCTGGCATGGACTTCATAAATGTGTGTAGAACCTGATGATCCGCGTTCGAACATCTGAACATGTGCTTCAAGCGAGAAGACTCAGGGAAAATCTGACCTTTTGTACGAAGGAGCTAGCATGGTCAATATCACAAATTTGTTTAACTTGTAATTTAACAGTGCCCTAGAAATAGTGTGGAATTTTAAATAGCTACGATATTGAACAGTTTTCTTTAGTTAAAAATCTTTTAAATCGTAAAGTAATTTCTACTATTTTTTTGGAATTTTTACTGGAACTTTTTTTTTAATTATGGAAAATGGAATTTTCAGTGTGGTCTCAGACTTTTGGACCCCACTGTATATAAGACATTTAGGCATGCTGTTTAGCAAACTGCTTCATCCTTGAGCACTGCTCCAACATTATTAGCTATAAAACCCAGTAGCAGCGTTTTTTTATGAATGAAAACAAATATCACATTATTTGTGAAAGGTGGCATCTGCTCCTCACAAGCTGCAAGCAAAATCTGTTCGGTTCTGGTTTTTAAATCGGGAAAGTCCTACTCTTAAGCCAAATACAGCGTACTGTACCTGGCCGTTCCAATGCTGCACATTGGACATCCTTGTGAAATAATACTGTAAGTGTAAAAATACAGATGTTCTCCCGTTATTTGGTGGATGTACACATCAGCTTGTTCTAATTGCTGTTGAGAGTTGTTCAAATTGACGATTTAAGCTAATATTCAGTAGACAGTAGCCTTCAGTAGTCATAGAGTCATTAGGTTTTTCATCGACATGAACACGTTTTGACATTAAATCTGTGTGTAACACTTCATCACATGAAACTGATTACTGATTGGCCCATTAAAATACGGTGGAAGCGAGAAGAAATAAGTGAAAAGTCGTTCAAATGGAGACGTGAGTGATTTTATTGTCATGTGTGAACACTAACTGAAAATCAGGTTCTCTGTTTTTTTTCCCTGTTTGTTCACTTTTTTTGCTCCGTTGCTTCACATTCCGTGTGCATTATGCTTGAACATCTATTTTACACATCTGTAACAGTGTGGACAAAAATGGACGAGAGTGATGGTGGTGATGGTGGTATTCGCCTGAAAGCTGAGGCTTTGGAAGCAGAATATACCAATGAGGAGGTGCTAGGCTAAAGGACTAAAGTGGCGCTGCATCAATCTCTTTACTATCAGCAGGTAGTTGAACAGCATTGTGGGTAATGTAGGAAAATACGGCAACATGTCGACGTGTAAACATAAATGTAACTCATAATTTCATTGCAAAATAAAGTTAATTATGAAGACTGGTATACAAGTCGTCCGCATGATTAGGATGGTTTGGACATGTTCAGAGGAGGGAGAGTGAGTATATTGGTAGGAGAATGTTGGACATGGAGCTGCCAGGCAGGAGGCGAAGAGGAGGTATATGGAGGTAATAAATGAGGATATGAAGCTAGTGGGTGCAAGTGTTGAGGATGCAGAAGATAGGGATAGGTGGAGAGCGATGATTCGCTGTGGCGACCCCTGAAGGGAAAAGCCGAAAGAAGAAGAAGAAGATACAAGTCGTCCGAGGTGGTGTTTTCCTTTAAGAAGAAGAATTATAGCCAAATAACAGGTTAACTGTCATACTGTTCATTACTAGGTCCAGTTTTTAATGGCCGATGTCTCCTTAATGTTTAAATCACATAGTTCTCATGTTTGATTCACTGTTCCATTTTTCTAGCTCTGCCCCTGACACTGAGTTGCATTACTGAGTATCTTGCACTAGACTTTTGCATGTTTTTAATAGAACTCGGTCAGAAAGCTTGTAATTGACTCATTTATTCGCTTGCATGAGCAGATCATCCAAGTCCATCAGCCTGAATAACACGTTTTCCCTCCACGAGCCTGATAAGACTCCATGACTGCTGACTGCAATAATTACTGGCCTGCACAACGCGAAAATTAAGATAAATGACAACCCAAAGCCTTTTTTGTGTGTGGTACTCCAAGCTCCTCGGTGGTCCACAGGAGATTTAAAGTGTTACAGACAACCGAAATGAATAAATATTTCCACTGACATCCACAGACAGATGAAGGGTTGCTTGAAAATTGAATTCAACTGAATAACTGATTGTGTCTGTTTACTTGATTACCATTGTCATTTCAATTATTGTTGTGATTTAAAATAGTATGATTTTTTTTTAAATTTTCCGATGACTTGAAATCTACTATACGGTAACCTCATGGAAAAATGACTCATCGCTTCTCCTTTGAAATATATATTCTCTAAATTTTGGGAGGATCCGCAGTGGTAAACTGCTTTGCAGACTGACATCTGTTCCTCCGCAGGCAGCCTGCTCCATCTGGGATGATTTCGTCAGAAAGTTCTGGAAACCAAGGCAGGCGTGCAAATAGCCAGAGGAGCGACACAAGGAAGGAAAGAGGAAAAACTGTACGTGGTGTAGAAATACTAAATATCAGAGGCTTTAATAACAATAATAATAATAATAATAATAGTAATAATAATAATAATAATGATTGGATTATTCCATACATTGGATGGTAAATGAAGTGTTGTGCCTGAATACAAATAAATAAATAAATATGCTTTCAAAGTATTATTAATAACTGTTTTAGCTACGATTTGGCTCTCCTGTCAAGCAATGTTAGCATAATACTAGCTAGGTGTCTACCTACTTGTGAGTTTTTAACGTAAAATTTTACCTTATTATAAGACTTTCTGTCTTTTCCAGTGTGACACAATGGTGATTTTATAATGTATATCTAAATAATGAAATAAGGCAAAGCTCTTAATAAATAATCAGTCTAGTTCATCGCTTCAAAGGGATGTCATGATAATGCTAATGATGATCCTTGCTGTAATTTCCAAACTCTGACAAGGAAAAACCCGAAGCAAATTCCCGCTCAACTCAGAATTCCTACTCAGGAACTCGGGGTGGACGCCTCAACTCTGAGTTCAGCAAGTGACGTCAAATCAACATGGCTGCTCACAGCAGGAACAGTAAACACAGCAGCACGTCTTACCTTTAAATGGTTTATACAGGATATACAAGTATGTGCTGTAGAGAAATCAACATCGATGTATTATTTTATTTTCCAAAATTTTTATATTCCTATATTTATGCTCATAGTTGTTTACCTTATTGATATTCTTTTTATTTCTTGTATTTTTACTGTAATACTATGCACCAGTACACCAAGACAAATTCCTCGTACATGGAAACCCACGATACTTGGCAATAAAAGTGATTCTGATTCTGATTTGCTTGTTAAATCTATAACGCTGACTCTACAGTTAACTGTGAGGAGGAAAATATACATATACATCACAGTTAGCTGGCTAGCTTGTTGCTAAAAAAAAAGACGAACACTAGAGACGTCCATTGTATTTTTGTATTTTGTATACTTTGTATTTTGAACGCACAGAGCTTGACAGTGACGTCATTCCAAGCTCCAACTTCCCACTTCTGAGGTAAGTCGAATACAGCATCTCTAGTTGCAGTCTACTCTATGAACTGCCATGGAACCTGGGGGCGGAGCTTTGTAAACATGGCAAAATGGGGAGATAAATGATGAGACACTGAGGAAAAGAGACCATGGATTTCTCACGGATTTACCTCCATCTTCTCGTATATTACATATCTAATCTTTACCCAAACGACTTTTTATTACGGTCTCTTTCTATCCCATATAGTACTCGAACAAGTTTTTGTGTGTGTGTGATTTGTTTACAGGAGCTTAACCTCTCGCTAACACACTGAGTCATCGTTCTGAAATGTAGTTTTGCTGGCGGATTTGCTTTGTTATTGCTGACTCATCCAGCTGCTATCTGCATCCTCTTTATGCACAGCAGAGTTTACACTTAATATAGTTGTAGATGTTCAGACCTATTCTATCTATCCACTTTTTTTTCAAACGAGGGATCAAAACATGAACACTGATACCACAGTTAGCTGCATGTTACATTTTTTTGCTGCATTTTTTAAAAAAATTCTTAATATGTCGAATGTCAAATGTCTTTCAGTGTATAACTACAGTGGATATCAAATTTTACACACCCCTGTTAAAACTGCATGTTTTTGTGATTTAATTAATGAAACCAAGATAAATAATGCCAGATCTTTTTCTACCTTTAATGTGATACAGAACCCAACAAAATTCAAGTGAAAAACAGATAAAACTGTTTTAGGAAACTCTAAAATAACCTGGTTGCATAAGTGTGCACACCCCTTAACTAATACTTTGTTAACGTAAGCTGTAGTACAGCACTCAGGCTTTTTGCATACTAAATTAGCACATCTTGATCTGGCATTTTTATCCCATTCTTCTTGTCAAAAATGCTCCGGATCGATCAAATTGTGAGGAGATCTCCTGTGCACAGCCCTCTTCAAGTCATTCCACAGGTTTTTGATACTGTAGGATTTAGATCAGGGCTCTGATTGGGTCATTCCAAAATGCTGATCTTCTTCTTCTTCTTCTGAAGCCATTCCTTTGTTAACTTGGATTTGTGCTTTGGGTCGTTATCGTGACGGACGTTGAATCTTCAGCTCTCTAACAGAGACCTACAGGTTTTGTGCCAAAATAGATTGGTATTTGGAACTTTCCATGATTCCCTCTATCTTGACTAGAGAACTAGCCCTTGCTGAAGAGAAGCAGCCCCATAACATGATGCTGCCACCACCATGCTTCCCCATGGGTATGGTGTTATTTGGGTGATAAGCTGTCTTGTTTTTGCACCAAACATATCTTTTAGAACTATGCACAAAAAAATTATATCTTGTTCTTATCAGACCATAACACATTTTGCCACGTGGTTTGGGGTGATTTAGATGGGCTTGGATGTTTTTGTCTTGAGAAAGGGCTTCTGTCTAGGCACCCTACCCCATAGCCCAGATATGTGAAGAATATGAAAGATTATTGACAGATGCAGAGGGTGACCAGTCCTTCAGATGTTCCTGCAGCTCCTTTAATGTTGCTGCCTCCCAAATAAATTATCTTTCTTTTCCTTTTGCGAATTTAGGAGGAACATCCTGTTCTTGGTGATGTCATTGTGGTGCCTCATTTTCTCCACTTGTTGCCTTCACGGTGTTCCATGGTATGTCTAATGTTTTGGAAATTCTTTTGTAATTTTCTTTATTTACTTCTCCAGGTACACCTTGACATCATTCTGGGGTGACATCCTGCTGAAGAAGGAAGAGGGAGCTTATTGGTGGTTGATATTGGGAATCTAATGATGTTCCTCCTGCTGTTTGGCCAAGGACTGGACCACTTGTTGGACTGGAACTCAAGTTCATTCTCCATGCCTGCCTCACATTGTTCTCCAAGCAGGTCCTAGGTTTCAGCACCAGATCACGTTTTGTCCTTTTCAGAAATGTCTTCTTTGTTACCTATGGTCTTGTCCATATCTGATAGTATTAATGGACCTAACTAAGAAAACAAATTTAAAATCAGCACTGCCAGAACATTCATGTATAATTAGTCTTCCTCATTTCATTGAACAAGCTTTTATTCTATTAAAGCGCCTCTTCAGGCCTCGCTTTGTCTTAATTGAACATTCCAGTTTATGCATTAAGGGCAATAAATGCATTTGCATGTGTTAATATTGCATTAACCTGCACTAAAAATTGTTCGTATTACATAGACAGTGGATATGAAAAAATACTGCTCTGATAAAACTAGGTTTGTTTTCAATTCTCAAACATGTAGCCAGTCAGTGTTAGTACAAAGTGAGTGTGTTTTTTAAAAAATAGAGAATGGTTACTGTGTGGTGTGTGTGTGTGTGTGTGTGTTTTAGAGTATTACATAAAGTGCAAACATAAAAAAATGTAACTCAAGGTGTTCTTCCTCCTTGAAAAATGTCTTGAAAGTGGGGCAGGTCATTCACAATGAGAGGTCTTTCATAAAAAGATACTAAACATGATTACAAACCTCACACAGACTGGAGATATGAAAAAATGTTGCTGTTAGGCTTTGTCCTTTCAAAATGTCCCAGTGGTGTAGCAGATCTTTTGACAGGATATGAAGAGAGTCTCTTGTTATTCTTAAAGAGTGAAAAATGCTGCTCTAACACGTAAAACTTTCCTTTCTTCCTCCTTCAGAAATGCCTGGAAAATGTAACCATCCTACAGATGCATAAACTATACAAGTTGTTCTCAATTATTTATTTATTTATTTATTTATTTATTTATTTATTTTAGCTTAGTTTACTATTAGACCTATATGGGCATTTACAAAGTCTTTGTGAGTGAAAATTTCATTCATCATTACAACAGCTATACGTTATTTTCTCCATCGTTCATGTAGCTTCAGGTAATGTTCACATTAAAACATCAGAATGGGGAAAAATGTCATCTCTGTGACTTTGGTATGGTTGTTGGTGCCAGAGAGGCTGGTTGGATTATTTCAAAAACTGCTGATCTCCTGGGTTTTCGACGCACAACAGTCTCTAGAGTTTACACAGAATGGCGCGAAAACAAAAAACATCCAAAGAGCAGCAGTTCTGCAGGCGGAAACGTCTTGTTGAAGGCCAGAATGACCAGATGGTTTCAAGCTGACAGGAAGGCTAAGGTAACTCAAATATCCACTCTTTACAACCATGGTGATGCTTTTGGAAAAGCATCCCAAAATACACAACACATCGAATCTTGTGGTGGATGTCAATAGTTTGTGCTCCTTTTTCTATTTTATTCATTATATGCTTTATTTTATGCTTTTATTATATTCGGTTTTATTATGTAGCACTGTCACACTGTGGGACGAGGCACTAAGGAAGAACATTTCACTACATTAATACGTCACATGTATGTAATGTATGTGACAAATAAAGAACCTTGAACCGTGGATAAATGTAATATTTGTTGATGGTGAGTTGTTGGTCACACTCTGAGATTTGCCTTTTGTTTTCCGTGTTCAAGTAGCACAGAACACTGACACTCCTATGTTGTTGGGTGTAGAGGTTCAAATCGGTGTGTGACTTGTTCGATGAGCATGACAGAATACTGGGACAGTTGCTGCAAAATCACTGTCATATGTGGGCATATTTGGAGAAGCAGGTGAAATCTAGCTGTCAGTTGAAGGATGGGATAAAATTGAGATCGAAAAAACACTCAATACACAGAACTAGAGGAGACAGAACTCAAAACCCTGGTGGCATCCTCACTTAGCAGGATTGGTTATCAAGCTGTTATTAAGCCGATGGGAGGCATAATCAAGTATTAGGAAAGAAATGATACATGTGACTAATTTTTGTTTGGGGAGCTTATTACCACAGGGGTTCAATTATTATTGTTTAAAAGAGTTTCCATTTAAGAGTGTTTGCACCTTCTGCTGGCACCTTTTTGTATTTTATGCTTTATTGCTTCCTGCTAAGAAGCAGGTTTAGTCTAGTTCTCAGGACACAGCAGAGCTCAGACAGATCCAAACTGTGAACAGTGGGTTTTCCCAGCCTGTAATCCAGCTAGTCTTCATCCCCTCAGCCTGATCAGTGCAAGTCAAGCCCAGCATCCGACCTCTGTCGGCAGCTATGTGACATTCGGCAGCTCTGTAAATACAGATTGCATTAGGTTGGGCATCTAGGGCAGGGTTTCATGTGACTGTGTGGATTCACAGTGTGTACAGGGACATGCTGATAATCCCTGACAGCATCAGCCATCAAAAGGACTGAACCACAGTCTTTGGTGTGAGAAAGGCTTGTTGTTGTAAACATATTGTTGTTAGTAGTATTAGTAGTAGTATTATTCTTATTAAATTATAACATAATAAAATAAAGTACGATTATACACAATTATATATGAAAGCAAACAAAAAAAAATGTATTAAATTTTTAAACAACTTGACAATATACTATCGATGACTATCAGTTCCACTGAAGTTTACTGTGTTAGCAATTTTATTATTTTTATTTTATTTCCTTGTTTATTTGTGCTGTTTAGATTATTAGGGGGCTAAGCACCAAGAATGTTTTCTTCTTCTTCTTCTTCTTCTTCTTATTATTATTATTATTATACTTCCTATGGGAATCCCATAGAACACTTCATACATGTTTTCATGAAATTTGGCACAGTGATAGAGGACACTCTCAGCTACCTTCACAGCAATTTTGGCGCACTCCACTCTAGCCCTCTAGCACCACCAATAGGGCAAACTGGACATACATTTACAATAATAACCCTGTAATGTAATGTCGTAGAAATGCGATTCCAAAAAAACAGTTTCTCAGATTTCGATGTGTGATGTTTCATCCATAACCTGCAAACAAATTTGATGGTGAAATCAGCAAACAGGAAGTGAGGCCATGTCTCAGCAACACTTTTAATATATTGACATTAAACTTGTCACATATATTTAGCAACATGAACTGAAGATCAGAAACAAGATTTGACATTATTTACAAATTAGGAGGGCTACTGAAAACAGGAAGTGAGCTGATATCTTAGCAACACCTTGATGTTTTGCCTTCAAATTTAGTACATCTCCTTCGGAGCAAGCACTGATGGTCCCAGTGGCTTCTGGTCTTCTTCTGTCACTAAGGGGAGCGCAAACAAAGTGCTTGTCCCCCTTAATTGCTGCTTGCAGCTATGTATTGTGTTTGTTTATTTGTTTGATCATTCATTGGAGTTTTGTTTATTCGTTTTTTATATGTTTGTTTGTTCTTTGGATTTGACCGTTCACTCTTTGGATTTTGTTTGTGGACACCTGACCATCATACCTATATGTGCTGTTGAACAACTAATATTAAATTTAATCTGTTATATTAACCTCCACTCTTCTGGGAAGGCTTTCCACTAGATTTTGGAGCGTGGCTGTGGGGATTTGTGATCATTCAGCCCCAAGATCATTAGTGAGGTCAGGTACTGATGTTGGGTGGGTGAGGAGGTCTGGGGTTCAGTCGGTGTTCCAGTTCATCCTAAAGGTTTTCAGTGGGGTTGAGGTCAGGGCTCTGTGCAGGACACTCGAGTTCTTCCACTACAAACTTAACACACTGTGTGCTCATGGAGCTCGCTTTGTGCACAGGGGCATTGTCGTGCTGGAACAGGTTTGGGCCTCTTAGTTTCAGTGAAGGGAAATTCTATACAATTACGTGTTTCCAACTTTGTGGCAACGGTTTGGGGAAGAACCACATATGGCTGTGATGGTCAGGTTTCCACAAACCTTTGGCCCATATAGTATAGGTAATTCAGGTTAATTTGACCTTGAACATTACTCCTGTTCATGCAAACAGGATGTAACTTTTCCTTCAGAGATTTTTCCAGAATGTATTCAGGTACGGGGGAAGAAAAGAAGAAGAATGGCCAATCAGTGGTGTCATTTTCACATCCACAGTCATGAATTTGTCAGGATATTTAGGTATTTTTTTATAAAGTGATACAATTCATACTCGAATGGAAATGAGTAGGAAATGAGTGCAGTTTAATGTATAAACTGTCCTTGTCCTGGTCACTTCCTGTCCTCTACCTTGACCACAGCACCAATCACTAGACCTCATGACCAGTCTCAGTTTGGAGCAGTCGTGGCCTAATGGTTAGAGAGTCGGACTTGCAACCCAAAGGTGAACCTGAAGGTTGTGGGTTTGAGTCTCGGGCCAGCAGGGATTGTAGGTGGGGGGAGTGAATGACCAGCGCTCTCTTACACCCTCAATACCACGACTGAGGTGAGGCCCTTGAGCAAGGCACCGATCCCCCAACTGCTCCCCGGGCGCCGCAGCAAAAAAAAGGCTGCTCACTGCTCCGTGTGTGTTCACTACTGTGTGTGTGCGCACTTGGATGGGTTAAATGCAGAGCACAAATTCTGAGTATGGGTCACCACACTTGGCCACACTTCACTTCATCACAAATTACTGAATAATGTGTACCTGTACTCCTTGCTTTGTGTTTTCTGGTTGTTAGCTCTTGTATATGTGTCTGCAATTCTAAGCTGCATTTGATGTCTGCTTGGAGGTTTTGGGTGATGGTTATGTTAGTTATGATGACCTTATCTGCTATCTAAAAAAAAATGTAAAAAATAAAATAAAATAAAATACAGATACATATATCCAGGCTCTTAGGCTTTAGGGAGACTACATATACACACACTGTGGATAAAAAACTCTCCTGTTAATTTCCTCTAGCAGAAACTTTTCATGCCTGTATCAAGCCCCTCACTCTGTGTAGGAAGCAAGTACAGTTTCATTGATAAAAATACGCCAGCCTTGACTTTGCCAAACCGCCCACTGTGGTGTACTGTACTCTTCTACTCTTCTCTCATCAGACGTACCGTGAGGCCGTCACTGCTCCCTTTGCCTCAGAGAGAAAGGCTGGTTGACGCACTCCTCCATCCATGCACGAGCTCTGGGTTATTTAAAGAGGCCTGGAGCTTTCGAGTGGACCAAGCACGTTGCTTTTCACTCTGACACACACACACACACACACACACACACTTGTCTTACTATCCTTGTGAGGACCTTCCACTGACATAATTAATAATGCAGCTAACATATCTGTTCTACATCTAAATCTAGCCCTAATCTTAACATCAGTAAAAGGAAACACTTTAGCTCTTTTTTTTAATAAAAGCTTTTTTGTTGTTAAAAAAAAAAAAAAAACAGTTTTCCTTGTGGGGACCAGTCAAATGTCCCCATAAGGTCTAAACTATCAGATATCCCTATTGCTGTGGCGTGTGGGGACTATATGTCGCCACCAAGAATTAAAAACATGACCACACACACACACACACACAAAACAGTGGCCAACTGGAATGTTTTAACACCACCACTAACTCAGGATGAACATGGCCAGCTGGTTAATTATTTTCTTCCCTCACACATACTATTATACGTTATTGTCATGAACCCACACACGCACTGTACATGGGCACATATGCAATCTTCTAAAACTTCTTTTATTTAATTAGTAATCAACCTTCATGAAAACTTTTACTAATTAATGGAGACAAACCAATTCATATCACCGCCTCACATCTCCAGGGGCCAGGGTCCGATCCTGAGCTCGGGTTACTACCTATGTGGTGTTTCGCATGTTCTCCCAGTGTTCTGGGTGGGTTTCATCCAGGTTCTCCAGTTTCTTCTCACCTCCAAAAACATGCCAATAAGTGGACCCTAAATTGCCCCTAGGTGTGAAGGTGTGTGCGCATGTTGCCTTATGACGGACTGCTGCCCCATCCAGGGTGTATTCCCACCTCACACCCAGTCTTCCCAGGATAGGCTCCGGAGCCAGCACGTGACTGACCCTTACTGAAGAAGAAGAAGTGACTGAATGCTTGAGAAATCCTTGTGTAAGATTAAAATCCTTTTGAATATCCAGTTGTAACCTGCTAGTGAAAGCGAGAGATGTAGATGGAAGAGTCTAAATTAGTGTGAATTTGAGAATCCTAGTCAGTGCTGCAATTGTGAGAAGAGAGTAGGGCCAAACCAGAGATAACTAAATACCCGTATGTCCATACCTAGACTACATTATGATGATTTTTACTTCAGGAACTTTACTTCAAGAATTCAAGAACTTTATATTAGACGATACACCATTACATTGTCTCCAAGCTCCTTTGTGCGCAACAAAAATCTTTTTTTTTTAGTCTCTCAAGGCTTTTGAAGATTAGTAACTTCACAT
This sequence comes from Pangasius sanitwongsei, assembly GCA_037576675.1. Classification (NCBI taxonomy): domain Eukaryota; kingdom Metazoa; phylum Chordata; class Actinopteri; order Siluriformes; family Pangasiidae; genus Pangasius; species Pangasius sanitwongsei. The sequence goes on from CM075011.1 coordinate 5,194,095, forward strand.
TGTCATCTTTATATATTTAATATTACCTTTTGAATTCCTTCTTTGTTTGGGGGGTGGGGGGTCTGGATGAAATATTGTGGTTAGAACACCAGACAGTGACAAAGTCACACTTAATACTGGTCCATGCTTGCTCACAAGGAACAAGGTCACAATCGCAGAAAAACTGAGACAGAGTAGTGACACAGAGCAGTGGTTATCAAGGTTCAATACAATTCAATACGATTCCATGTTATTTTTTATACAATTTTAACAAGTTTAACAATGGACATTGTTCCGAAGCAGCTTTACAGAACTCTGGATATAAAATCCCTAATGAGCAAGGCAGAGGTGACGGTGGCAAGGAAAAACTCCCTGAGAAGACATGAGGAACCAAATTCAGAAGGGAACCCACCCTCATCTGGGCCTCTTCTATAACTTCTATAAGTGCTAATTGTGTTAACAGGAACTCAAGTCTGAGCATCAGAGTCATTTCTGAATACATTATAGTCTTTAACTTAAAGTCTGTTTTATCAAACTGAAGTCAACTGAAGTTATGAAGAACTGTTTAATGATGGAGACTTGAGTGCAAACTGTTCTTAGCAATGGCAGTCCTAAGGCTGTCCAAGGAAGAACATCCACAGCCATCGCTGTGGTTTCTGTGTGGTACCATCCACAGTAATCTCATGGTGGTTTTTAGGCTGTCCATGTGGAGCCATCACTAGCAGCAAGGGATTTTCAGGTTCACTGGTTGGGAGTAGCATGTGTAGCTTGAAAGAGAGAGAGAGAGAGAGAGAGAGAGAGAGAGAGAGAGAGAGAGCACATTATTAGGTCATTAGTGGGGTCTATGAACCACCAGTGAAGCATAGCCAAAAACTCTGTGATTTTTTTTAAAAATTTTTTACAGTCATGGAAATCCATTGTCAAAGCTGTTGTCTTTATTATTGACTTAGTAATTATTAGCCAGTTTGCCTGGTCACTTAAAAAAGAACAGATTTCCTCCAAACTTCACAATCTCCCAAAAAAAAAAAATTATATATATATAAATAATGTCAACTTGAAATCTAACATGCTTAGGTCAGTGTTTAATGTTAACTCAATGTTTTATCAGTGGGAAGCTCAGGAATAAAACATCTCTATGGCTTTGATAAATAGGCAGAATGTTATTGTACACATTTGACCAACAAGCCTAATATCTTACTTGATGGATTATGTTTGTAAAATAAATCTCATGGAAGTTTATTTTACAGTTAAAAGGTTTGAGAACCCTGCCATGGAGATCACCTTCAGTCACACACTCCTACTTTCTAAATGTCATGACCTTTATTTAAAATCGTAATCTACAGTAATGTTGTGACAGTTCAGGCTTTACAGTAACAAGACAGAATAAACACATTGTTTAATTCAGTGTTACTGTCCCATGTCACTATATGAGTACAAGTCAACTTGTTAAAAACGAAGCTGCTCTATTCTCACACTAGGACGCGCGGACTGGATGGAAGGCTGCTTGCGTTACATACACATGCTGCTTTCTTGCCATGCCATGGGGCAATAAAAGCCAAATAAAAACACCCTGTTCTACTCAGAATAGCCAGAAAATAAGAGTTTTGGATAATGGATTGACTAAAAATAGTTCTAGCTAGTGAACATAGAACATCGTGTTTAGCCTTAATGACAGTGTTTAGATTGAAAGGAAAGGATCTGATTTGACAATCCAGCAATGACTGGTGTTACTCATTACACTCATCACCAAAATCTCTCATGCTCACACATGCACACGCACACACACACACAGGACTATATATAGTCTTAAATTATAGTTCAGACCCTATAATGTTCTCGGAGACGAAAATCGGATCAAAAAGCAGATAGAATTGAACTTGATGTAAAGCGCTAAAAAAGTGTCACGGAGTAAAAGCTCAATATCGCCCTAACATTAACAGCTATAGGCCTGCCAATAACTACAGTTGTCTTTAAGAATTGCTTGGAAATTGTATGTCTGTGTGGTCATTTAGTCTCCCAGAATAGCAGGGTTTTTTTATACAATCTAATAAGGCATTAAATTACCTCTATAGAGTGGTAGGAATCAATAGTACAAATGATATATGTGATACATTTCTGGTCCCTGTGTGTATTTTAATATGTACAAGTATATTAATTTTTCCTAAAAAGTGCTCAATTATGTTCATTTGGTATCCAGAGGCAACTACAGCTGAAGCAAAATCCAATCTAGAGCTGCTATAGAGAGAGGTGATGTTTTAAATGAAAGGCTAAAATCTAATACTCTCAAAAGCGTGACCATGAAACTATTAGTGTTGAGCAATGCATTATATCATTATATTATAGCAAGATCTCATCAATGCCATAATATCGTACATCATTTTGGGCAAATTGTCACACAAAGAGACACTTAAAGACACCTGCATTCGTGATTTCTATTTTTTTAAAAATATTTAATTCCATCGTTCTCTATTGACTTCATACCATTTTTCGTTAAACATTCATTCAAATGAAAAATAAAACATTCAACTTTAATCTGTCCTTCTGAGTAATTTTTTTTTTACTTTGGACAACTTGTGCTTACTCTATATCTACTTTCTTCTCCAAAAGCATTTTACAACAAAAAAAAAAGGATGATTGAGTAAATAATACACCTCTTTCACGTTCATTATACCTACTACCATAGTTCACAGCATCACTGCTGATGTGTTCCAGATGTGTCAGTGAATATATCAGCCCAAATCTGCTTCACTCTGTGTAATCAGCTGACATGACTGTCACAGAAAGGTTGCATGAATGTACAGTCTGGGCTAGAAAGAAATCAACCCCAGCCTCACTTCTTCTTCGTACCATTCCACCCGATTCCACAAAAAAATCCCAAATAATCCACTTTAAGACCCTTATTAACAACAAACAACCTGATGTGAAGGCCACAAATGAATGAAAATATTGATGTCTTTTGACCTTTGAAAGACAACAGAGCTTAGCCATGCTAGTCTGATTATACCTGCTGCCCTGGTACAGTATTAGGAAAAAAAAAACGTGTAGGAGGTTCTATATAGAACAGTACAGAAAAAGTGTGTCCATATCAGAATGAGTTCAATGAGTTCAAAAGCTTTATGTACTTTATGAACAGGAAATGGCACTGACAACTGAGGAAGTGTTAGAAATTTGTGAGAGGGTGCCCTCTAGTGTCTCGGTGGAGAAAGGTCCCTAACTGACATTACAACACCTTACAATATGGGGGCCCAAAAGTCTCCGTCCAAATTAACACTTCTTAGCAAAATGTCTTCCAAACTCTTTCACAATTAGTTTGTGTGTGTGTGTGTGTGTATATATATATATAATATAAACTCATTGTGAAAGAGTTTGGAAGACATATATACATATATATATATATATATATATATACACACATATATATAATTTATTTATTTTAATTATATTTTTTTCAGATAGACCTTAAGAATTCCTTTGACAAAAGAAGCATGTATTGAAATCATTCTCATGGCTGAATCGGGAAGCTGTCACAAGGTTGCACCAGATGTGTTAACACAAGTTCATCATGAGCGGGAGAGACAACTCAGCGTGAATTTACAGAGAAATGCTGATCATATAGAGGATTGTCTGTAAATAAAGTTACATTTTGCTAAAAAATGTTAATTTCCCCTATGTTTGGAGACTTTTGAGACACTTGTAGAAATGGTTCTGTACATCTTGGATGCTGTCTATACTTAACGTTCTCTTTGTTTGCCATAGGCAATGTTTGAGGAAATTGATTAGATTTAATTCCAATTGTATGCTTTAATACTGCAGGATATCTTTAAGCCGGCCCTCACACAGACCATTAAAGAGTCTCGCTTGCAAGCTGTCAACCAAATCTGTGTTGAAATCTGTGTTGATTGCATGTGCGTAGCTGCAGTTTGAACCGTGGCTTGGTGTCTGTCCACATGCACATGAATCCAATCGATATCACTGGGACCGAGCCAGACCATGACACCGAGGGCAGCTCCTTTATTACAGCTAGGGAGAAAGAACGAGGTTGAAAGCTCACTCAGATGTTGCAGGATCAGATAATGAGAAGGATTAAGAGAAAGAGAGAGGTGCGGAGAGGGGTAATGGAGAAAGAGATAATGAGGGAGATTAAGAGACAGACAGGGAGAGGAGAATGAGATAATGTAGCGAATCCAAACTATCACCTCTTAACAGCATTTATCTCTCATGCGAAATGTCTGAATGAGCAATCAGCTGAGAAACACTGTTTAATGATTATTTTATATATTTCAATCATGTTTGTAATTATTTCTATTAATTAGACAGTAAAAGTCAGTGCAGTTTTTTTCTCTCTCTCTTACACACACTCACACACACTTTTAACCAGGAAGTGGTTCTGATTAGACAATCCCACAATTACTGAATGCCACAATGAGCCAGTAACTCAGTGTTGGTGTAAATATTACAATGACTGGAAAGTGTGAGTGACATTCTGATTAACTGAACAACTGATTGATTTAATCACTGAACAAATGACTAAATGACTGAGGCGGCGCAGTGGGTAGCGCGTTGCGTTGCCGCCTCGCAGCTCCAGGGTCCCTGGTTTAATGTTGACCTCAGGTTACTCTCTGTGTGGTGTTTCCAATGTTCTCCAATGTGAATGAGTGTGTGAATGTGTGTGTTCTTGGGGCCCTGTGGTGGACTAGCATCTCATTCAGGGTGTGTTCCAGCTTCACACCCAGTTTTTCCAGGATAGGCTCCCGATCCCCTGCCACCCTGACCAGTATAGAGCACTAACTGAAAATGAATGAATGAATGACTTGTGGTGATCAATGATTGGCTGATTGATTGATTGTGGTGTTCTGGGATAAATCTGTACATTCATTGTTTGGTTGACTGACTGACTAATTGATTGATTGATCGATTGTGTGAGTGATTGACTGAATGATTGTATGATTGAGTTGGGGGTTGACTGAATGACTGATTGATTGAGTTATTGATTGATTAACAGGTTGG
>CM075011.1:5201580-5204716 GCA_037576675.1 Pangasius sanitwongsei
TGCATCAGGAAGATATCTGGTGTAAAAACTGTGCTAAATCATGTGGACCAGTGATCCACTGTGGCGACCCCTAACAGGAGCAGCTGAAAGCTCCCCAACGGGAGCAGCCGAAAGAACAACATTTTTTTAAATAATTCATTGATTTTCACATGATTTTTTTTAGTTCATTTTCTGCATGATTTTTTTGAATGATTCATTTACTTCCACGTGATTAAAAAAAAAAAAGATTTATTTACTTTCACATGATTTTTTTACATGATTCGCTTATTTTCATGTGATTTTTTTTGAATGATTCATTTACTTCCACATGTGATTTTTAAAAAATGATTTATTTACTTTCACATGTTTTTTTTTACATGATTCACTTATTTACACAGTTGATTTTTTTTACACGATTCATTTATTTTCACGTGTGATTTTTTTAAACACATGATTCAATTCAATGTGACTTTTTTAATCATAAATTAATATAGTTAAATTTTTTCCACACTTTTTTTTTTTACATGCAATTAATTTATTTTCACATGTAGGGTTTTTTTCACGTGTTTTTTGTTTGTTTGTTTGATTGATTGCTCGTTTGTTTAAACCACAACAAACTTAATAATAGAAAAACAAAAACAGACAGAAAACCTAATAAACTAAAACTAACTAGCTATCATTGATCTCTTATAAGTACTTACTTTTTTGAGTACCTTTTCTCCCTTTCTTCCAATAATAATAATAATAATAATAATAATAAGTTATTGTTATTATTATTGTTATTATTATTATTATTAGTAGTAGTAGTAGTAGTATTTTTATTTATTTATTTATTTATTTATTGGATATGGATATGTGCTCTTTATCTCTTTATCATGATCATCCTATGGTATTTCTATAACTTGGGACACACTTGCATGATTGACCTGTTAGCTGAAAGGCCTAAGCTACTGCTTTTATTGTTGTTATAGCAATATATAGCATTATAATAAACCTGTAGAAGGAAGTTTTAGTTCACTTTAATTTAGTTACATACACTAGATTACAAACATACCCCTGTTAAATACAAGTACACATTTAAATCCATTTATTAGTAGGCTTTATATTAAGTACCTGTGAATTTGTCATTATAGAAGCGATAGCCCACTTGAATGAGCAATTTAATATAAACATGTGATTAGCAGGCTTAGTGGTTAGCACGTTTGCCTTGCACCTCCGCGGTTGGGGGTTCGAATCCTGCCTCCGCCCTGCGTACACAGAGTTTGCATGTCCTCCCCATGCTTCGGGGGTTTCCTTCGGGTACTCCAGTTTCCTCCCCCAGTCCAAAGACATGTTGTAGGCTGACTGGCATTTCCAAATTGTCAGTAGTGTGTGTGCAGTTGTGCTCTGCGATGTCCCTCACCTCGTGCCCTGAGTCCCCTGGGCTCTGGGCTCCCTGTGACCCTGTGCAGGATAAGCTGTAAAGGAAATGGATTTATGGATCTGTAGCTGCATTACTGTCCAAGCTGCTGTTCTAGAAAATTAATCAATCCGACCAATCAGATTTGAGAATTCAAAAACCCTGAACAAATGAATTGCAGAATATTATGGAAAGAGATACAGTACAAAGAGAGAGAGAGAGAGAGAGAGAATGGGGGAGTGATAAGCGACAGGTTGAAGGCAGCACATTTGAGAGAGACGCCCTCATCCTTGCTTGCGTCAGAGTTTGATCAGTGAGCACCCATGAGGACCCTCTCCCACACCACTGACGTATGTGCATGTTTGTGTGTGTGTCATTATACCAAGCCAGGGAGAAAAGGATACACACATGCATACACAACCAGAGAGGATGCAATGACACGCCCACACAGGCCAAGGGCAGGAGTCAGGCAGGCCTGTGAGTCACGTTCACAGTGTGTGGAGGAGACTGTGCTTTCAGTCTCCTTTCTCTCTCTATACCTCTCTCACCCTCTATACCGCTCTCTCTCTTTCCAAAAGGAGTGATGACAGCACCAATATTTCTCCAAGTCAAATCTTCATGTGTTCAAAAGGTGCATGATTACACTGAAGTATTTTTTTTCTCTTCAAATAATCTGTTTTTAGGCTACACACAGGAAGTAGTCTTTCTTCCCCTTGTCATTGCTAAAGGATCTCTTGGCTCAGCACCGGAATTTAATAAGGAACATTCCACACACAGCATTCATTAAATCTTTTACAAAGTAAGCGGAGAAATAAATAAATAAAATAATGCTGCCCACATAGACTCACTAAGAACCACAGAAACAAGCTGCTTGAGAGAGACATGTCCAACCAGCATCACCACTCTCTAGACATCCTGCAGGAAGCGCTGCGTCTCTGAGGAGCTCCTCGTGCGGCAGTTACAGCCAGTCTGCAGACTACTGATGAGTATGATGTAAATGTGTAGTAGTTGATGAGTATATCTAAATGTGAGTGTGGTATTGAGTCATAATATGGAACTAAGAGCAGCGCTCAGTGAGCGTGCTTTGATGGCCCTAGATGAGAATTTGGATGAGTTATTAAGGGTTATAAGTCCATATATGGAAATCTTCAAGCAGAAAGTAATTCATTGGCATTTATACTGTTTATGTCCAAGTATTTTTGCAGACATGCCCCTCTGTCCCATTCAAAGTCACACCCATATATACCATTTCAAGGCATGCCCATACATCCTGCTCAAAGACACACTCATTTATTCCAATCAAATACATGTCTATATGTCCCTCTCAAAGACACTCCCATCTGTCCTTCTTAAACACAGGTCCATCTATCCCAGTGAAAGAAATGACCCATATGTCCCACTCAAAGACACGCCCATATGTCCCACTCAAAAAAGGTGTCCATCCGTTCAAAGACACAGTATATCCATTTGTCACACTCAGAGACACCCTATCTGTCCCTCTAATAGATATTCCCATTGGCCCCATCTATCTGTATGACTCAAAGACACACCCATCCGTACCAGTCAAATACATGTCCATCTGTGTGACTCAAAGACACACCCATTCGTATCAATCAAATACATGTCCATCTGTATGACTCAAAGACACACCCATTGGTATCAATCAAATACATGTCCATCTGTATGACTCAAAGACACACCCATCTGTGCCAATCAAATACATGTCCATCTGTATGACTCAAAGACACACCCATCTGT
>CM075011.1:5217131-5237131 GCA_037576675.1 Pangasius sanitwongsei
AAATACTTCCGGACCTAAATATATATATATATATATATATATATATATATATATATATATATATATAAAACACTACAATTCGAAAATACTATAATTTGATAAATCTACAAGTTGGAAAGTTTGAGTTGGACTAGTTTGCAAGAACACGAGTGAAAACACAATGAGGCGGTAATAGATGAGTTTTCCTGTTCGGAGTGATGATGTTTAATGTCTCCGACAGCCTCTGTAGTCCCATTTAGCCACTTGTTAGCAACCGTCTTTTTCAAGACATGTAAAAGCTTTAAAAAAAATCACGAGTGGGGTATCACTGATGTATTTTATGTTGTAGAATAAAACGTAAAAATATCATGAGCTTGTGTTAACCACAGACCTTATTTCAGGCTTTTAACCAAAAACCCATTCAAAAAAACCCAAAAGTGCAAAAGTGCTAACTCATTTCTGGATTTTAGGACTCATTCCTTCAGGACTTCATATATTTCATATATTTGGATAAAGAATGTATTACTTCGAAAGATGAGCATGCAGTTTTTGTTGATATTGTCTCTATTTTCTTCATATCAGTGCTATTTTTGCATGATAGTCAGACTGTAGATGTCGGCGTCTACACCACTGGGGGGCCTGAACAGACAGGCTACATGTAGGACCCCTAGGTTCTGCCCTGCCAAAAAGGGTTCCAAAATAAAACTCTTTTAATATGCTAAGTACTCTTAACTATATAAAGAACTGTCTGTATTCAGTCGTTTTGGATTTCTTTGTATAGAAGCTTTATTGCTTTTGGTGCTTGACCAGGACTGGACCTCTGTTTGGATTCAAAGGTAGCAAAAAAAAAAAAAAAAGATTAACGGTTAATTTATGCAATCATATATTCTCCATTTGAGGTGGTACAGATGTCCAGTACTGTTCCAGAGAAATGATAGACAGAAGCCATTACACATACACCTTTCAACAAAACACAAATCATAGCCTCTGACAACGTGTATTCTCTGAGTAATGCAGATGTGTGCTTTACTGTGTCCAGGCTTGGCAGAGTGCATGTTCCAGTTGAAACAGAGATAGAGAAAATGCATGGTGTCCATTTGCTAAATGACTCAGCGAGGATGTACAGCATGAAAAACTTTTCCTGCTGCTTCCTCATCATGTCTCAATTAGGCCCGAAAGACCGTGACGCAAAAGCCTTCCTGTGCAGAAAGCGATCTCCTCATCGCGCTCTGCACGGCTTGATCGCTCACCGCTGCCGCAATGAAAATACACGTTTACGACCGGAAGTGCTTCATCAAATGCTATGAATCAGTGTGTGCATCTTAAAACAGATTTTCAGAGCTTTGAAGGGTTCCCTGGAGTTCTGCACATCAAAATAATGATTGTCGTTAATGTATCATCATCCTGCAGTTATATTACAAAGCTTACACACACACACACATTTTACTGATGAACCTTCCACATTAGAAGCGTGACTAACGGAATAATGATCAAATTAAGTCTTACGCTAAACACTGTCTGACAGCAGGAACGGGGTTGGAGTTAAACTCTACAGATGAATAGATATCTGAGAGAAGCTCAAACAAGCTAAAATTTGCAAAATGCTAAGCATTGATTCAAAGCCAAGTGACCAATCAGCAGCCAATCCACTGAGAGGCTAGAGAGTCCAGTGTGGTGCCTTCTCCCGTCTCAGCACTAAACCTTAATCCATAATCAATCCATTAAACAAAAGAGTTAAAAAAGCAACTGAGCAATTGATAAAGGCTTCAGGAGTGAAGGAAAAGTGAAAGAAAGGAGCTAGCTCCCCAACAAACAAATGCCAAAAGCACAACAGGAAGCTTTCTTCACAACCTCAAAATGTCAAGAAAAATCATGAAAGAAAAGGAAAGACAAATTAAAGAAAATAAATGCACGTAATTGTATTTAAAGTATACTGAAAGCATACTAAATGTACTAAAAAAAAATGTTTGTATTTAACTAAAACATGCTAAACATAGTATATTCATCTCAAAATGTTTTTCACTGGGACTTTTAATTGTATGTATATATAAAATATTATTATATTTCTATTATAATATATATTATATTATTACGTGATAGATTGCATGTATATTTTTGGCAGAATGAATTAATGCTTTTAAACACACAAAACAAAATGTACTTTTAAGCATATTATACACAAACTTCACTTAAGTATGTTTTAAGCGAATTCTATAATGTTTTCTATAATGTTTTCTAATTACAAAATATTTCACACAATTATTTTACATCGATTTGGTATTTTCAAGAATTTCCGACTGACCCAATGTGCAATAAAACTATCTATCTATCTATTTATTTATTTATTTATTTATTTATTTATTTATTTAAACCATAAATATTTATTATTTTCTATTTATTTAATTTCTATTTGTTTATTTAATCGATTTAGGTATCAGTACACTGCTTGCACTGACCACAATAATAATGTACTAAAGTTTTCACATTACAGCATGAGCACTCACTGGAGAGGAGAATATGTATTCCTAAACATTAACAATATGCTGCACAAATAAATAGCTTTGGCTAGAAAGAAATCAGTCCCAGACTACTTCATACTATTCCATGGTTTTATTATTATTATTATTATTATTATTATTATTATCATCATCATCATCATAATCATCATCATCATCAGGGCTGCTCTTGTTCTTGTTTAGGAAAAATAAAACCTAATTTTGACGTCTTTTGTCCTTGAAAATGGTAGAGGCTCAGCCTTGCTAGCTTATACTGTATATACCTCTTGGCCCTGGTTAGATCTAAACTAGATCTCCCGATGAAGGGATGCACACAGGAAATGCCAAAGCAGCATAGATTTAGAGCCCCATGGGCCCTCAGTAGTATAAAAAAAATCAGTTGTCCTCTCCATCAGACAGGTATGACGCATACACCTTCACATGTACACAAACAGGATGAATAGTTTCTATCAGCACCTTAGCTCTCTCTCTCTCTCCACCTCATATTTCTGCATGGTGTCTAATCATTGTCTGAATGACTTCATCTGAATGTGTGGGATTATTATTATTATTATTATTATTTTTATTATTTTTACAAAGATTTATTATTAGTTCCAAAATAAGTTAGAGTATGGAGAGATGGTGATGTGCAGCTCGTCCCCTGACAGCTGTCACGAAGTGGAGGGTGACGCGGATGCAAACGCTGTTTTAGTGTTTTATTAAGGAGAACTGGCAAACAAATCCAAAAACGTGAATCAAGACGCAAACAATGAACAGGCAGAGGTCAGGCAATCAGCAAACAACAATGTCAGGGACAATCCAAAATACGAAACCAGGAAGCAGAACGAGATCAAAAACCAGAATATCACAGCACAGTATAAACGGCTTGGTAAAGTCAGGTACATGCACACTGAGCATTACTGTGCATTAAGTGTGAGTCCTGTTTATAGTGCTGGATGTAGAGCAATTGAAGATAGGTGTGCATGATCAGAAGTCCGGTGACTGGAAACGTTTCAAAGTGTGTGCGTTATGGGAAGTGTAGTCTGGGGCAGCCATGTTTGTAGGCCACAGTGGGTTCTGGGAATCGGAGTTCGTAGTCGGTACTTGGGTAGACCTCGCAATAGCACAGTGAGTTCCCTGGCATTTGCATCTGCTGGAGTTAGTATCTTTGACCTACTTGAAAAAGGCTTTCATTTTTCAAAAGTCAGAAAGAACTGCACACATCAGCAGGCCAGGTTTAGATCTTAAAGCTGCTTAAAGCCCTTTAAGCTGATTGCAATATTATAAATAATAAGTTAAATATACAATATTTATGATTTCCATATGCTCATGTCTTACGTTCCTGATATAATATTAACACATAAAAAAAACCTGACAGTGCCTAGTTAAATTCGTTATTATTCATTATTTATTCATGTAAGGAATAAAACACTCGGATGCTTTTATAGGAAAATAACCAACAATAGGTGGTGTAATGTGATCCGACTCAAAGCGACTTACTGTCACCACCCTGGAATTGATTATTTTCCAATAATTTTCCTCTTATACCACAGCAAATTGCCAGAACAACCCAACATTTTTAAAATCTGTTTATTATCACATTTATTGTTGTGGAACCCCCACAAAACAAACTAGTTCCTGTTATCGCTTACAGTAAAGCAGCTATAAACAGTCGTTCCCTCTCCAGCCACTTTTTTTCTTTCTGTTGAATTTAATAAGAAAAGAAATCTCTAAAGTCCTCTGTTCTGACACTGAAGACTCCTTCCATTAATGTTAAGTAAATGTCTCCTACAGAAACCTTCACCATATCAACAACTGCACAATTTTCCTGTGTTCAAATAATTTTCTTTGTTTTAATATTTGTTTGTCTGAGATTATGTGCCGCGTCCAACATACAAGTCCCTGACCAATCTGAATAAAGACTTCAACAACACTGTGGTATAAACTGAGTTCCTTTTTTTTCTTTTTTTCACGATTATACTTCCACATGTGTACAGAAGTCAACCTAAATGAGCTTGTTGCATTTGCTAATTCCTCTGTGATGAGTTTGAATCTCAAAATGCAACATGAACTATTTTGGGAAGCTTTCTTGTTGTATTAGACATAATCTTGAGAAACATTAATAAACTTGTGGTCTCATTTTGTCTTCAATTGGAACAAAAAGCACTTGACTAAATTTAATGCCTGCCCTTTGGTGGTTCATTTGTGCACGCAGTCACTGATAACCATGTAGCTTTAAGGCTGAATAAATCACACTGACTGGAAAAATTAATCTATTTTTATAGACACTGCTCTGTATTTTTATGTAGAAAGTTTTGCTGTAAAGAATTTTTGCTGGTGGAATCAATGTTGCATGTGTTTTTACACACACAAGCCTTTAGAAAACCACAGCTTTAGTGCAATTACTGGAACTTTTCCTCTTTTAACATTAGCCAAAATCCTTGCTTATGAAAACATACTTCGCTAGTAACTGTATAGAATTGATCTATAGATTCTGATCAATGGCCAAATTTAGCATTAACGTTACATCTTTGCATTTTTTATAGTCATAATGAATAATTATAACATAGTGAATTTTTCCTACCATGTGTGCTACTGTGCTAACTGTTAACATGCGCCATGATGACCTTGTCTGATGTTCAACCTGTCCAAGCCAGCTTTAAAGATTACCAATTATTCCTATTTCTGTCCCCTGACACACTAATCAGCTGTGAATGAGCAGAATCAGGTATTTTACAATACAGCAAGTGCAGAATGTTGGGGGCGGAGGACTAACTGTGATGTTCTGCTATCACACACTGTACAAATAATTAATTCCCTCTGGTTCACAGACTTTCATTAAAAAATTTGATGTTAAAAAAGTAGACAGCATCCTGCTCTTTCCCCTCGGCTCTAAATTAAAATCCGTTTTACAACCCAGAGTAGCCACAGGTGATGGATTAAACCCAGTCTTTATTATTTTTTTAAATTAGGTCTTGTCCAAGAATCAGCTTAAGCACATTTTTCATGTGCAATATGTGTGGACTGAGGAGCAGTATTAAGTCCGGCACCACTATTTTATGACAATATTAAATACATAAATATGACACTATTCATTATTTAATAGTATCTTCCATTTAAAGTCCATGGTATTTTTTATATTTCAACTTTTGCTGTTCACATGGAGAACATCAGAGGAGAAAGCATTTTAATCAGAGACATTGAGCTTATCTCGAGGAGCTTGAGCTTATCTCGAGGAGTGATGAGTATTTTTTTTTTTTTAAATAAAATTATGAATTAATCTAAAGTGAGCCGTAAGTGTAGCCGACAAGTGCTCGGTCAGCTTATCCTTCAAAACTATGGTTACACTAATCACCCCTTCCTTTACAGGAGATCACATTGAATCAACAAAAATAGTGGCATAATTTGTATTTTTAAAAATACTTCTTTCTTCGGTCTGCATTTTCTATCCCTGTTTTTTTTTTTTCAGACTTAAAGGCAAGTGGTTGTGTTTGAAGGTGGTGGTCTAGACATTATTGAAAACCCCGTCTCTGTCATGTCTACTTAAGAAAAATCTGACAACCTCAGAGGTGTGAACTACAGGCAGGTAATTCACATAACCTGAATGGGGATCCCAGAAAATGGACTTAAGCATTAACCCATGTGAGATTAGGAATAAATTTCCCTGTATCACTATTGATGTAACTTTTGATTTTTTTTGCCCTACGAGATCTTCTTATATTCTACGCCCAGTCTTGCTGTGTGCCTCTTCTCAGACGTCATAGCATGTAATAAATATGACAATAACACAGCACCTGCTAACCACTGTCATCAAGCCACCATCATCAAGCACAATTGGATATTACGCACAGGTCCGAGTGATACTGAAATACAATCTCAAGTGGGCATGCAGTGACTTCAAAGTATTCTCTTCCTCCTCCTCTGCCTCCTCCTCCTCCTCCTCGTCCTCCTCTGTGTTTCCTGTGGCATGAGACTAGAGGTCCTTGATGACGCCAAACACAAATCCAAAAAACACTTGTATATAATTGTTAATGTGGATCTGCACCTTCTGTTCATCAAGAGGACATATGCACAGGCATACAGCCTCAATCTGTGTAGATCTTATCACAATTAACAATGCAATAAAGCTGCACTGACACAGTTGTCCACTTGTTTAAGCAGTGTAAGACAAAGCCTCAGGAAAAGAAGACGTACTTTTATATCAGTTCATGTGCAAAATTTGCTTTTATCCTAAAACAAGGTTAATTATACAAACCTAAAGGTTTATTTGGCGTGTAACCATTTCTAACAGCACACCATTTATACTCATCATAAAAAGGGGGTTCCTCAGTGGATGGCTTTTCCATTTTCACTTCTCTGTTTTGCTGCTACAAAACAAATGTTCTTTACCTTACTATGGTTCTTCAAATGCTTAACTCTTAACAACTGCCACATTGTCCAGCAATATAGTTGGGCTGTAGGCCAACAGACTCACAAAGAGGAGCCACGGGAGGCAAATCAAATGGTTCACAGCATCTCAGTCAAACATGCTTATTTACCAAGTAGCAATGTGCTCGAATTTTAAAAGCCTGTAAATTGCCAAAAGACGTGCACCCAACAACATCAGGAGGCAAACTAATCCAAATCTTCACAGCAGCATGGAGAAAGGATCAAGGTGATGTGTCCTTTCCCTTGGGATGGACAGAGCATGCTGAGGTGTCAAGATACTCCCTCTCTTGGTTCAACATGAGGTATATGGGGGTGGGAGCAGAGCCTTGAAGTCTAGGGGCAATGGTCTGAGTGCAACTTATAGACAGCAGACACAGCTACTTGTCTCCTGTGTTGAAGGCTTTGCATAAATTTACTCTTATGAAGGACCTATGATATCAATTACTTTCCTTTGGATGTTATCCAGGGCTGCCAGAGATGTTGCAGAGGCACCTATCCAAGAAAGTGATACATACTCATAACCTATGACTTGTACACACATACTCTATCTACCTAGTTTATTGCTGACCTTTCTAAGGGCACCAAGCTTCTGCCCAGCCTTCTTTGTGATGTTTGAAATGTGCTTATCCCATGGTAGCTTGGTGTCAAATGTAAGCCCCAGGATGTCTAGGTGTTTATGAACAGCTTTGGAGTGCGATTAAAGGTTCTATATATGACCCTATAACAGAGGTTTTCACTTTCAGGAAGGGTGTACGGTAGAATACTATAGGGTAGCTAAGAATCCTTAAATATCCACAAAGGAATTTTAGAAAAGAAGCCTTGGAAGAAGAATCCTTAACTATTCAAAGATGCCTTGAGTAGTGTAGAATGTGATGTTATATGCACATATAAAGAGTTCCTTAAGGGTTCTTTGGATGTTTCCTCTGGCCAGGCCTTAAGATTACCTTCAGGATTGTCAGAACCCTTGAAATAACCAAAGAACCATTGAGATCTGAACCATTGAGATCACTATCTGATGACACAGCGCATAGCATTGCCACCTCACAGCTCCAGGGTCCCCGGTTTGATTCTGAGCTCAAATGTGTGCATGGGTTTCCTCTGGGTTCTCTGGTTTCCTTTCACCTCCCAAAAAAACAAACTGGCTACTCTAAATTGCCCCTTGGTGTGAACAAGTGTGTGTGTGAATGTATGTGGGTGTGGTGCCTTGTGATGCCATCCCATCCAGGGTGTATTCCTGCCTCACATGCGGTGTTCCTGGAATAGTATCTGGATCTATCACAACTGTGACCAAGCTAAAGAGGTTATTGAATAGAGACATAGGAATAAACAATTCTGAAAAATTCAAAAATAAATAAGTAATTACAATAAAGTAAGAACATGGAATTGGATGAAGGATGGAAATGTAAGTGTATGCTCAAAAAGTGTTTATTTGGTGGGATTTCCAAAAAGTTTATAGCAGAGATTGCAATGAGGCAGACAGGAAACTAGTAGCAACAGGGGAACAGGAAACATTGACCATATAGGGAAAAAGAGACAGAATGACAAAAGAGTGCAGACATGATGAGCATACTTATACACCAGGAAGATTGTCTGAAGAGGTGCATGGTGATGACAGTGTGTCAATTCACTGAATTGCAGTATAGAAATTTATTTATGACTGCAAACATGCACCAGCAATTCAGGAACCGATGCTGTTCATGCCCTTGAGCTGACTTTCTTCTTGTTGCCTAGGGCAACCCATGCGAGTCAGTACTTTGCCAAAGATTCATCTGTGGTTTCTTGCTTAGCCCAAATCTGCTCCAGTTTAACACATGTGGACATAGTTTTTTCTTCAGAAAGAACTTTCTTTTTAGAGTTTCCTAACTTATATGTACAAACATAGCCATATACGCAACCCTAAGATAAATGACTTCACCTCTGTTGATAAATGATGATGGACAATGGCTAATAATATGCTAATTACAGCTTAATGAATGTGATGGAGCTCTGACGTATATACCAGCATTCGGAAAACCACAACACCACCGTTGCGTACCAACAGCCCCTGTAAGAGCGAGACACAGTATGTGGGTCCGCTTAGGGCACTTCATTTATGCTAACTTATGCACTTATGCTAATCTTAACGCTAATACATAATCTGCATAACATTAACATTATTTCCCCTACATCACTACTGAGAGCTTTAGCTTGGCCTAATGCACATCCAGAATAGAATAGAATAGAATAGAATGGAATAGAATAGAATAGAAGTATTATACATGCATATAATGCTACTTTGTTCATATGTATCCTTACATACGCGGAGTCCTAGAAAAGCCCTTCTCATAGTGACATTTTGACATTTTGTACAATATACAGTATAGTTCTGAAAATGACAGACGTTTTCCTGAACTGATCTGATATGTTGATCTTCAGCATGTATATCAATCAGAAGTTCTAGCATTTTAAAATCTCGTTAACCTCAAAAGTGCAAAGGGAAAATTGCAGTCCAAATGTTGTGCAGAAGCATCTCAGATATTTTGACATCCGGTATCTGATTGCACAGAGAATTGGTAGGCTTATATCTGTTTCGCTACATCATGTATCTATCTAGCAACTTGATGAAAGCATGACATTCACGGTGTAAGAAAATCACACTTAGCTAGAAAGATCTTAGTCTTCATTAAATAGACTTACTGTTTTTATCACCATGTTTGTTAAACTGGCTCCCTACCCAGCATAATCTTTACAGAAAGGAAATAAATCATATTTGGTGAAATATGCTTATGTTTTTTTTTTACTTTTTTGCCTATTCAGCCACAGTGAGAGATGACGTTTTCCCAGAATGCCCTGCATTATACAGATCGTCAGACTGGTTTTCACTTCAGGGTTTTTTTTTTGCTAAAAATATTTCCAAATGGAGGCAATGGAAACAACAATTATCACTGATTTGCTTTTTTTTTGGTTGTTTGTTTTGTTTTATTTGTACTTTAGCTTAAAAATGGGCTGTGGAGTTGTAGAAGTTTGCGAAATGTGGGTGGAGGTAGCTCACATACTGGGCAGTGGTAGCTCTTCTGGGCTACATGGCTCGTTTCCCAACACAACCAAGCTGCCACTGTTGGGTCCTTGAGCAAGGCACTTAACCCTCAGCCGCTCAGTTGTATCCTGTCTCCGTTGGAAGTGGGTTTACAGTTGCTTTAGGTTATGTTTGGGGGGTAGGGCCGAGGTCTAGCTGGAAGGGGTGTGGGGATTTTGGTTTTGAACCACACTGAAATACTTTAGGACAGTTCCAAATGTATTTGTGAGTGGCTAACATGACACACATACAGCGCGGCTCATTATATACTGTACATGTTTAAAAAAAAAAAAAAAGCAGATTTGCACAGTAATTGCTCAGTAATGATCTTCATAAAAGGACAACATTACAATTTGTCCATATTTAACCACTCCAGACATCAAATGAACACATTTAATTGGCTACCAGCCGCTGCTGTAAGAAACCCATCATGATCATGTATTTTTTTCCCATTTCTGTTTGAAAGTTACTAGCTACACTCTGAGCATAGGGTTTTCAAGGTTTATAATGTAAATTTTATAATGTATAAAGATGTCATTTTCCCTCTATTACTAGCATGCTGTTTTAGTAATTTTAAGAGGAATTCTGGTAAACATATTTTACTTCCTATGCCTATTAGCATTGTTAATAAGCCAAGACTGGTTAGTCTGGTTTGTCACTTATATAAAATTAAGCAATACATTTTGAATACCATCACCACCACCACTACTACTACTACTACTACTACTGCCTGGCATCCATCCAAAATTCACAAGCGCATCACACTTATCAATTTAATTGCTCAGATTGCATGGTGATTTTATTTATCATATTTCCACACCCTCTTCCTGAAATTAATTCCCAGCTATGTGATTAGAGTAGGGTTAGCATTTGTACCCTTTCATTTTCCTTGATTCATTTCAAACTGAACAAAAATCAACCTCATTGCCCTTCTTATTTATGAAATCAGGCAATGGTTTGCAGGTAAAAATCTGCATGAAATTAGTGTTATCTGACAGGATTTCCATCACATGCCTCTCCACAAACCGACAAAACAACTGGCAGTGACAGAGCATGACCCATAATTAAAAAGAAAATACCTTTAAGAGTTTAACTAACAATGTGTTGTTTTGATTTGATGGGAATCTGTAGTGCATTTGCCATTTCTCTGTTGTCACCTTGAGACATTGTTCATTATGGAGATTAGATGAGATATAAGAATGATAAGAAACGGTGTGGTCTGTAGATTCTGTCACAGAAAGCCAAGCAAAAACAAGAAAACATGCACACAAGTTACGATGCATATTAAATTCTTGAAGCAAAACGTAAGCATTAGTATTGGATTCAGTAATGTCATTTGCAATGGATTTCACTGGACAATCCAAATGGGATAAAGTGTCACTGCAATTTGCATAATTACTACAGATGGCAGAGATTGCCACTTCATAGCAACAAACACAACATAGCACACAGTCGTGTCTATTACGGTTTAGCGATTGCATTACTATAAGGTCGATTTGAAGAGGACTGTTGTTACTGTGGGAGTTCTCTGTTTGGCAAAATTATAGAAGGTAATGTTCTCTGAATTTCAGACTTTTCTAACTATGGGATTTGCCAGTTTCTATTGTGTTAAAATTACACGTTATCCATAATCACGGACCTACTCAGAAAGCATTTTGGATTGATTTCAGATAAAGGAGTTGTAGGAAAAGCTATAACAAACTTGGCCCTCTTTTTAATCTGAATGAATTCTACTCGCAAGGGTTCAGAAACGGAATGAAAATTTGCTCTCCCATCCCAGCATAATGTTACTAAACTGTTTAGAACAAACCTGTTCCTTTTACGTAGGCTGTATGAAGGCCTAAAATAATAAAAACTTGTAATGTCCTATAAGGATTTAAAGCTCGAATTGCTGGTTCCAGCCTTATTTGTGCATTTTTTAAAATTATTATTTACTGGTGTATTCCTACCTTGCATCTAGTGGTGTCAGGATCGGCTCCAGATCCACCACGGGCTCTGATGAGTATAAAGCATTTATTGAATGAATGAATGAATGCGCGATTTTGAAATTTCCCCCTGTCTGAAACATACTCAGAAGTAGAAGAACATTTCATAATGTTGGTTGTGTTTTGTTCTCCACTGCATTGATTAATCTCATGACTGCAATGCTTTTAAAAGACATTCAGAGAGAATTCAGTGCTGTGATTTACACCGTTTGTGTACCACCAAACTATTCAAAATGTTATTCTGTGGTTTGGGACACGTCCCAAGTGTTCACGACTCTGAGGATAATATGCTTTATTATGCACATCAGCTTGACTGTCACAGTTACTGAGTACCAGATGAAAGAGAAGAGCCTCTTGGATGCTACGCTGTAATCTTGCAGTGCTATGCTGTTGGATTGCATCTGTCTGTTTAGAAGATAGGTCCGCACATTTCCGATGCCAGTAGATCTGAACGCTCCTGTGCACCATGTAGATAACAAACTTATCACTTCTGATGTGTGTATTTTTATCACCCCATCTGTGTTCTCAGTGTTTTCTTATCTAATCCACTTATTTTGTTCTCCTGCTTGTCAAAAAAAAGCTAATAGCTGGATAATGTTAGCACAAAAGCTAAAACACTGAGCAATAAATACACACACTGAAGCAAGCAGGACGACACACACTCGAAGGCCAAGGAAAATCCATCTTTGTCTTATGATAATGATCATTTTTATGACTTTTACATTTAAAAATAAACACTTTGGTTTGTTTGCCTGTCAAACTTTCTCTCTCTCTCTCTCTCTCTCTCTCCTGATTGGTTGCTGGCTCTCACCTGTCAATGTGTAGTCATGCTACATGTCATGCCTAAAGATGGCATGATGACATTTGATGCATCTGAGCTGTTGTGCAAGATGTGTATAAACCTTAACATGAAGATGGACATTGAGGAATCATTTATATGAAGTTTATTTTACCTTGTATCTTCATGAACTGAAGCTATGGAGCGTCATTGGCTGTTTTGTACCACATGTACAGTATATAATCATAGCCCTAGTGTGTTGTTTGGAGGTAATGCATAAATAATAAACTAGTGAGCTAAATGAAATGTAGAAAAGAAAAAAGAAAATGACATTATTACCCAGCAACAGAGTTCGAATGAACTATCCTGTTGTAATTAGGTCATGTTGGACAATAATACAGGAAACCTTAAAGAGATAATGCACTGGAAATGTACTAGGTCTACTAACACCAATCCATATTCCTAGTACTGTCTACTAGTTCTAGTGTGTTTTGGTTACTTCCTCTGACTGCACATTTCTGTCTTATGATTATGGATTTGCCATGTTTTTTTTCCCCATTTACTGCTCATTGCACTGTACAAACAGTTATATGTAGAAAACCCCTCTGATGTTCAGACGTCATTGAGACTCGAATGAAAGACTAAAAATTAATAATCACCGCACACTCTGCATGACACCATATAGCTGACCAACTTGTTTTCAGACTAGAGCTTTGAGTAAAGAGCCCCTGTAGTGTTTTTTCCAGTGAGGACAATCCCTGTTCAAGAAAGCCACTTGGTCTCACACATAGCTTGTGACGCTATCATGGTGTTCTTCTGGGCCTGTTGCTCGCAGGAAGCTGATTGGAAGTAAACAGTTTGTGAAGTGGAGCTGATTGCCTCCCTTAGCTGGAGGTGAAATTGCTTTGGAGAACATGCAAGTGGGAGAAAGTGTGTGTGGGTGTGTATTTTCTGGCAGACAGAACGCCATCAATTCAACACTGTAGAGTTAATTCAGCACTCAGGGTGTTGGTTAACACTGTGGTCACTGATGTGTTTATTTCAACAATTTTGGAATTAAAGTCCCCATGAACTGGCTTCTTGGCTGTAATTTGATTGTCTATGTTGACGTATTTCCGTCTGAAACAGGAAGTCAGAGTGATGTTGAGTTGAAGCTCTTGACTGACTTACACAACAGACAATAGCTTTGTAAATATGCTACCACCCCCCACCCCCCTGACTTTAAACAAACCTGACAGTAGCTTAGTGACTTAGCTAAATACGAAGAGCAGCGAAAAGATTAAGAGATTAGAGATTTTGTAAAAAATGTGTCAAAGAGCATTCCAAAATGCACTGCCCTGAAATGTGTTTACTCGTGAAAGTGATCAGAAGAAAAATGAACATGTTAAATTAATAATTCATCAAAAAAACAGCGCACATGAAAACTAACAATTCATGTTAAATATCATGTGAAAATAAATGCATCATTTGCAAAAAAATCATATGTGAAAACTAATGAATCATATAAATCAAAAATCCCATTATGGTGACATTGTATGTGGAAAAACAAAAAACACCTTGTATGCATATGCACTCAAAACTTTTCAGTTTTTAATTTTTAAAAAGCAATTTTTTCATTTTTTTCACACACAATGTCTTTTGACTTAAATACCAATGACAACGTCTTTTATAATGTCACCAGATGCAGTTTGCTCAAGAACATTTTTTTTTTTGCAGAATTTATGTCTAGAACTTGGTTTATATATATATATATATATATATATATATATATATAAATTATATATACTATTATAAAACTAAAAATATAAATATAGTGCATGTTTACTTTTTTACAAAGTCAAAAGACAAGTTGTGTGGGTCAGCGTGGTGTTTGTAATGGAAAGGTGAAAACGTGTGTGTGTGTGTGTGTGTGTTGCTTTGTGCACAGGATTTGCAGTTTATGCTTTCTTAAAACTCAGGAGCTTCCCTTGAGTAACTCTGTGTTTACTGTGCTATCGCTTGTAATGAGTAATAACGAGTGCTGGTGCTGTGGTTTCAGCACTGTAGGGGTTAATTCAGCGCTGAGTGTTGGTTGGCAATCTCCTGGTCCTCGTTGTCCCTCACTCTCTTTCAGGTCAGCCGTCTGCTCATGTGAGTCAGATGAAAACGTTGGCAGCTCTAGCATTAAACTCTCTGAGAAGTGTGTTCCCTGTGAGTCAGAACTCAAATGGATGGCCTTGGGCCCCACACACACACACACACACACACACACACACGTACACACACCACTTCCGGTGGTTTCCTTTGAAAAGAGACGATCAAGGTTATTTCCTACAGTGTCTCCGTTTTCAGTCTCTTAGTACAATGACCTCTTTTGTCAAGAGAACAGTGACATCAAAAACTGTGAGAGTCTGAGAGAGAGAGAGAGAGAGAGAGAGAGAGAGAGACAGGGAGAGAGATGGAGAGAGATGGAGAGCAAGATCTTCCTGTTCTCCATCAAAGTGGGACAGTCCATTGAAGGAAAGTGAAAACACACACACACAGGCACGTGTCATGCCTGGCATGAGGGCAGTAAAGGAAAATGAATCCTATTCAGGTTCTGATGATTTATTGTGTGTGTATGTGTATGTGTATATATATATATATAAAATAAATCTTCAATTGAATAGGATTCATCTTCCTTTACTGCCCTCATGCAAGGTGTGACAATGTGTAAACAAATGAGTCATATAAATCAAAAATCAAATTATTGCAAAAAAAAAAGTGGAAAAAAAATTCATATCACTAGATCTGAATAATCAGTGTGTGAAAAATGTGCGAAACATATAGTAAGATGAAATAAACATTCGGACACTTTTTGTTTTTGTTATTTAATATACTTTCAGTGTGTATATCAAATTTCAAATCTATATCTATTTCAAATCTTCTGACTTTGTATTCATAAATGTAAGCAAAAAAAAACATGTATTCATAAGCATATACAGTACAAAGATATGTTTAAAAAATGATACTGATAGGGAAAAAAAGTATTCAGACAGCAAAATGACTAACATTAGCACTTTGTTGCAAAGATGTTGTGGAAAATCACAGCTTCAGTGTGTCAACGGTAAGAATTCATTTGCTTTTCACAGCATTGTGGTTCAATTTTGGCCCATTCCTCTTCTTCAATTCCCCAAGGTTATGAGGATCGCTCTCATGAAAAAATCCTACAAAATCAAAATCCTCCATAAATTATAAATTGGAATTTAAGTCAGGAGATTGGCTGGGCCATGCAAGACCTTCTTGAATTATTTTGGCTGTATGTTTGGTGTTGTTGTCTTGTTGATCTTTTCCCCAGATTCATGGCTGATGATGTTAAATTCTCCTCTAGTATGTCCACTGTAAATTGCTCCATTCATGTTTCTTTCAATGACATAAATGCCCGAGTACCATTTGCAGAGAAGCAGCCCCATATCATGATGCTCCCATCACCGTGCTTCACTATGGGTATGGTGTTCTTGGGATCATATGCACAACCCTTCTTTGTTGGTCCATAACAAGCTGAATTTTTGCCAGAGATTATTATTATTATTTATTTTTGTATTATCCGATCAGATTATACAGTTCCAAAAGAGTTCTGATTTGTCCACGTTTTTAGATGGACATCTCTGTGCTTCTTTTTTAGCAGAAGAGTTTTGTGTGAGGTGTAGAAACAGAGATGACTGAGGTGCAGTTCATTGCTTATTGCGCTCTGTGAAACTCTTGTTCCCGCTGCTTTCAGGTCTTTTTTTCGAGTGACTGCTGGCTTCTGTCTTAGCTTCCTTATCCTTAGTCTGGGAGAACATTGTGAAATCTTGTGTGACACACCTGCCTGGGGGATGATTAGTTATGGTTCCATGAACTTCCCACCTGCATATTATTGAACCAATTGTACAGACAGAGATGTGTAATGTCGTTGCTGTGCTTCTGTGGGTTTTTCTGTAGACTTATTTTAGTGCTCTTTAATAATGTTGTCCCTGAGAACTTTAGGAAGCTCTGTCACCTTCACCATGACCGCTATTTGCTGTGTGAAATCTTCCCAACCAATGGCAACATCTTTTATGATGTCACCATTATTTGTATTTACACAAGAACATTTTTTTGCAGATTTTTTAAAAATATAGCATCTGTTTACTTTTTTACAAAGTCAAAAGGCACTATGTTGAAGTTGTGTAGGTCAGTGAGGTGTTTGTAATGGAGAGATGAGAAAGTGTGTGTGTGTGTGTGTGTGTTTTGATGATTTGTGCACAGGATTTGCAGTTTAAGCTTTCTTAAAGATCAGGAGCTTCTCTTGAGTCACTCTGTGTTTACTGTGCTATCGCTTGTCCTCAGCAATAACGAGTGCTGGTGCTGTGGTTTCAGCACTGTAGGGGTTAATTCAGCGCTGAGTGTTGGTTGGCAATCTCCTGGTCCTCGTTGTCCCTCACTCTCTTTCAGGTCAGCCGTCTGCTCATGTGAGTCAGATGAAAACGTTGGCAGCTCTAGCATTAAACTCTCTGAGAAGTGTGTTCCCTGTGAGTCAGAACTCAAATGGATGGCCTTGGGCCCCACACACACACACACACACACACACACGCACACACACACGCACACACACACATGTACACACACCACTTCCGGTGGTTTCCTTTGAAAAGAGACGATCAAGGTTAATTCCTACAGTGTCTCCGTTTTTCAGTCTCTCAGTATAAGGACCTCTTTTGTCAAGAGAACAGTGACATCAAAAACTGTGAGTGTCTGAGAGAGAGAGAGAGAGAGAGAGAGAAAGAGAGAGACAGGTAGAGGGAGATGGAGAGCAAGATCTTCCTGTTCTCCATCAGTGAAAGTGGGGCAATCCACTGATGAAAGAGGAAACACATACACACTCACACAGACGCACACAGGCACGTGTCACACCTGGCATGAAAGGTGATGTAGAATAAGGGCAGTGAAAATGAATCCTACTGAGGTTCTTCATTATAATTATAAGCTGCTAGACTTTATTTAGTAGGTGCAGAGCTCAGGTCAGGTCAACTCGGGTGTGTTTCCACTCAACATGTGCTAAAAGTCCATTCAGTATCAGGTAAAGTCTGTTTAATAAGCGCTGAACTGCAATGAATAGTTGCAAGATTCTATTTAGTGGTCCTGAACTCAATCTAGTAGGACCATCTTAGCCCACGTCTCTACAAATTCAGACAGAGAAACACACACTCACCACCCATTTTATTAGGAACGCCTGTACACCTCCACAATTATTCAATCGGCTAATCATGTGGCAGCAAGGTAATTCATAAACCCGTGCAGCTGCAGCTTAAAGCGCTTCAAGTAATGTACACATCAAACATTATGTGAATGGATGTTGGTTTGAATATTTCAGAAACTGTTGATCTCCTGGGATTTTCACACACATATGGCTTTAGATTTACTCAGAATGGTGCGAAAAACAAAAAACATCCAGCGAGCAGCTGGTCCATGCCTTGTTGATGAGAGAGGTCAGAGGAGAATAGCCAGACTGGTTTGAGCTGACAGTAACTCAAACAAGCACTCTTTATAACCGTGTGGAGCAGAAAAGCATCTCAGAATGCACAACACATCAAACCATAAGGCAGATGGGCTACAAGAGCAGAAAACCACATCAGGTTCCACTCCTGTCAGCAAAGACCTGGAATCTGAGGCCACAGTGTTCACAAACGCACTGAAACTGGGTTTGAGGTGTTGTGCAGGCTTTTCGGCTCACCGCGGCTGTAAAGAAGACGGGAGGCTATGACAAAACACTGCAAATGAACCTCTGAATCATGAGGTGGTTGCTAGCCTGATGACACCATTAAAGAGCTGCCTGGGAAAACACTACCCATGGTGGAATTTTGACATTTTCCACTATATGAAGCTCAAAATGTGTTTCTCATTTGTATTGTCAATCATAAGTACAGTTCCAGCCTTTTAAAGTCTGAAAAGGGAGAAATGCTCATGCTCGTGGACGTCACTCCACCCTTTAGCTATGCGGAAGAGATCGCTCTGCCTCATTGCCTTGTGGACGACGTCGTGTCTCCTGACAGCTACATTAAGGGTATCGCTCCCAAATGACCTTGTCAGCCTAAGGGCCCTTATCAGCTAAGAGGCATGACTGTCCAGGACCCCCTCTTGACTATGTTTCGCACTTTGGGAGCCACGCTGTAAGGGGGATTCTGTCATGGTAGCGCCAAAGGGGCACTGAGCTACACTACGCATCAGCCCCTGAACATCACATGTCTCACTAATCCTTCTCACTTGTGTCTTCTTATGCCTTCTTAGCAGCACGATTTAAGTTCTAGTTTTTCAGTGTCAAGCTTTTGTTGTTGTAGTTGTCGTTTGTTGACGTGTGTGTGACAGTATCATCTGTAGCCTGTATGTTCTTTGCTTGGTATCCACAATTCAGGTTTTTGGTTCTTGTTTTCACATCTTTGATTGTTTTGTTTTACACTGTCTGCACTTCCCTGATAGCAAAAAATCTGGGCGAGATCTGGCTTACTTTAGGCCCTTCTGGTTTAATTCTGGCACAGTTTTTTTTCACAGTCTTGTGTGAAACAGCATTAGGCTGAGCTCTGGCATGAGTTCGGGCCATTCGAGGGGAGTGGGCCGTGGTGGTATGTGGGCCTAAATTCAACCAGTTAAGGCCCACAACCAATTTCGCTATCTGTGTTGCATCCGTTTCACCTGCCATTCGTGACAAACATCCTGATTGTCTAAAACAACTGCTATTTATTGACTTAATTTGCATTTAATTTAAGATATATAAAATAATAAATGTGTAATCATGTTGATTATCAGTATCGTCCACATCAGTCTCTTGGGTCTCATTTCCTGAGGTAAATGTTAGTCACGGCATTTGATGAACCGGAGCCACATTATCTTCTCTTCATTGTTCACGCAAGCTTTAGTGCTGAAATAATTCAGTGATTAATACAGTGAGTTCTGTTCCGTTGGATAAATTTCCTTTTTTTAGCATTCAAAAAATTACCACTATGTCCTCTACACTGTCCGTGACAGCGTGTGCGTATTGCAGATATTTTGATGGCTGCCATTTATACCATCCTCAAATCAAACCTCTTAGGGTTATTTCGATTACACTATGGCAAATATATGTGTTAGAAAAGCACACTTAGCTAGCGTGTTAGTAATTAAAGCATGTTCTTTAAGCACAATTTTTCTGTATTTATCTAACATGATCTTTGCAGGAATAAAGCACAAGCAAGGTTATAAAGTAAATTAAAATATTTCCATGTTGTTTTGGTGGCATCTGATGGATTTTTCCAGACTGCTACACA
>CM075011.1:5251667-5276806 GCA_037576675.1 Pangasius sanitwongsei
GAGCACAAATTCCGAGTATGGGTCACCATACTTGGCCACAAGTCACTTCACTTCACTTCACTTCACTTCACTTCACTAGAAGATGGGTAAATTGTAGCATGAAGGGGTGCACATAGTCAGCACCAACACTCTCACTGGCTGTGGCATTCAAGAAATGATTGATTGGCATTAACGGACCCAAAGTGCTCCAAGAAAACATTCCTCACACCGTTACACCACCTCCACCATTCAGCAGACTCCCTTATCCAGAGCGACTTATGTTTTTCTCATTTGTACAACTGAGCAGGGACTATGTAAAATGGCTGTAATTCCTAAATCACATCTTGATTGCTTCATTAAAAGTCTATTGTGGTGGTGTACAGAGGCAAAATTACGAAAATTGTGTCACTGTCCAAATACTTATGGACCTGACTGTATATGATACACTGTCTTGCATAAGTATTTACCTCCCCTTGAACTCATAAGTTACATAATTAATTAAACAGAGTTGATCTGTGTGTAATTAAAGTGTCAAGGAAACTGAATATAAATACATCTGTTCCTGGAAGGCCCCACAGTTTGTTACAGAACATACCTAAACAAATATCATCATCAAGGTCAAGCAGCCATCAAAACAAGTCCGGGACAAAGTTCTGGAAAAGTATCACTCAGGAATTAGTTATAAAAAAAATATTCCAAAATTTGTACATCCCACAAAGCACCATTAAATAAAAGGAATATGGCACAACCATGACCCTTCCTAGAGGAGGCCATCCACCAAAAGTCATTGACAAGCAAGCAAGAGTCCAAGAGTAACTCTGAAGGAGCTGAAGAAATCCAGAGGTCAGATGGGAGAAGGTGTTGAAGGGACTACCACAGCTTGGAAACTCCACAAAGCTAGACCTTATGGAAGAATTACAAGACTAAAGCCATTATTGTATCAAGCCATAGTAATCCCACAGTGAAACATGGTGGTGATAGCATCAGGTTATTAGAATGCTTTTCAATGGCAGGCATTGGGAAAATGGTTAGGGTTGGGGGAAAGATAGATGGAGCCAAATACAGGGCAATCCTAGAAGAAACCCTTTTCACTCTGCAAAAGACTTGAGACTGGGGTGGATAACTGTGGCAAGGCTTGAAAATTGCTGTTCACCAATGATCACTGACAGAGCATGAGCAATTTTTGCCAAGAAAAGTGGGCAAAATTATCAGGATCGGCCATGCAAAGCTGAAATTGTGGTTCTACAAAGTATGGTATTGGATATTTTACACCTTCAAATTTTAAAAAATTTGTAAAAAATTTTGTAAAAAAAAAAAAAAAAAAATCCCAACTAAATCCATTTCAGTCCCAGGGAGTAACACTATAAATGCTGAAAAGTTCAAGGTGAGTGAACACTTATACATTCTCAGCATGAGCAGATTTTGAAATACTTTCCACATCCATTCCCCATAATAAAGTACACTGACTCATGCTGTTATTGTATTATGGATCGTTTATAAAAGGCCAAGGGGCAGATATGTACTATTTTTTAATGAAACACAGAGTGTGTCATCCTGGAGTCTAAGGGCAGGCCTGCTGAAATAAATCTCATGACCTTTTACTATTGAAGCTATCTTTCTTCCATACACATAGGTACACATGCACAAATACACACGTTAAAGCAAAACATAGAGAAACTGAGGCAGAAGCAGTGAGTCACTCCACCTCCTGAATTCTGTCCTTCTTCGAAATATAATGAAAAAAATGAAAGGAATAAGGAGGGGATAAAGGTACGTCTATGTCCCTTTTTGAACAATATGACAGACTGACATCATTGTGTCGCACTCATTGTGCTCAGCGGTGCAGGACAAACAAACTTTGATCAGATTTGTCCTGATGAGGAAGAAAAGGCGATTTCTAGGCAAAAAGATAAGGAAGTGCAGATAGGTGAGTCATCAAGAAAAGGCAAAATGGTTGAGAGAGCTACAAAGAGAGAGAGAGAGAGAGATGCACAACTGCTGGATTAATGTAATATCATGGGGTCATAGTATTAGCAGAGGCAGACAGACCTTACCTCACTGCTGACGTCAACACCAAACTTTCATTG
Organism: Pangasius sanitwongsei; assembly: GCA_037576675.1. Taxonomy (NCBI): domain Eukaryota; kingdom Metazoa; phylum Chordata; class Actinopteri; order Siluriformes; family Pangasiidae; genus Pangasius; species Pangasius sanitwongsei. The sequence continues at coordinate 5,253,734 of CM075011.1, forward strand.
CTCATCTCTGTATTTATGTTTCTATACCTCTCTCTCTCTCTCTCTCTCTCTCTCTCTCTATCTCTCTCTCTCTTGCAAATGCAATTCCTGCCTCTGCCTCCTGAGTAGAATGTGCATATGTATAAACAAGTGAGGCATGAAATTTCTGCCTGTCTGAGAAAAAAGAGTGTGTAGGTGGAAGAGGAAGTGTGTGTATTTGTGTGTGTGTGTCTGTGTGTATACGCGCATGTTGAAGAATTGTTTTGCTTGTAAACACTTGCTGATTGTTCTTTTTTTTTTTGCGTAAATCCAAGGTACGTGCCTCAGGCTCTACAGCAGACACACACATATACACACACACACACACACACACACACACTGAGCCCACCAACAGAAGCACTGTACATCCATAAAGCATGGAATTCCTTTTTTGTCTTATTACTGCTGCTTGGCCAGTAATCCGAAGACCCGTAATACGCAACACTGACGTACACATGACTTCATCAGTGACGTCTAGGTTTAAAGTGCTGTTCTGATCCATGAAAGAAGAAGAAGGCCATAAGTTCCACTTCACTTTAAGTTTATATTGATATACAGTTGGAGTTTGGACAAAAATTAATTTTACACATTTCTTTCCCCATCGTGTAAATTTACTCGATCATCCAAAGCACGTTTGGTGTCTGATGTTTGTTTCTTTTGTTTTGCACTGGTGCTAAGAGGCTAATGTAGCTAACAAGTAAGGAAAATTTTCTAGCATGCAGGTTAGCATTGTGCAGAAGGAATTTTTCGAGGTAAGTTGAATGCGCTAAATAGTTCCTGTTTGATCCTTTTACAGGAACTATATACGGCATTCAACTTACCTCGTAAGTAATTTGCAGGTCAGAATGATATCATTTTCGGAGCATTTGACATACAAAGTGGAAAAAAATGGACACCTCAATATTTGTCTTTTGTTAGCGACAAGCTAGCCAGTTAACTGTACTCTTTTCTTCCTCAAACTGTATAGTCAACATTATAGATTTAACAAGCGAATATGTCTGTATGTTCAGTGATCTAAAGCAAATACTTTTATATATAGTATCATCTAAAGCTAGTTGTATCATCTAAAGCTAAATAAGTGCTACTTTGTTTATGTCTGATGCAGTGAACTGAGAAGAAACCCGTAGTTGAGAAGACTACCACAAGTTGACAAGTAGGAATTTTAGGTTGAGGGTGCATTTACTTTAGCTTTTCCTGGTTGCAGTTTGGGAATTACAAGTTGCGGCCTCAGGCCGAACGCAGCATTACTATCATCCAAATCACTTCTAACATTCAGTTCCACCTTGAAACATTGGACCACACCTCTTAGATGAGTTTCTGATTATTCAATGCTAATGAGGCTAATCTGATGCTAATGTGAAAGTAAAAGTGTCTCAGATTCAAGATGGAACTATAACTGTTTTTAGCTCTGTGATTTATGTACGTAACATTATGTTATACATTTTCTTAAACCACATAAACAGGTCTGTTTGATAGTATTTGCAGCAAGTAAATATAAAGAAGGCTAAGCTGGTAGTTGTTAGCTACATTAGCCTTGTAGCTCCGGTTTAAAATTAAAGTAGGGAAAAGCTGAGGGACTGCATTGTGTAAATGTAAATTTTAGCTGAGTTGTTCCTTCATTTTGTTTTGAAAAATATCTTCTCCACTTCCCAAGTTCCACTGTAGTGTCTGTCTGAAGCTGCTGGGAAATAATAGCTAGCAAATTACCTACAATTAGCTTGTAACCTGCTGCCATTGTGCTTTACAGGAAAACACACCTGTGTACAACAAGGACAAGAAAATATAAAGTATTGAAAAAAAATATCAAGCATTGAAATATCACAGTACAACCCGCTGGTTATCAGTGCATCATGCTGCTTACAACTTTCCATTAAAATATATACACCTTAAGAGAACTGTTCATATTCTTCAATAGTTGAGCAAAACTCCAGCTAACCTAACATCCAGTTAAGGTTAGTCGAATATTTGCTAAAAATAAATAAATAAATAAATAAATAAAAGTTGGTTTAATGTTGACTTTTTGGTTCCTGTAACAGTTTTTATTGCTACAATTGCTTCCATACTTAGAAACATTGTGAAGCAAAGTATTCTTGTTTAAACGTTTAAAAGTAAACATTTTCAGAACATTGCAGGAACATTACGCTACGTTCAAAGGTTGTTGTGTTCACCACATAAACATTTATTTAAACATTTTTTATGAGATTTATGAGTTTTTCAAAGTCAAAAACCTCGGACATCTTCAGCATGAGTTGTGAGGGAATGTTGATGTTTTTTCAGTCTGTAGGAAAGTTTGTTTTGCGGTCGATGCTAAGTGTAATTACAGTGTCATTTTATTTGTACAGAGACTTTTCAGAGTAATTCACCAGCACATCTGAGGTAAATGTTGGTAATCCAGTTGGGTTTGCGTTGTTTTCAGTGTCACTGTGCTCTTTATATTGTCTGTATAAACAACCTAATGGTTACATGATAGCTAGACTGCAACAGATGGTGATATAGTTCAAGTTTGATTTGATGAAGTGAAAGTGTGATGATTTGGACATGAAGTTCGCATGATGATAAACTTGTAGCTATGCTTCCATCTCATGGTGTCGTGTAGCTTGTTAGCTAGCGAGCTATGTTATGGGATATCCTAGAAGTTTATCTCAGCAGCAAGTAGTGCTAACATTAGCAAAAGTTGGTTAACGGATATCGACTTTCCCTTCCTATAATGACATTTAATGATATTTATATATTTCTATAATGATTTTTTTCTCTCCTCCTGATGAAACAGCTGTGAGATCTGAGGCTTCTCTGCTCTTAAATGCTTAGAAGAACTCTCCAGAACAGGGAGAGGGGTTGTGTATGAGATGTATCAGGTAAAACCAAATTAGGTTGGTAAGTTTTCTGCCATTTTAAGTGGAATCTGCAGTTCAAAAAAAAATACATAAGGATCACAGTCTGTTTTATCAACTTTGTCGAAGGTTATTTTTCTGAAGTAAGGAGAATTTAGCCATCTTTCAGCTCCAGCGCCAGGTCCATGTGACTGAAACACTAGGGGAAGCTTGTGGGTTAAGCTTAAAGATTTTGAAGTTCTATCATATATTTCATCCATTTTGTAACCTGGAAGGGCATCAGTGCAGAACTGAAAGCCTTCATGATAAGAAAGGCTTTGTAAATGATTTGTAATGATTTGTAAAAATATGCCTTTATTAAGGAAATGGAATGAGCAGACTTCAAGCTTCGTGTGACTTTAACAGCTTTTTAGCACTCTTATTTCTCACCTAATCAAGTCACTGAAGATATCTTAGAGCAAAAAACATAACTTTTCTTCTGATTCAAGCCATCTAAGTACATACAGTATAAGTATACTCTACATACATATGACTGGCTGGTTTTCACTTATAAATTGTATAGCAGTCTGCTCTACAGAAATCATGGCACCAGGAGAGCAAAACCTTGCTTATTTATATTCAATTCCCTTAAAGTGCTTCTGTGCAGCCGGTAGCAGACCTGAGAACATTTAGTGTTTGCCTGCAGATGCAGATAAATGAGCGGCTCGGTAAAGTGACGGAGGGAAATGGATTTAAAGCTACTTAAAGGCTTGCACAGGTGTCAGCATGGTGGTGCTCAGGCAAAATGATTTCTTTCACTAGAGATTTCTTTCAACTAGAAAGAGAGAGGAGGGGGGATGCAGGGGGAGATCAGAAGCTCGCTTTCTTTTTGGCCATGTAATTATCTGTGTGTGCACATTAGCAATCACCAGACACTGCTCTCTGTCTCTACAAACATCCGGTTATGCCACCCTGAATGCCAATGCCAACATTATGAGCAACTCACACAGCCAACCGGAAGCACAGTGACCTCTGAGACGAGCTGCTGTGACCATGCATTTAATGTGTGTTTGTGTGTGTGTGTTTGTGTGTGTGTGTGTGTGTGTGTGTGTGCGTGCGTGCCAGGAGCTAGCAGATATCACACTGAAAATCTGCACAGTCACAGGACACTGATGTGTTTTACTTCATTCATTACTGGCTACATTATGATTTTAATAATTGGGTGCAGGCCCAAAAACAATCAGGGAAGATGCTTTTTGCTAATGAAGACTTATCATTAATGAGTGAGTATTATTCAGTGTGCAGGATGCATTTTCCACTAATCCTAATTCTCGCTCTCGCCTCTAGCCATCATGCAGGATTAGGAGTGTGTGGTAAACAAGTTTTTCATTTTGCAGCAGCCTGCAAGCAGCTTGACGCACCTTTATCTTGCTCAGCTATGGAACAGCTTTAAAATACAGTACTTAAGGTTAATAGGTAATTGGTGATTCCATGATTGGGGTGCCATTTAGCACTTGTAACTCTTAAAACTAAATTACATTTTTAAGAATGATTGTTCAACATTGAATCTGAGAAAACATGCATGGCATGAGGGCATTATGGACATTCTAATGATTTAATTAAAATGTATTTTTAATGAATAATTTACTTTCAAAGTCACCTTGTGAGTTCATATCACAATATCATTGAAGAATAAAAAACAAAGAATGAGAGAACTTAATTTCGGATGACGCAACTTCCTGTTGAACATGTGACCTGTGGAATATTTCAGATATTTCATAGGGGTGAATGTGTTCGTGTATCGGGGTTGCGTGAACATTGTGGAACACTAAAGCTAATGAACATTTTTCATAACTTACAACTCTAATGGCATTATATTAGTTTTCTTTTTAGTTTATTTACAACCCAAAACATACGTTTTATCATGATAACTTTCACAACTGAGAGTGACCTCTCACAAGTGAGGCCAAATCTGCCAGAGGAGGCAAGCATTAAGTTTAAACATATCAAATACATGACATTAGGGATGAAGGTGGTAAAATAGTACTAGCTTTGGTACTCATGTAAAATTGTTTATCAAAGGAATAGCCGTGAAATTTAAGACAATGTTGGTGAAGGAAAGAACCAAGTGGCTACAGTTAAATAAAGAAAAAGAAAGGGGCCTAGAGCGTATCCCTGAGGAACACCTTGTGTAACAGCATCAGCAGTTGATTTTATCAATTGTTTTCCAATGACTATAAAGCTTGCCAGAGATCAGTAATGCTAACATCAGAGAGATACGAGATGAGTGTATTTTGGCTTACAGTGTCAAACACAGCACTTACGTTTAAATGGAGTGGAATACTTAGGGCTACAGAATCAGCAGTGAAATGGCAATCATTAGGGATACCTAAAAGGCCTTTCTCAGCGCTCTTTAGTGTACCAAACCCAGTTTGAAATAGTTTGAAAAGATTGTTATTGATTTAGAAAGATAGTAGTTCAGAGGCTACTACAGTTTCACCAAAGGAAAGGGAAGGCTAATGTATGACTGTATCGAGACCAGCTTTTTAAAGATTGGCAGGAACAGAACCACAAACATGTGATGTGTTAATGAGGTGACAAGACAGGAGCAGAATTAACTGAAAGCCACAAATGACGCATTCAGAGCACTGGGAGATAGTATGAATGAACTTTCCACCTGACCAAAAGCATGAATCAAGTGAGAGAAGCTGAATAAAACATTGAAAGGAGTTATTTTAGGAGAGAAACAACAATGAAATCACCTTAAGTGGGTGCATTCAACTCATTAGGAAAACATAGAATGTAAAACTGTATTACACCCTCTCACTGAGCAGTGTGCCGGGTGACGGGGGGCAGGAGATAGGCACTCAGATGTATAAACATGATCATTAACAGAATTTCTTTTTTTTTTCCTGAAGTCACACTGCATTTGTATATTGAGAATGTGGGTTAATTATGTCCTCCAATACAATAATTTCCCCTGAGACCTTAGCCACCCTAATGATGTGGGTTGGTTATGTTCTCTGACACTATCATTTTCCCTATGAGCTTAGCTGTCCAGCATTAATACAGCACTTATTAAAACATCATGATTTTGTCACACTAGTTTTCCTCTGCTAAAGCGTTACATATCGGTTTGCGGGTATAACATTTCACTATAGACCATGCATATGTCTGTGTGGTTCTTATTGACTATATTGTAACAGAATCAGACATAAGCTATGTTCAAACAGGACTGTATTTACTATGTATACAAGATTATATGAACAGCCCACTCTTGTAGTATTTACTAGTTTATGGCATGATTTTGATTTGTTTCTTTCAAAATAGTAATTTATCCACACATTTGAAGGAAATGTTGAAATCCTTTTTCTTGTTTTTATTGTCACTACGCATTTACATTGCTCCTATAAGACTTAGTAACCAGGTTCTAGCTAAGTTGTTATTCTCACGCATTAGCTACCTAATACTCATTGCATATATTCATATGTTTACAGGTTGATGTATACCTGCTGTTTTTATATATGTGTTGCTATTTTGGTTGGCTATAAGCCCATTTCTTTAGCAAAAAAAAATGCCTTTATATATATATACATGACATAAAAGCTTTCAGTATGAATTTTTCTTTAGTAGTCTGAACTGAGTTGTTTGTTTATATTTGTTATGGATAAAATTCAACCGGTTGAATTTAGTTAGTATTAAGATTAAGTAGTATTTGGATTTGTGCTGAAGTGGGATTACATACTATAAATAGTGAACAACCACAAAACCTGAGTGTGAGAAATGTGGGATGACTTAATGTACCGCTTGAACTACATGGAAAATTGGGCACGAAACCAAAATAAGAAAATCCAGCATTAACTAGCAAATTATGCATGCACTGATACTAAAATAGTGCTCACTGTGATAATCAACACATACTGTATTTTTATTCATGGACGCTTTAAAGTATCTAGTTAAATGTGATGCTATTATAGTATTGTTAAGTGTGATGAGAGCTTAGATCATTTTCATGATGGGAAAATGTACTATTGGTACGATTAGCTGCAATGCTTTGAAGAAAACTGAAAGAAAGGCAGGACAGCTAGTTTGATGGGTTTTAATGCAGGAAAATACTCAAATAAAGTGTGAAAAGCATAAGAAACTCCAGAACAAAGGCTGAAAACTAACAACAAAGCATAGTACTCTGAGTGATGCATTATCCTGAGGTGATTTAATCTTCAAACACTACTGAAGATAAAACCAACAAGCTACATATAAAGGACATAATTAATGTAAACCTGTAGGGGTTTGAGTTAATCCAACCTCATTGCAAAGCTATATGGACGATATACTGTATGCCTTCAATATTTTCTACTTTAATATTGCCATTACTGCAGAAGTACAAAGCCCAATATTCACAGCATGGAGTCATAATTTGCATGCTTTCATCTTATATGGATTGCGTAAAGCCATTTTCCTTTGATGAATGGAAATATATGAACATGCCAATGTGACGTCAGATGCTAATCACACCGCCATCACAGAGCCTATAGTGACTTCTATCTTGGAATTGCCATCTCTGTTCTATTAATCTGGGTAATTCAAGAATTCATTGAGATTGCAGATCTTGAATGAGCCAATTACATGCAACGTGACAATATCAATTTAAATACATATCACATATAATCCAAACCTAATGTGCACCATATATACTGTATATATACATGGAGTATCATTTAGTGCCAATGTAGCTGTAACAACAACCAGTGCATGATTCCTGCCAGACTGTAAGTAGCTAGGGTTGGTTCAGTTTATTAGCCGAGTGTATCACCTCACTCGTGTTCGAAAATTGTTGTTAACAGAAATTTAAAAGAATCTCAGACTATGTTTATTGAACATAAGAAACAATAAGGTACTGTAACATTCTGTTAGTTTATCCATTCCATTCCAATCCACTGCAATTATTTTAAAATCTTTTACATTGTTTAACTTTGTTTCCCAACAGAACTTATGGAAAATTTCCATACGATTACTGTTGGAAACCATGGATTAATTGTAAGAGTTCACTGCTTAACATGGGAATTCTATGCAATTTCCTGGAGGCCAATTATTTACACAATAAAATTGTTAGGTACCCATGGGATCCCCTGGAAATTCATTGAATGTCCCATAACCAGCCATGGGACACCTACATAAAATACCTACAGTGTCAATGGAGCAATTAATTTCCCACAACATAGCCCTAAGTATCCCATATTGTTTCCATAGATTTAATTGTTTCATGCAGTGACAAACTCACAATAAAATTCTAATTGCCTTCCCACTGGGGATTACACATACACGATTGTCCCACTTAACATAATTTTCCTGGGAGATTTTCTCATGGGAATTTTGTATGTTTCATAGTGGCCAGTTCACAATTTTTTTTTACTGTATGTATCATCCCCCACTGCTGCTACACTTTATATACATAGGATCCCTATGGGATTTTCTCAAGGGAATTTACAATATTTCATGGGGTGGATAATTCTCAATGAGGTTCCAACAAGAAATTCCCCGTAAAATTCCTGTGGGATTTTCTCATGGGAATTTGGTTTATTTAACGTGGTGCCCAAGTCACAACTTGTCTCATGGGAGTTTTATTGGGTGGCCAATTTTGTTAGATTTAGTTGAGAGATTCCCCATGATATTCCTGTGAGATTTTCTCATGGCAATTGTGTATGTTCCAATTCAATCCTGGTTTCCAGTCAGAAATTCCTCATGGGATTCCTATAGGATATTCTCATGGGGATATGTTGTATGTTTCATGGAGTGGCCAATTCATCTCAAGTTTCTAATGGATAATTCCCCTTGGGATTTCAGTGGATTTCCTAATTGTGATGGAAATGCACAGATTGTGAAGGTGACAGGATTCAAAGTTCTAAACTGTGATTATTCTCCCATTTAATAGATTATTAAACGTACAGTACAATCTACTGTTTGAACACATATATTCAAAAAGGGCTGAAAGAGTTTAATCTGATTTAGGTGAATATATGGGTGTTTTTTTATCTATCTGTCAGATTATTAATAGATTATTAGGCTGCATGTAAATGTAGCTAATTTGTATATGAGCACGAACCAGCATAGATGCTCTATAGAAGCTCTTCCAACAGTTGCATGCAATGAGCAATAAATTCACTGTTGGATTGTGTCTCAGTTACACACATGGGTGTGTGCATATGTTAGTAGAACAGGAAAGTGATAAGTAATAAAAATCCATTGATAGCATCACACACCCATGACAATGGCTGAGCAAAAACTCTGCAGAGGTGTGTGAGTATGTGTGTGTGTGTGTCTTCTCTGCAGCAGAAGCATTGCCTGATTGTGCCATAGTAAGACGCATACAATTATATGATGAGTCATCCAGTGCTCTGTTCAGCCTTGATGGCTTATTAATGAACAAGAATCTCGACCTGCAAGACATGGGAGCTAAATAATTGAAATGATGGAATGAGCTATAGTTTGTGGTTATGCATGTCAAATCACCATCAAGATCAATAACTGATGAGGAAGATCCTGAATGGTCATAGCGGTGACAAGAATGCTCTAAACAGATGCTGGAGAGATGTTTGCGTCCCTTTAAAGTGGAAGTTACACCAAAATAAAAAGTCAGTTCAAGTATCTTTGTATAATTTTTTTTCCCATTAACTCTTTCTTTCTGATATCTCTGACTCACCTTTGACTCACTAGCCATGCTGTAATTCCAAGACAGAGAGAAGACCAACAGCCATAAAAGACAAATAAGCTATTACTGTGTATTAAAAATCTATTTAAAAATATATATATCCCTGGGACTTCAAGCAATGGCTAACAACATGAAAAATAAGGACACCAATCTAAGCAAACAACACTTATGTAAGGAATACAACATGACAGGGCATGCTTTTATAGGAAAATAATCATGACGGTGTGGTGTGATATGGCCTGACATGAAGGGGAGTCACTGTTACCATCCAAAGATGACAGTTTTCCTATAACAGCACATTCTGAAATGATTTATTCCCCTTATACAACAGCAATGTGCCGACAATTACAATTTTTATTTTATTAATGAACACATCATTTTTTACCTATTTATAACACAGCAACTATTAACATTAAATTACACATTAAAATACACACAGCAACTACACATTACAAATCACAGATGATAAGTAAACAATAAATCTATCGAGCAGATTTTCCATCATGGTCTTCAGAAGATGACAGAATAAAAGACACAGTGACATGACAATATATAAACAGACTAGAGAAACCGCACAGCTAGGAGCAGATGAAATTGCCCAAAATTGCACTCTCTACATATGAAAAGATCAATTTAATAACATCCTGCTCAATTATCATGATTTTAAGACCTAGAATGATAGTATGAAATTATTCACAGACCATTTTACAAGCTTCAGTGTCACATTCAGCCAAATAGCCCTAGACAGGCCAGTCCATTATTTTTACTACAGGTTAGTAAAACAGATGTAAATAATGCAAACACAGAGCATATTACTAAGCTACTGTATAGATAGAATTCCTCAAAGGTCAGAACTTTCAAATCTAATCATCAAATTCAAATCCATCCATCAATTTCAGAAAAAAAAACAAAGGATCGCAAGAGACAAACTTATTGAAGCATCATTTCTTCCACTAAAACTGTGCTAATAGTTGGTTTTATTTTATTTCATTTCATTTTTTGCACACATTTTATGCCATTACTGAAATTGTCCCATCTATCCAGTCATCCAACATCCATTCATCCAACACCAAAGCGTCTGTCAATCCATCTATTCACATTCATCCACCCACCAACGTATCTGTCTAAATAACCTATCTTTCCATTCATCCACCATTCATTCACCCACCTAAGCATCTGTCCAATCCACCCATCCATTCATTCATCCAACATCTGTTCACACACCAAAGCATCTATCAATCCATCCATCCATCCATCATCCACCATCCATTCACCCACCCAAGCATCTACTCATCCATCCATCATCCAATCGCCTATCCAGGCATCCATCCATCCATCCATTCACCATCTATCCTCCTACATGTTTCATCCATCCATCATCCTTTCACCCAAGTATCTGTCCATCCATCCATCCATCCACACAGTCTAACAAACTGTATTGTCCAGGCTTGACAGGTTTGTATCATTGATCATTAATCACACTGTATGACTCAGTGCATGGCAGTACCGCAGCACATATATGACTCTTTTTTTTTTTTTGGTTATGTCATTTTCCCTCTAACCTGCACAAGCAAGAATGTCAGTGGTCTTGTTTACAAATGGCAAATAAAGATAAAAAACACTCATGCTGTGCTTTAGAAGAAAACAGCCATCGAGGCATGAGGGTCTGCTGTGTGAGAAAACGGTTTTCATGCTCTCGAGCCATGTCTCTGAGTACTCTTCTGCTCTTGCATAGGGGTGAACATCAGGGCATGTCAAAACAACAACAACAACAAAAGAGCATTTGAGGTCACACCATGAAAACAGAGCCAGCATCAGCTTTTCAGCTTCCAGACACTTGTCGTGATGATTATCTACCTGACAAATAATCTCAGTGCCATACATGTGTCTGCTGAGAACAAGGAGGAAACTCTCTCTCCTCTAATCAACACCAAATAGTGTGATTATAGTAGGAATTCATTAACTAATTTAAGTCCAGCATCTTAATCTGAGACATGCCGAACACATCGAGCAGGACAACACATCAAATAAACCAAAACAGTTGCATTATTGTACTAATTCTGAAAATAAAAATAGTCAATTAAAAGCATGTTAAATGATCTAATCCTGTTCATATATTATGAATGCATGATGTTTATTTAGTTTCTTTTTGCTACAATTATTTGTATGGACAATTAACTGTCAGCACAGGCTAAAAAATATAAAAATTCTCATGTATTGTCCACTTGCTGTAACTCTCAAGAGTTCTTACAGTGTTTTTCACCCCTGAAACTAAGCTTCACCCTTTCTGCAGCTGTACTTCTCGATGATTAAATACTAGGGTGTGCTGCATCAGGTGCTATTTTATAAGCTGATGAATAATGTGTGTGGAAGCCACACTGTATATCACCACAATGGTGATCCGTGATTGGTTGTTGGGAACAATGGTTATTACACCAAATTTGCAGTGATCGATGAGATCATTATAACAAGGACGATTCATGCAGGAATATACTAGTTAGATGTTTACTCGAATGCTTGGCATTTGCTTAGTTATATATCATTGTATTTAGACTTTCTTTTTATTTGTTTATTTTGAAATTGCTTCTTGCTTTTAGGTTAAATCGTATTGCAGTTGACAGAAAGGAAAAGAATCAGAAGCACTGTTCTATCTCTGGTCTTTCTCCCTGCCTCAGCAGCAAAATAAATGAAACAACTTTAAAATAGTCTATTGCGAAACCCTCTTTTTATGTGTCGACTGGCGGCATCCACACTCAGGGGATCCTTTTTCATTTTAACTTTGTTCGAAGATGATTACACAAGCTGCTGTTGCTTTCTTTTTCAATGTATTGTTTTCAGAAATTATGTCGACTGCAGTGTTAAATTGCTGTGCCCCACTTCCAACCAGCACAACTTTTTTGACCTTTGTGTGGCATTTTAAGTTGGAAAACTTCCAAATGCCAAAACACCTGGGGCATCTAACTGGGGCATTGGAATATCCATGTTCAGTGTTGCCAACACTTTCCAGGAGAATGTAGCGAATGCATGCTCAAAAAAAAATCACAAGAAGTCACCAGTTAGATGTCATAGATTAATTTGCATATCACAACATGAAAATAATTTATTTCTTATAAATGGCACCACAGACTAGCAATTTATTAGTTACTATAATTTCTATAAAGAATGCAGACAAATTGAAGTAGTGGTAGTGAGGAGCTGGGAAATAGACACAAAAGAAACAGTTTTGGAATGAATAACTCACTTTTTTACTTATAAATATTGCCAAGTATGTGGGTGGAACAAACAATGGTGATCAGTGATTGCTCGTTAGGAAACAATGGTGATCAGTGATTGGTTGTTGTGAAACAATGGTGATCAGTGCTTGGTCATTAGTAACAATGGTGATCAGTGATTGCTCACTGGGAAATGATGGTGATCAGTGATTGGTCATTAGGAAGAATGGTAGTCAGTGATTGGTCATTAGGAACAATGGTGATCAGTGATTTGTTATTAGGAACAATGGTGATCAGTGATTGGTCATTAGTAACAATGGTGATCAATGATTGCTCGTTGGGAACAATGGTGATCAGTGATTGGTCATTACGAACAATGGTGATCAGTGACTGGTCATTTAGACAGTGGTGGTGATTCCAACAAACATTCTCTCTCAACTTGTATAAGCAGAAGCTGTGATGTGAACTGGAAAGCTGTATCAAGTGCAGGATAGTCACTATCATCTGCTGAAATAGCCTCTAGATTTGTCACTAGGCTCTTTTTTAAATGAAAGTTGCTAAAGGGGTCTAAATAGTCGGCAAATCTAGTGAAAAGTTACAATTGATTTGCATAAAATTGTACCCAGTTCTTTCCTAAAATTGTCCATGTGGGTAACCTATGGGTTCTCCAGTTTTCTTTGAGTTAGAATAAGAGACTGGAAGCTTTAAAAGGAGGGTGGTGCTTGAAATCATTGTTCTTCCTCTGTTTACCTGCAAGGAAACATGTGCAGTCATCATTGCTTTGCACAAAAAGGGATTCACAGGCAAGGATATTGCTGCTAGTAAGATTGCACCTAAATCAACCATTTATCGGATCATCAAGAACTTCAAGGAGAGAGGTTGTCCTAAATTGTTGTGAAGAAGGCTTCAAGGTGCCCAAGAAAGCCCAGCAAGCGCCAGGACTGTCTCCTAAAGTTGATTCAGCTCAGAACCACTGCAGAGCTTGCCCAGGAATGGCAGCAGGCAGGTGTGAGTGCATCTGCATGCACAGTGAGGCGAAGACTTTTGGAGGATGGCCTGGTGTCAAGAAGGGCAGCAAAGAAGCCACTTCTCTCCAGGAAAAATATCAGGGACAGACTGATATTCTGCAAAAGGTACAGGGATTGGACTACTGAGGACTGGGGTAAAGTCATTTTCTCTGATGAATCCCCTTTCCTATTTTTTGGGGCATCCGTAAAAAAGCTTGTCCAGAGAAGAAAAGGTGAGCACTACCATCAGTCCTGTGTCATGCCAACAGTAAAGTATCCTGAGACCATTCATGTTTGGGGTTGCTTCTCAGCCAAGGGAGTGGGCTCACTCACAATTTTGCCTAAGAACACAGCAATGAATAAAGAATGGTACAAAAATATCCTCCGAGAGCAATATCTCCCAACCATCCAAGAACAGTTTGGTGACGAACAATGCCTTTTCCAGCGTGATGGAGCACCTTGCCATAAGGCAAAATCGATTACTAAGTAGCTCGGGGAACAAAACATCGAAATTTTGGGTCCATGGCCAGGAAACTCCCCAGACTTTAATCCCATTGAGAACTTGTGGTCAATCCTCAAGAGGCGGGTGGACAAACAAAAACCCACAAATTCTGACAAACTCCAAGCATTGATTATGCAAGAATGGGCTGCCATCAGTCAGGATGTGGCCCAGAAGTTGATTGACAGCATGCCAGGGTGCACTGCAGAGGTCTTGAAAAAGAAGGGTCAACACTGCAAATATTGAGTCTTTGCATAAACTTAACGTAATTGTCAGTAAAAGCCTTTGACACTTATGAAATGCTTGTAATTATACTTCAGTATGCTACCATAGTAGCATCTGACAAAAAGATCTAAAAGCACTGAAGCAGCAGACTTTGTGAAAATTAATATTTGTGTCATTCTCAAAACTTTTGGCCACAACTGTACATGCATGTACTCTAGGGGGATTGGCTACTCTAAATTGGCCACTCCAAAATGGATCCAATCATCATTTTTGTCGCTTCAGCTCATTCGAATTAATTTTGCATAAAATCGAAAAAAAAATCTCTATTCAAACACTGATATATAAAAAAGTATTGTTTTCTGCCACCTTGTTGCTTGCTAGTGGGAACACAGGCTATGTTGACTGCCATTTGATGACTGATTTATACACACTATCATTTTTATACATGGTATACACATGCCTATAAACACACTAAAACATTAAAAGAGCACTAAATCATTTATTCACACACTAAAACAGACTGTAATTCCATTTTAATTCTGGATTTGTTTTGTCAGCTGGTCTCTTACACTATACGTTAACCATAAGGCACCGCTGGTGTAGTGGTATCATGCAAGATTCCCATTCTTGCGACCCGGGTTCAATTCCCGGGCGGTGCAACTATGTTTAGCCTAGTTCTGGGCTTTGTCAGATCAGTTTGTTAACCGTGTTGGTTGGTGTTTGTTTTCACCGAATGAACATGTTCAATCAGCATTTGTCAGGTCATGGAATGTCTGAGCAGTGTGGTATCGATTTCCAACAAACTCTGACATAATCTGACCTGGGCATGCACCATTGCCATGACAATGAATCAAGCAGCCCTGAAGACTCCATAGAAACCAAAGCCTGTGCGTTTCAATCGGGATCATCCGCTAACCGTATGCCATTTTCCATATTCTGTTTCATGAAGTACTAATCGGAATCGCAACAAATGTTTATAACTTATATTTGCATAAAAACATTGTTCATAATGTAAGACCCAATAATGGTCTTTTAGTGGTAGATGGCTCTACATGTTTCAGGAATAAGCTCAGTTAAAGCTGAGCATCCAATTTGAAACAAGTAGTGCAAGTTTCGAAAAGATTCCCCTGTGAATATTAAATAATACAAAGAAATAGCTTTTAGAAATTGCAATATAAACATTGCCACCTAAATAGCTTAAATTGTCATTTGGTATTTTAAAGATGAAACAAAGATTATTACCTGTTGCCAAGAAGCAAAGAGTAATCATTAGGCGTTCACCAGGTGAAATGGCATCTCTAAAATTTGTAGTTTGCCTCTGAATGATTGGTGTCACCATCTGAAGTAGTTGTTTAAACTGCTTGGGGGCAAACCGAGCAAAACTTTTGAAAGTTAATATCCTTTTTGAATTTTTGAAGGCACATCCCCCGTCTGCAGTTCTCTGCATAAATTTAAGTAAGTGCCCTGTCTTTCACGTCGTAACGACCAAGGCTTCACCCACAACTTCTTTCATTTCACTCTTCGTCTTTTGATGTGAAGAATGACGCATAAAGACACATTAAGAGTAATTCTGGATTTTGATTGTTGTTAAAGGGTCATCCATTTTTAAACCAGTCTAACTGTGTGTAAAAAAGTTTCTTGGTGTCTATTGGGGCAGTGTGGACATGACAGTTGTGTTTCCCAACATTCTAAATCCTGAATTCTTAAATCCTTAAATCTTAAAGTTACTAATCAGAAGGTTGGGGGTTCAAGGCCCTTAACCCTCTCTGCTCCAGGGGTGCTGTGTCATACCTAACAAGCTGGGATATGCGGGGAAAAGGAATTACACTGTGTTGTAATGTATATGTGTTCTTCTAGCAGTAAATCTGACACTTCTTGAGTGTGTGTGTGTGTGTGTGCATATATATATATATATGCTCTCCCATTAACCTTCCACAAGTCAGACTGAGACAAAACACAATAGAATGATATAAAATAAACACTAGGAAAAGATATCAGTGTTTATAAGAATCTTGTAAATGACATGAAGAGTGGCTTTAAGTATGTCAATGTGATATTAAGAGTGCAAGCTGATGTCTCAGGTTTAATTAGGTGCTTATGAAAAGGTCAGGAGGTGCATTGTGTTGTGACTGGCTGCCTCTGACTTAATCAATTCTGAGAGCTTTATGAGTGTCTCCAAACAGCCCTCTGCCTTTTCTCCTTTTTCTGGTCATGCCTTTCTTATTTGCCCTTTTCCCTTCATCTCATTCTTGATTTCTAATCCCCCTCTACCATTCACACTCATATGCATTCATTCATGTGACAGATGCTTTTATCCAAATTGACTTTCACACATAGTGAGTCAGAATTGAATCCAAACACAGAGTTGTTAGAGTAGACGAGAGTGCTGCAACATTACAGAGAGTGCAAGATCGTTATAGGAAGAACTGCTGCTAACCAAACACTCAAACAACTTAACACAAGGGTTGGAGAAAGTGGTAGTAGTCAAGAGTGATACACACTCTACCCACACAGCAGCCAGACTAACTAGGCTATTAGTCAATATTTGCAGTAGAGTGTATTTAATGTACAGCAAATACACTAACTGTGAACAATGTATCTAGAATTTCTTGAAGGTTGTAAGGGAATTTATGGAAGGATTCTCCAGTGTATGTTTTCCACCATGGGAAAGTCTTCAGGACAGATGACTTGTGCTTTCTGTGTTCTCGGTAACATGACAAGCTGAGTTTCACTTCGAGAGAGAAAAATCAATAGGCTGGTAAGGGAATGTAAATGATAAGGAGAATGAACTTGATGTGCAAGTGTAGATGGATAAAACATATGATGTGTTTTTTTTGGCATTATTCTTTCAAATCGTTGTCACAAAAGTATTTAATTCTTTTTACATAATCTCCATTTCATTCAATGCAACTGTTCCAGCACTTACCAAGTATCTGGATTCCTCGAGAAAAAAATATGAGTTCTAATTAATGTTGCACTTTAAAGGTTTTCACTTGACTCACCCTCGTAAATTAAAAATTGTTTGGGTATAATTGGAACAAAACACATTGGGATGTGCTGTTATTGGAAAATAATCTACTTTGGGCTGGTAACATTAATTTTATTTCACGCTGACCACAACAAACCATCCTGCCATTGATTCTTTTCCTATAACAGCATACCCCAGAGTGTTTTATTCCTTACTTATATCATTGCTTCCCATTCTCTTTCAGAATTTACACTCTTTGAAAAAGGTCACTTGTAGGTTCTTTGGATAGTTCTAAGTTCTTAATTTTGTGAACTTGGAACCCTCTCTGAAAGGGGAACACTGTGTTGTGGCGTTCTACATAGAGCCTTTACGGGTCTTCAAAGCATTTAAATTTCTTTTCCTAAAAGTGTAGTGAACGGGATGGAACATGGGTCCAGATGAGTGACCTCATATAGTAGGTGAAATTCCACTGGTGGCTCTGAAAGCTAGAATCAAAAGTTTGAAGCAAAACTTGAACCTGATGCCACAAGCTACATTTAAAAAGGTTAAACAGAGGACCCTTAAGAGTTCTTCAGTTTAACCCTCTGGAGAAATCCATTTCCTTATCAGAAAAAAAGAGATGCCCAATAGAAGCCTTTTAGGAAGCTAAGAACCTAATTATCCTATGAACCATTAAAGAATTCTTAAAGGGTTCCTTCTGTCTAAGAGTGTACAGAAAGACACATAAATAACAGATAGCTCTAAATTCTGGACCACCAACCAAGCTTCCTTTGGAACAAATGGTGTATTTCCTTTTGTTTGTCAAAGTTGTCACCTTGTGAATGAAACCATATCACTATGTGAGGAAACTATATGCGTGCTGTGGTGGCTCAGTGGTTCAAGGCTGTGCATTATTGCCCAAAAAGTTGGGGGTTCAAGTCCCAGCGCCCCCAAGCTGCCACAGTTGACTTCTTGAGCAAGGCCCTTAACCCTTTCTGCTCCAGGTGCTCTATCATGACTGACCCCAACTTCCTAACAAAGCAAAGAATTTCACTGTAATGTAAAAGTGACAAAGCTTCTTCTTCTGTTATGCTCATCCACTTTCACATTCTTGTCTTGTTGAGTATTTGAGGAAGTAGATTCAATGGCGCTGAACACATTATAGCTTGTAATTCTTTTTTTCCTGCTAATAAGCTTAATTTTGTTTATTGTAAAATCTGAACTCAAATCAGAGTGGAAGCTCACCTTGTTAATTTCTAGCAATCAACTTATTACTATTCTGTCCATGTTTGACTGAACAGACACGTGGCCTATTGTTTGCTTCAGTGTGCGTCAGCAGTTCATTGGCATGAAGCTTGCCTTATGTGCCATGCCTTCTTAATGGAAGACTTGATTATGGAGTCAAGTAGAAGCAGTGAACCACTTAAGCAAGAGTAGTTCTTTGGACATGATTAAATTATTAGAAAGTATGTAGAATTGTAGCAAGCCAGCTTTTTCCATTATCCATCTCTCTCATTCTCTCACACTTTCTTGAGCTTTCTTCTCCCTCAAATAAATGCATATTATACTTCTTAACTAACAAAAGCTTCACAGAAGATACAGTACTGACACCGCTCATGCTCTTAGCTGTTTATACATCGAAGCATTCCTGATGTGTCAGTCCTGACAGAAACTTGAAAAGTGGAAATTATTTCTGTATGATAAGCAGCAATTATGTATGATAAGCTTTCTTTCTGTTTTAAACAGACAAGACTACATGGGCCTTAAATATGCCAGTAAGCATCAAAGTAACATATATATCATACATAAAGCAACTTTATATTAACAAAGTCAATAGACCAATTAAAATGTGCAACAGTTACAAAGCTGATAAACTGCAGAAGTCACTGATATATACCACTTTACATTATGTAATGGACATTTTCAAAGTAAGCGCCATGAATTAGCTTCTCTTTTAGGCAATGTGGCTTTCCACTATTTCAAATAGCAGATGTTGTATTTGTTAAGATGGGTCGATGATCTCAGTGATGTTGTCTCTCTGATGATTTTCTGGAACCTACTATTAACCAATGCTATTAGAGGGTGGCATCTCTGAATTATTCGGATGAGCAACTACTACTGGAGAGAGCATTGCCTGAGTCGATACATCTGTCAACATCTTTTTCTTTACGATGTTTGATGTCATCTTTTCTACATCGCTGAAAATGTTCCTTCTGGCCAAAAAAAAATATGTCACATTAATGTGTGCCAAGACATTTTTTAATGTCTTTTAAACATCTTTGTACTGAATTACTCTTGAATGTTATACTTAATGTTATACTTTTTGCTTTTTTTCCTCCCACTCACCTGAAAAAGAAAATCCTTATAGGGATAGATAGATAAATCACTTTATTCATCCCAGAGGGAAATTCACAAAATATAATATGTAAAATATAATATATACTGTATATCATATATGATTAATAGTGACAGCACAGTAACATCACCCACTTATTGTATTTTAGTTATAGAAACTCACCTGGATGGCAGATACTGTACAACCTCAGTTTGATGGTTGGAAAGAGTGAGAAATCACACGGCAAAGCCATGCGGCAGAGAAAGGGGTATCTGTGGGAGGTACCAAGGCTGAACAAGTTTAGAAAACTTAATAAAAATATCTAACATTATAAAAGGATACATCTTTGTTGTATTCTAATATTAAGCATTTTTTTTAGTCACAAGCATTGACTTGTTACTTTTAATACGCTATTTTTATAAGCTTCATTACCATCCTACGGGACATAAACACAATTATTAAGCCTTGCGAAGTGCTTTTTTAAGAACTTGACTTGCTCTTTCCATCCATCCCACACACACACATTTCCATTTATTCTTTAAATTTCTAATAAAGCGATCAGTCAGTGCGGCTCTGTTTGAGCGACAGATGAGATTGGCAGATTTGACGGCATGAAAAGAACAGAAGGCTGTTTTTTTCTCCACTGTTCGAGGATGTTTTCCTCCATATTTTTATGAAAGTGACAGCCTGCGCTCATCTTCATCCAACCGTATTTGAATATCCAGACCACTATTTTCCTGTAAACACTTTTGTCTCTGGCACTGAGTAAGGAAAATTGGTGTGTGTTCACATTCATTGTGTTTCCACCCCCCTTCTCCTTGTCTCCGCTCCAATTGGCCAGGGCTGCTATGACGCACTAATAGCAGCGACAGTAATTGACGCTAAATGTCAGTCTATGTTGATGATTCCCACTGAGGAGGCGGAGGGGTGGCGAAAGATTGACAGAGAAGATTTATGAATGAACAAGACAATGTACATGTCAAATTTCGGCTCCCTGGAGTGTGCTGTCTCCAGCGAGATGAATTTAGAACCAAGCCATTTAAAACACGATAAGTGGGTGATTTATTGTGCCGTGACTTACCAGTCATTCATCAAGGAAGGGATTTGGGGGGGATTTCACAGGTGAGTCATAGAAAACAGGCCAGGACAAACAAGTATGTTAAAAAATAACATTCAAGATGGTTTTTCTTCCTCCAATAGTACACCAAAAGCCAAGTAATTATAATCCCCATATATCATTAACAAACAGCCTCCCAGTCATGAAATAATCACAAAAAGTTTGCTAGGTTCATGAAAATACCTCAGAGGTTAACTGACATAATCTGACATAAAACAGTCTTAAACTGACCCAAGTGTGGACATCATGCATGGAAGTTAATGAAAACAATCATAAGATCTACATATTTCTTTAAAGGGTTGGGTTGAGGACTGGGATTTCTCCCATGCTCGTCTGTCTTTAGATTTGTGTATTTTATTGAATTTTTTGGTGTTTTCCTTTTTTCAAGCCCACTAATGACTATTTTTGTGCATGGACTTCATTTTAATTGTGTTGCACCAGAACTAATTTGGCCTGATTTGCTGCTAAATAAATCGAACAGGCGAGAACATTTAGTAAGAAGGAAGACTTTGTTCACGTATTTTGGCTGCTAAGAGCCATAATTTGGACAAGCAAGGCGCAATTTTAGTAATAGACAGTTTTCTGCCAGGGCACCAGCGGGGGGTGGCATTCATGACACGATTACATGAGCTGGGGGGGGTGCTAAAAATATGATCTTTTCCACTGTCATAGTAGGCACAGATGGCACCCACCCGCCTGTATGTGTGTGTGAGAAAGTGGGTGATGAGTAATGGGCGAGAGGCATCTCAACCTTATATTTAATTACGATAGTCTTTATATATAGTGAGCAGAGGCACTAAAAGTAGGGCCCAGCTGTGCACTATTTTTGAGCAGCAGGCAAAGGCTAATTTGTCGCCTTGTTTTGTTACTCTGACTGCCTTGCATGGAATCATGGGTCAGTGAAAGGAAGCTTGACATAACAGTATGAACTAATTTCCTCTTTTATCAAAAGCAGCAGAAACACCTGAGATGGAAGAAAGGATTAGTTAGACACATGCTGGGGAAGCATCAGTTGTGCATAAATTCAGCTTTTCAAAACAGTGCTTTATTCACTGCTTAGTAACTATCTACTTAACATATTCCCAAACAAATACAGATATAATAGAAATTACAAGGAGTAGTACATTTTCTTGGGACAAATAACCAACTGTCATAGCAAGACATTTCATGTGTAAGTCCAGTGCCTTGCATAGGTATTCACCCCCTGTTACAATGTGGCGCTGAAAGGAACTTCAGCCCCACAAAGCTGAGCTTCATAGAAGAGTGGTGTGAAGAAAGTCCATTTGAAGACACAGCAAACATGTGTAAAAGGCTTCTCAGGTGTGATGAGACCAAAATTAAACTTTAAGTGCTACATAGGGTGGGTGCTCATCACCCTGAGAACACCTTCCCCACAGTGAAGCATGGAGCATGTTGTGTGGATGCTTTTCATCAGCAGAGACTGGGAAACTGGTCAGGGTTGAGGGAAAGATGGATAAAGCCAAAAACAGGTTCCAGTCTGCAAAAGACTTGGCACTGGCCCAGAGGTTCACCTTCCAACAAGATAATCCTGCCAAAGCTACACTGAAGTGATTCAAAACCAAGAACCTGAATGTGTTAGAATGGCCCAGATGGACCTCAATCCATCTGGGAATCTGTGGCAAAACTTGAAAATGGTGTCTGCAAAATGCTGTAAATGTAAATGTAAGGTGCTAACTTTCCTCTTCCACATTCAGTGGATTCAGAAAGTATTCAGACCCCTTTTCTTGTTGCACACTTTATTGTGCTGTGGACTTGATTTTTAATGGCTATAATTGCTAGTTTTTCCCGTCAGTCTACACTTAATTGGCCATAATGATGAAGTGAATTATTATAGATTTTTCGAAAATTAATTAAAAATCAAAAACTGAAAACTTTTATTCACAAAAGTGTTCTAATACTTTGCTGTGGCACTCCAAATTATGGTCATCCTGTTAGCTTTAATTATCCTGAAGATGTGTCAAGAACTCAATTGGAGTACACCTGTTGCAATTTCAATTGATGGGACAAAGTTTGGAAAGGTATCTGTGGATCTCGGCGTTCAAATTGTGGCAAGGCATAGATCAGGTCAAGCATATAAAACAATTTCTAAGGCTTTGATTATAGACATACTCAGACAATTTGTTTTAGCAACCTAATTAACATAAAATTAAATCAAACCAAATACATAGCCAGC
>CM075011.1:5277829-5290669 GCA_037576675.1 Pangasius sanitwongsei
GCCACTGGCTTGCTCATTAGGGACAAATTCACAGTGATAAATTCAAATATTTATAATATATTTTTTGTTAATCCATTAATTTCTGTAAAGCTGCTTTGTGACAATGTCCATTGTTAAAAGCGCTATACAAATAAAACTGAATTGAATTGAATTTGAGTGTTTCCAGGACAGTGTTCCCACAGTGACCTCAATAATTTTGAAATGGAAGAAGCTTGGCACAACCTTGAACCTTCCTAATTTGGCCATCTGGGAAAGAAGGGCCTTGGACAGGGAGGTCAGAAAGAACCCAACAGAAAGAACGCTACAAGAGCTCCAAAAGTCCTGTGCAGAGATAAGAGAACCTGTTGGATTGTGCAATGGGGGTGCTTCTCAGAAGCAGAGACATGGAGACTGGTAACAATTGAGGGACGGATGAATGCAGTCAAACACAGGAACATCCTTGAAGAAAACCTCTTCCAGAATGCAAGAAAACTCAGACTGGGGCGACAGTTCACCTTTCAACACGACAATGGCCCTAAGTATACAGCCAAAACAGCACTGGAGTGGCTTCGGGGCAAGTCTTTGAATGTCCTTGAGTGGCTCAGCCAAAGCCCAGACTTAAACCCCATCAAACATCTGCGGAGAGACCTGAAGATGTCAGTTCACAGACACTCGCCATTCTGACTGATGGAGTTTGAGGGAATCTGCCATGAAGAGTGGGATAAACTACGCAAATCCAGATGTGCAAAGCTTGTAGAGATGCATCCAAGAAGATATGTAGCTGTAATTGCTGTCAAAGGGGTTTCTACAAAGTATTAAATAAAGAGTCTGAATGCTTTTGTGAATAAGAGATTTCAGTTTTTTGATTTTTAATTCAATTTTGAAAATCTCTAAAAACACGTTTTCACTTCATCATTATGGGAGATTAAGTATAGATTCATGGCTAAAAATGTCAGTTATATCCATTCAAAATCGAACCCACAACACAATAAAGTGTGCAACGAGTAAAGGGGTCAGAATACTTTCTAAATCCACTGTCCAGGAGAGAGTGACACCATCCCTCGCACCCAGCGAGGACAGTTTTGCTCTCTTGGACTTGGCCATGAATGACTGTTGCATTGCTGGGATTCGACCCTTTGTTACATTTAAGTCAAAATGGGAACATAATTGCTGTAATATTAATGTGAGCAGGATTCCCACATTCATTAGAGAAACTGAGCTGGATATGTAAAGTTCCAGACCAGTGAACACGTTAGCCTTGTTTACTGTATTTCTGTCCCCGATTCACCTCGAAATATTAGTTTAAAAGTAGGAAAAACAAGCTAATTAGCAAAGCATTATGTAGACAGCCTTCAGCAACAGAGGGTCATTTATGTGACAGTGATATTTATGCTACTTATGCTTGAAAGAACTGTGCAGTAATTATCGACGCTTGCTCTCTTTCAGCCTGTTCTGCATCTCATGTTTGTTTTTTCTGGTCAGACAGCCATGGTCATTTGCAGGTGGCAGGCAAACATAGACATATGGTGGATTCATTTACTCCTCCTGTGCAATCATTTGTCTAGAGCACTTTCTGGCCTAAACAGCATCTACTAGGCCTCTCTGTAAATGTAACTTTAAAGTATTGCTAATTTGTTCCTAGACAGAAAATCAAATAACCTCAGATTATTACTGTGTCACCAACCATCTCTCCACTCATTACTTCCTCTCTTAACATCTAATCAATTCCCTTCACAGACAGTCCATCACACTCTTACGGCCCCATCTAGCTCTTCCTTACTTTTTGTGTAATTAATATCCTGCACAGAGAGAGAGAGCGCTAGAGGGGGGGAGGGAGAGAGAAATATTTCACATCTTCAACAGGAAATCCATATCTGGAGTTGGCCAAGTCGACCGAACTGTTGCCATGGGAACCGTTGCCAGCTGTTGACCGTTTGCATGGCCAGGCTTTCGGCAAATGCTCAGGGAAAACTAGAAGAACTCCATTATATAAGCACAACTCTCGCTCTGTCTTTCTTTTCTTTTTTTCTCGTTCTATGACGCAGGTGATTTGCAAAGTGCAAGGAAAAGTTCAGTTGCTATTCATCAAACTCGTTGTACTCTGCAAATTCATCTTCTGAATTGCACTGAGCTCAAACCCAAAGGCTAGAGGGTCCGGATGTCCGCAATGTCCAGATTACTCCAGTCCAAGGTGAAATTTTGCTAGTGATTTTTAGTGCTTTTTTTAAGTTTTAATTTCTACAACTTATGCATGGTGCATGCAATAAATAATTGTTGCATCAAAAACATGCATCAGTGGATAGATTATGTGTGCAACGTGCAACATGCATAGTGCCCTTTGCAGAAAGCCCTTATAATTTTCCTTATAAGCCCCAAGTTCCTGTTTTACAGTGAGAGTTTAATCCCCTCAGCAGTATCATACAGCAAAATGCTGCATAAACAGTCCACATCCTTTCTCCCCTGTTGCTGGCTTGGTCATGCTGATATTTTTTCTTGCTGCAGCAGGCTGATTGTTTGATATTTTTCTGCCAGTTCCTTGAGGCTGACTGAGCAAGCTGGGCTTTGCACAGGAGAACACAGGGAGAACACCTATACAACAACCTCCTCTGCTCAGACAAAGCACAAGGTCATTGGTAAATCACTCTTCTCACACCAGAGCATTAGTCTAGAGGGCTGTACTAAAACCATTAGGTGATCCCTCTCTCCATGCACGATCATATTATGTTATTTTCAAAATTAGAATTGGATCAGGGTATACAGGATGTAAGAGGGAAAGATGGGAGAAAAGTTACAAAAAAAAGTAGGTCTTTTTTGTTGTTGTTGTTTTTGGGTTTTTTTGTACTTAACTTCCGGTGGTCCAAAAAAGACTCCTGCCTCCACCTACTGACCATATTGAATATTGCAACCATTACTCAGACTGCAACACATACAGTGACTTATAGAATGTGGGTTTTTTGGTGTGTGTGTGTGTGTGTGTGTGTGTGTGTGTGTTTGTGTTGTTTGTTTAGTTAAGTTGGTTGGTTTTTTTGTAGATTTGTTTTTCTTTGAGGAGTTTGTTTTTGTTTGTTTGTTGTTTTGTGGATTTATGTTGGTTTTTTTATATTTTTCATTTGTTTGTTTTTTCAGTGTTTTTTTTTTCAGTTTGTTTTGCCTTTTTGTTTAGTCTTAGGTTTCTTCATAGGGGAAATTGTTTTTGTTTGTTTGTTTTTTTGTGTTTATTTTACTGATGGATATTTTTGCTGCTCTTTGTTTTTTGTTTGTTTTGTCAGGGGAAGTTTATTTTTTGTTGATTTTTGCGGTGTTTTGTTGTTCTTATTTAAGGAATGCCTCTTGTATATAGTGCTAGTCACTATATAGTGTGCCCTCACATTCACACACATTCATTATTATTATTATTATTATTATTATTATTATTATTATTATTATTAATGTTGTTGTTATTATTATTTAGCATGCCACCTATTAGAATGGAGAGATCCCTCATCACTGATGTCCCTAATAAATAAGCTTCTTTATCTTTCACCTGGAAGTATAGGTGTGTGAGAGCCACATGTATGGCACATCACAATAGCCTAGCTGATCCTGCTAATCAGTTACTGTAATGTTGCAGACTGCTCTTGCTGGAATTACCAGTACCAAAGGTGGATAAGGCTATGTGCACAATGAAAGCAAATTCAGTGCCTAAAATTTTACTCCCAGTCATTTTCAGTGTGATGTAGAGAGGACCTCTCTTCATTTGAGCTACTTTTCCTATTATATAAATGACAAGCAGACTAATCCAGACTCAGTGAGTTACCTCTATCCAAGCGTAAATAAGCACCATTGCTTGCGATGACAGCTTCCCTGCCAAAAAACATGAACAAATAAGGTAATTAGAGCAGTATCACAGTTTCCCATGCAGTAGGACCCAAAACTTCATGATTACAAAAATAAAACTATAAGAAATCTCACCTGTCAGATATTACTACATACATACTTAAGGCTACAAATAAAATGACTAGCCAAGCTAGATAGTTAGCTAGCATAAATAAAATAAATATTTATTTATTTGAAAAACACACTTTCATGACCAAAATGTTGTTCTTCTTCTCTTCTTCTCAGTTTTATCTGGGCTTAGGACCAGCACTGCGAGTGCACTGTCATATGCAGCCCCAGGGGCTAGGGTTGGTTCCATGGCCGGGAATCGAACCCAGGTTGCAGCATCAAGAGCACCAAGGCTTAGCCACTAATCCTCCATGGAACTAAAATATTTGTTGATAATTAATATGTATGACTCATGCTAGAATTTTGCCTCATTATTACTAAGTTTCGCTAACGTCTAGCTAGCTAATGTTAGCTGTTCTCTAAAACCAAAATGACATTACACCACGACTGGCTATTATCACCTGATCTTTGTTTTACCCTGGTGTGACGCTCGCCAGTGTGAAGCAGAGTTACTGTCACCACTCCAAAGGGGATTATTTTCAACGCAAGCTTAATGTTGAAAGGTTACCAAGGTTAATGTTAGGGTTAAAGGCAGGGCTAGCTGTTGAAGTTTCTCTAACAATTCATTCATCTGGAATCCAATGAAAGCACTCGTTCTAATTCCCATTACATGATTCTACATGAGAGCAGGCTAATTTAGGCACAGGGATGAATATAAACCTATTATCTCATGTACTTTTACTGTAATTATCTAGACAATTCAAACCATCATCTTAATGAGTAAGGGGGCAGTTTGACTAATTCAGGGATTTTTTTTTTTTTTTTTTAAGAGAACGGACAAGAACATCACTAAAGGAACAGGGGAAACTGGATGAAAAGTGGAAGTACAAATTTAGAACTGAGGCAGACATTTTTGGTCGATGAGCCATGACGTTATGATTAAGGTCAACTGTTCAGCAGTGAGCTTTTATCTGTCAGGCTGGACGAGCGCCATCAGACTAAACTTCACTTCTCACACACACACAGTAAGTCTGTCACTCAATCTCCCTATCTCTCTCTGTAATTCTGTCTGTCTGTCTTTCTGTCTGTCTCTTTTTCTCTGTCTGTCTATTTGTCTGTCTCTCTGCCCGTCTCTCGCTGTGCCTCTGTATGTCTCTCTCTCACTTTCCCAAGATTCAAGTAGCTTTATCGGCATGGTAAAAGGCCTTTCATTGCCAAAGCATTGGTAACCTTAAATTACAGACATAAACATTTACACACAATTTAAAAAAAAAAAAAGTTCAATAAAATAATAGCAATAAGCAATTGCTTAGCATCAGATTGAAATCTTTTTCATGGGTTGTGAAGTGGGGAAAAATGTCCCTAATTTGTGTATAATTATTGTTGTCAAAAAGTGCAGTTGTGTTTCCACTTCATTTTGTGTGCCGGTCTTCTTTTGGTAGCCAGGTCTGTCTGTGTGTCTGCCCGTCTCTATGATAAGGTTGTGATCACTGAGTCTGTACATGGTCAGGACTTTTTTTAGTTCAGGATCAGTCACTGTGCTCAGGTATTCTGCCAGTTTATATTCTCTGTTTAGGGGCAGATAACGTTCTAATTTACTGTGTTGAGCTGTCGCTTCTGTCCAATGTTTTAGATATTTTTCTTTTTGTGTTTTAATAATTTGATTTGGTCGATCTGGGGTTTGGCTGGACATGTTTTGGATTGGAAAGAGCTTCTCTCTGGGGTTAGCTCTTGGTATCTTAGGGCTTTGTGATGGAGGGTCTCTGTATCACTATTTTTTTTAGGTGGGCATGGAATTTACTTTTTTTTTTTTATTTTAATTATTAGTGGGTACAGTCCTAATTCTGGTCTGCAGGCATTATTTGGAGCTTTTCATTGTACTTAAAGTATATTATATTGGGTGTTTGTCTCATTTAGTGAACTTTTGGTTTGTGAGCCGACCCCAGCCCTCGCATCCATACAGCACGATGGGTTCTAGAACCAACTGAATTATTTTTAGCCAGATTCTGATTGGGATGTTACTTTTGATATTTTTCTTAATAGTGTAAAAAGCCCTTCGTGCTCTTTCACTCAGGTCATTCACAGCCTTCTGAAGTTCCCTGTGTTGTTAATGACTATACCGAGGTATGTGTAGTTCTGAGTGCATTCAAGGAGCAAGCGGTCTAATTCGAAGCTATGATGTCTTTTTCAGAATATCATTACTTCAGTCTTTTTGGGGTTAACTGACAGTGTCTGATAAAAGGTGTGCAGGAGGTTAAGATGCTGTTGAAGACTTCTTTTGTGGGTGAGAACAGCACCAGATCATCTGCAAACAGGAGGCATTTGACTTCAGTGTCTAGTAGAGTAAGACTAGGTGCTGCAGACACACACACACACACACACACATTATAATTAGTAATTAATATAGATAAATAAGTCTCCTACAGGTACTAAACGTGACCCATAACTCCAACTTGTTACTTTAATTCATACTAGTTCAATACTAGTTACTTTATTCTCACTTGTTCTTCACTTCAGTGATTATGGATATACCTTGTTTGATATTGCCTGCTTGTGAATTGACCTATGCTGTGGATTTTGACTAGCCTCTAAGAAACACAGATTATCCACTGAAGCAAGTGTGAGACTTGGGCATAAACTGTTTTTTGGAAAGAGAAAATCTTTAGAGTATCCATGTGGGAGCATCCGCAGCAGCGGAGAATGAGACAGAAGTGCAAGAAAGCTCCAAGCAGAAGTCGAGCATCAGGATGACTCAAGCAGCTCCGGAGGGCGAGTGAAGCCACAGCAGTAGAAATGCGTCAGCATCAGGCATTGGCATCATGTGCACGTACAGCTCGAGAGAGAGAGAGAGAGAACAGATCATTAAGTATTAGGTACGGCTTCAATACATGCCAGTTTAGCTTTATATACAATATGCATCTGCAACAAAATGGATTAGATACTCTTGAGAATTATACATTGAGTCCTCGGTCTGCATGTATGTGCATTATCTTCACATGCTTGTTAATCTCTTATATAAAAAAGAATGCATGTGCGAAAACTGAGCCGTCATTGCATGTGTGCTTGAATGGAGATGAATGCAGTAAACACTGATCTACATGTACAATTTGACCGTTATTTACTTTTTTAGCTATTATTATATCTTGTTCACTTTTCTCTCTCTCTCTCTCTCTCCCTCTGTCTCTTTGCTTATTTACTGCTCCTGCTCCTCCTTCTGGTGCTCTATTCCTCTCTCATTGAAGTCTACTCAAGGCCTTCTGTCTGCAGTACGTGTGGCACACGCAGGAATCAGTGAGAGCAGAAAAAGCACGAGTAAGAGCTGCTGTCCTGTTTTTACACAACACATGCATCACTTTATCTTTTATACCATATGATTCCCACGGTCTCGGTTGAGGCGTAGTGGAGACCGCGCCTTTTCTGTTGCGGCTCCTGCACTCTGGAATGTGTTACCATTATCTATAAAATCCTCATCAAGCATGGACATTTTTAAAAAGGACTTGAAGACCTATTTATTTTATCAAGCTTTCGGCATTTGATTAGGTCGGAGAATTGTGAAGGATCGGCTGTATGCTTTTCTTGATGTTATGTCTTCTTGTTATTTTATGTTTCCATGAACTTTAGTATTTTTATTATCTATGGACAGCACTTTGGTCCATTTTAATGGTTTTGAAAGTGCTTTATAAATAAAAGTTGAGTTGAGTTGATTCACAGTATGATCATAAAATACCATCAATTTAATCAGTGGTTAAAAAATACTAGAATTTGGTTTTATGTCTCAGTATTAGAGGGTTTGGTTTTATGTCACAGAATCAGTGGCTCTGTGGCTTTTGTGGGATTTGAACCCACAAGCTAGCGGTCATACCCCTCACATGCCACTGCACATGGAGCAGAAGTTGAGATTCAACACTCAAAGCACAATATTTATTAAATAACGACACGTTTTTGGGTTTATTATTAGGCTTAGATGATGTGTCCACCGTACAAGTGTGTAAGACGTTACTATAGAAACGATAACGTATTAAAACAAGCACATTAATATAAACCTGTGGTTTGAATTACAGCCACATGACTATCAGAGCTGCTGTTAAAGAAAATTAATCAACATCTTCTGACCAATCAGAATCGAGATTTCAAAGAGCACTGTGGTTTAATTTTAAATCATTTTAATGTATTGCTGTAGTAAAAATGTTGTCTTTTTTTTTTTTTTAGTAGTGGACATTTGGACTAAAACTGAACAGGCCAAATACACCTATGTCACATTTGCGTGAATAAAATATTTTTTTTAATATTTGACTAAATGTATTCAGATCAATAGTCCTGTTTGAAGCCATCTGTTACACTTGAATTAATGTGGATCCTGAATAGGTGGCCACAGAGTTCAGTCGTTTCCCCTGCTTTTAAACATAAGAGGAGCTGAGTCATGATGTAGATATAGTAGCTGCTAAATCAGAGCAGGAAGAACCCATGAACATGCTTATTTGGTTGAAGGAAACTTTTTTTTTTCTGACCACTCACATTCTAGCTGACAACAGGGGAACATGATTCATGGATTTTTTTTTTTTTTACTTTGTGGAAGGTGAGCCCTAATAGCACACGGCCTCCATTACGCTTAACCGTGGCAGCTGGAGAGTTTGTTTTTCTCAGATACAGTAGGGAAAGTCAGAAAAAATAGACAGTTTCCGTTCCTTCTGACCTCATTCATCTGCTGACGCACTTATCTGGGTTTTTTTTTTAAAGCATTGCAGCAATGAGGCTGTTTTTCCAAAAAATTAGTCTCGGCCTTAGTGAGCAGCCTTTTTTTCTTAGTTCTTTATGACAAAGAATATTGTAGGCTATTATCTTATCATAATTGTGCAAATGAACCATTAGCATATTGTATCTATTAATGTAGTAGTTTAGTGTAATAATAATAATAATAATACTATAATCATATATTGACTATTAATACTGGCACACACATTATTACAGACGTTGTGATTACTGGATATTGTCTGTATATTATTTGTATTCATGTTCCAGAGAACCTAAATTGCTCAGTGGTTAAGGCTGTGGGAGCTTGATCAGAAGTAAATGAGAAGGTTGTGAGTTCACAGAAGCCACATGAAGCAAACGAAGAAAAGTCCTGAGCAAACCCCAAGACATACAGATTAATAACAAATTAAAAGAAAGAAAGCTCCAGAATCCCCCATAGGTTTTCATTCAGGTTGAGATGCCTGTGAAGGCCACAGCATATGATTTACATCATTTTAATCCTCACTGAACCATTCAGAGAGCCTTCGTGCCCTGTAGATGTAGAGCCGTCCTGGAAAAGAACACCCCCATCAGGATAGAAATGTATCATCATGGGATAAAGGTAGGATAAAGGTG
Source organism: Pangasius sanitwongsei (assembly GCA_037576675.1). Taxonomy (NCBI): domain Eukaryota; kingdom Metazoa; phylum Chordata; class Actinopteri; order Siluriformes; family Pangasiidae; genus Pangasius; species Pangasius sanitwongsei. The sequence goes on from CM075011.1 coordinate 5,287,100, forward strand.
GAGGAACTTGGCCCGAAGCCATGCCAGTAAAAAGAAATGCCTTCCACAGTGTGACAAAAACTGTTTTTTCATTTGTGACCCTTTAATATGTGTTGTAGGCCTGCTGTAAAAAATATCGATCTCTCTGACGTAAATCTGGAGTGCAGGAACTTCCCAGCGAGTTTCAGAGTAAAAGGTGCTGAACTCAGGTCTTCGTGTACCAAGTACACACAATACGTCAGCACTCACCCTCTTAGAGAGCGAGACTGAGAGAGTGTGAGGTAGACAGAGAGCAGTAGGCGATTATTAAAAGAATCTCAGGTCAGTCTTTGAAAGAAACTTCAGTGACGTGAGTTGAACTGAGATGTGTGAATTCGTTCTGCTTGGGCATGTTATTAAAAGACTGCTGCCTGACAGTAGAGGCCAACTCACCAACGCCACGCTTCAAGCACATCGGGCTGTGTGACCTGACTAACTTCTGAAGTCAGGTTAACACCGGCTGCTAACAACATTGGATAACAACAGTGAATGAAATTTTTGTCCCTTTGCTCATCTCTCATTTGCTCATTTCATGGTTTGTGATTATTGCCTATGGTAGTGCTGCTGCCTCACAGCTCCAGAGATAATGGTTCGAGGTTACTGTCTGTCTGGTGTTTCATATGTTCTCCCCAGTATCCTCTGGGTTCTCCTGTTTTCTCCCACTGTCCAAAAACATGCAATTAGGTGGTACACGAAATTGCCACTAGGTGTGAACGTATGTATGAATGGTGCCTTGCAATGGACTGGCATCCCATCGAGCGTGAATTCTCCCATCTTCTTACCTGATTTCCTCCACACCCTGACAAGAAGAAAGCACTTCCTGAAGATAAATGAATTAATGATTATTGCCTAGTCCTCCTGTTTGGTTGAATAAAATGTGCTCAGCACTTGCATCCATCTGTCTGCCAGTTCTGAGAGTCCTACAATGATCTTATAACATTACACACTGTATATTGGGCTGTATTCAGAGCTGCACATGCACTACAGTACTGTGCCAAAGTCTTAGGCACCCTATTTTTTGAAGTACAATCTTTGTTATGGATTTTTATTTTATGACTTCTACATTATTGATTCAGTACAAAAACATTTTAGATTCCAAACATTAGTTTTCCAGCACAAAATTAAATGTTACAGAAAAATGTTTGTATGTCAGTAAAGAAAGCAGTAGATTACATAAGAGACACTTTTCAGACAAAAAAATATAACGAAGGCTGCTGGGTTTCGCTGCAAAAATAAGAAGCGTGTTGACAGTCAAAGTCTCCAGAAGAACTGCGGCTGCTTCTGTAAGATGCTCAGTAACACTTCCAGCTCATTTCCTTATAAAACTGCACACATTATACCTGAGACTTTTTTTTTTTTTTTTAAAGCGAAGGATAGTCACACCAAATATTGACTTTGTTTCATTTATTACTGTTTACTGCTCTTTATAGTATTGTAGAAACATTTAATTTCATTATTTTTGAAGGCATCTTTGCTCTACAGCATTTCTTCACGTGTGCCTAAGACTTTTGCACAGTACGGTACATACATGAGTAGTTATTATGGAACTTCTGCCCCTCTGTATTCAAACCTCAGATGTACATACCTGCAGATTTAAGAGCTACTCTGTCAGAGTTGCATAAGTTTGCTGAAAACAGAGGTGTGTCTCACTTACATGCAATTCGGACCTTGGACTTAAGTCAACCCTCGTTACGCACTATTGGTTCCATTAAGGAAATGTATTAAGTCACGCTCCACTGTTTGACAGTTTGTTGTAACCACAACATGCCATGCTGTAATTCATGTTTTGGCATGTAAATACACTAAAAAAGAACTATGCATCAAATGAAATCATTACAAAATAGCTCAGAACATGATATAAAATACAGGTGTTACAGGTGTTTTTCACCCCTGCCTAAGTTTCATGCTTGCTGACATTATAGTCCAAGTTCATCATGCAAAATAAATGGATGTGCTGGATCAAGTGCTATTCTATAAGCCACTGAATAATGAGGGTGGAAGCCATATTGTTTAATTAGCTTACCATCATATTAATTCTTATATCTTATATCATCTTTTTTTATTGGTTTATTTTTAAATTGTCTCTTGCTTTCATGTTACATTGCATTACATTTTTTAAAATGAAATCTACATCTTCCGTCTGCATATTCACACCCCGATTTTTCCAGACTTAAAGCCAACTGCCTGTGTTTAAAGGCAGTGGTCTAGATGCTATTGAAAAACCCCATCACAGACCTACTTGCTACTCAAAAAAAAAAAAAAAGAAATCTCAGAAATCTTTTAATATTCTGAATGGGGAGTGCAGAAAAATGAACATAAGCCAGCTTTGAATATGAGAAACTTTCCCTGTCCAAATATTAGTGTAACTTTCGGACTCAAGTCTCCATAAATGTTCATTAATCATAATTAATCCTCATATCTAATGCTAGCCTGCTAGCTAACATGAACACTAAGCACACAAAATTTTCAGCCATATTCAAAAATACTGAAATCTCAATCTAAAGCTAGCTTTCAGGCAAACATAAAAAAATAAATAAAATAAAATTTTTGAGAGGAATTTTTAAGTTAAATTCGTGAATGTTCATAATCCTCACTGCTAATATTTGTGATTTTTAATGCTGTAATGTTAAAAATGTTCATAATCTTTACTGCTAATGATAGCTAGTTTACTAAGTTAGCATGACTGGATTTCTGAGGTTTCATTTCTCTGCTAACCCTGGCTAACATGAAAGAGTGTGTGTGTGTGTGTTTTTTTTTTAAATTGTCATATCCATAACTATTCATAATCTTCATTGCTAACCCTAGCCAGCTAGTTAACATGACCTAACATGTCTGCTAAGGAGACTCATGCTAGGATATTCATAAACCTAACATAAGCATACCTGCATGGGTTTCTGAGAGAAACCTTTAATGTTTGAGTGTAGTCATAAAACTAATTTTGAGAGGCCAGAAATCTTTCAGTAATACCCGAATGCCTTCTTATATGTGTTTATGTTGTATTTACACAGACTGAGGATAACTGTAGCCTGGTGAGTCAATTGACTACATAAAGTGTTCAAGGAAATAAAGTCTTAAACTATTTTATTTTAGTTATCAGATAAATAATTGATTACTTATGTTTCATTGCACCCCTCAGCTTGGGTAAAGAGTAAGATTAAGAAGAGACATGCTAATGCTTAACATGAACACTGCTCCATGCTAATGCTAGCTAATCATGGATTTAAAAAAAACTACAACAGCTATTTTAACTAGAAAACAAAAATAGCGTTATAGAAGTTTTATCAGAAAAAAAGCTTAGAAATGTGAAATCAAGTCAATCAAATCAAGTGGAGTTTATTGTCATTTCAACCATATACAGCCAGTTAGTACATAGTGAAACAAAACAACGTTTCTCAAGGACCAAGGTGCTATATAAGACGAGCACAGAACAACACAGAACTACAAGGGACTACATACATTTATACATAAAGTGCACAAGTACAAACATGTGCAGACAGCACAAGACAGTACAATGACTACTGGGATAGACAATGGGCACAGTAAGTCCCAGTG
>CM075011.1:5290769-5303584 GCA_037576675.1 Pangasius sanitwongsei
CATTGCTACACAGTCGTGAGTCAGCAGAGTGAACAGCAATGGACTGAGCACACAGCCCTGTGGGGCCCCAGTGCTCATTGTGGTGGAGTTGGAGATGCTGTTCTCAATCTGGACTGACTGAGGTCTCCCAGTCAGGAAGTCCAGGATCCAAACGTGCTTTCACACCAAAATCTCTTCTGAGTTGGAAAATTGTGTTGATTTTATAAAAAAAGATTGTGATAAACTATGATATAACATCAATGAATAAACAATGTAATTGCAACTTAGAAGCTATTAGCCCCACCAGTCCCGGTTATTTCCAGCACTGGGATAAATTGGCTAGTACATTTTGCTGTCGTGTAGAAAGAAGAAAGCTTCATCTATATTATTTGATCTGCCGCTTTGTACTTCCGTAAACATGAACAGGATGTGTTTATTCCTCTAAACAGAGCTGATGGTAACGCAGAGCTTCTTTGCATAATCGTATTGCGACAATATCATTTGTGGCGTAAATTTAATTTGGATGAGAATATGGACTGTAATCAGACTGAAATACTCTTTACTTTCTTTTTTCTTTATTCACTCTGTCCCATTCACACACAGGAAGTCAGTAATGGTCACATAACACTGGGAGGCAGACAGCTAAAATAGTCCTTTGTAAGACAGAATAAATGGCATTCACGCAGCGAGACAGAGATGAAGGAAATTATTCGTCAGACCCCCTAATGCAGGATGCCATTAGGCTGAATGTGTGTACCTTGTAAGGAAGAGTCAGTGTCTATTAGTGAAGAGATTCGGCTTTGTGCAGGTATAATTCGCTACACCAGCATTACATAAATCCTTTAGCCTTACATCACCTTAACACAAGCTCTTTTTCTGCAATAACCTCATTCATGAACTTTGTTGTCATATGCACAGTTTTTTTGCACAATGAAATTCTTAGTTTGACAAGTGACCCTGACCCCTTCTGCTCTCCTGACCTGCCTGATCCATCCTGATGCCCTACTTCTGGTTGGAGTTGTCAGCGGTTGGAGATTGCTCTGTGCTGCTGGGAGCGGCCCCACATGGACGGCATGAAGATCATTGAGATTGGGGTTGGTGCCGCTTGGGGACCCTGGAGATGGCTTTGGACTCCAGTTCATATGGGGAGTTGTATTGTAATGGCTTGGAACTGTGATTACCGTGGTGGCGTTGGGGCTGCAGTTGCCGCGAGCAGTTTTGCACTCAGGTCTCCATCAACTGACAGTGGATAGGTTCAACAAAACAGGCTTCATGTGAAAACTGTAATGAATTTCCTGGTTACACAATTGCACTATTTGTCCAAGTAGTACACAGTTATAGAAGGGAATTAGGGAAGTGGTAGCTCAGTGGTTAAGACTTTGAACTCCTGATTAAAAGGTTGAGAGTTCAAATCCCAGCACCTCCAGCCTGCCACTGCTGGGCCCTTGAGCATGGCCCTCAACTGCTCAGTTGTATAAATGAGATAATTGTAAGTCGCTCTGGATAAGGGCGTCTGCCAAATGCCATAAATGTAATTATTTATAATTGCACCATACGGCGTCACCCACATGAGGTTTTGAGTCTGGTTCCTCTCAAGGTTTCTTCCTCGTGTCATCTCAGGGAGTTTTTCCTTGCCACCATCACCTCTGGCTTGCTCATTAGGTATAAATTCATACATTTACAATTTATATCCTTAAATGTTTTTTTTTTTCTCTGTAAAGCTGCTTTGTGACAATGTCCATTGTTAAAAGCGGTATACAGATACAATTGAATTGAATTAGTTCTCATGGGTACTGCAGTAAAAATAAATAAATAAATAAATAAATAAAACAGACAATTTAACAGCAATGCTCAAAATGACATTGAATGTTTGAGGTATTTGTGCAATATTGTGCAAAACATTCATGCACGTGAACTCGTAAAAAACCAACATATGAGAAATAGACCTACATCAATCCTACACTAGTCAGCTAAGACGTTGTGGACTATAAACCTGCAAACACAAGGGCAAATTTGCAAGTGAAATACTTGCAAATGGTTAATGCTGAGGTGAAGTGTTAGCAGTTATGCTTTTCTTCCGTTCAAAATTTCCAACCCGTCACTTTACGCAACATGATTTGGATTGCTAACACAAAACTGTGAATGCTACACCAATTTTACAACAGTCCTACACACATTATTTCAGAGGCTCTGTAATATCCTCAACCAACCTTGACCCTTTACATAACTTTACATAACTATAACACCAAGCATACAATAGTCTTTAGAGAATTAAACCATCCCTGCACCAAGACAAAAGCACTTGCAAATAAGTCACTGCATCCAGAGTCAAGTAGTTTCAGTCCAGTAACACGCAGACGCAGGGGTTAACCAAGGCTGAAGAAGAATCTGTCTGACTTCCACTGAGACGCTCTTATTCCCTCCGACACTTGCATTCTCTATGCTAATGAAAAGAGGAAATGCAAACCAGAGAGGCATTAGGAGCATTACTGATGAGAGGGCTTCTACAGAGATGAAAACCTCTAAGCAACATTCCTTTGTGAGACTGATTTCTCATTTATAAACAAAACACAGGGCTAGAAGTCAAAAGCCACACTGAAATCAATTACAGTGTACATTTGCATTAAGCACTCTGGACAGTTAGGTTTAAAGGCTGATGTGACCTGTACTCTGGCCACTCGAAACTGGTGGTTCTTGTGCTCATGAATAATAATAATAATAATTAAAAAAAAAAACATATTAAACATTGAATTAAATGCAGTTTAAGGTGTGAATACAAAACTGTAGAAAGAAGAAAGAATTTAGAGAACTTTTGCTGATGATCCAAGAGAGGAGTGAAGGGGTCATGAAGTACAAAGAGGAATCAAGGAGGTCCAGGGCTGTAGTGATGAACGCTATTATCAAGTCCAAGACAAGTCCAAGTCTAGGACTAGCTGAGATTAAGTCAAGACAGAGTGTTAAGGGGGATTGAGGCCAAGACAAGACTGACAAGATCAGATGAAAGTGAGACCAACTCAAGATCAAGACTGAAAACCATCAAAAAGGCAGCCTTTACTTCAACTAGTTGGTATCATTCATGCATTGCACCAATGATTAGGCTATCATTTCTAAAATAAGGAACTTCAAGACAACATGAACACTATTTATACAAACTCTCAGTTTACAGCTGTTACATCTACGCCTATGTTGAACACCACTTCCGATAACTCCACATGGCCTACAAACATGGCTGCCAAGGCCTCCAACTCCCATCACCCACATTCTCCTTCACTTGATTACTTATCACAGTCACCTGGAGTCAGTTATACAGCCACAGTACTTAAGACGCTCATTCCACTCACTCAATGCAAATATACACTCAGTGGTTTAAACGTGTTGTTTAAAAATGTATTCCAAATTACTCAGTCATAAAAAGTGTAATCAGTAACATAATCCAAGTATCACAATATGAAAGTAATGTAATCTGATTAGTTTTGGATTACTTCATGGTCACATATGTAAATAAAGTCAAGAGACTTTTCATGTTTCATAGTCGTTGTGTTTCATTTGTTTCACTGTAAATAAACCTTTACCTGCACTTGCATCTAAATTGAATCGTGGAAAGTATTGCCAGCTCCCAGCTCCGGAGTCCTCGATCTGATCCTGAGCTCATGGTACTGTCTCTGTGGGTTTCCTCCAGGTTCTCTGGTTTCCTCCCACCTCCAAAAGAATGGTAGTAGGTGAATTGGGTAAGATGAATTGGCTCTAGGTGTGGATGAGCGTGTGAATGGGTGTGTGCTGTCCCATCCAGGGTGTATTCCTGCCTCATGCCTAGCGTTCCCGGGATACAGATCCACTGTGACCTGGCCCATGATAAAACAGTTACTGAAAGTGAGTCAGTGAGTAAAATGTGAATTGCTTACTCGTGTTGGTTTTGAGGAGACACGACTGTCTGTAAATAAGCTGTTAGATGAATATAATGCAAGAATGACTCCTTGCTTGGATTCATGATGATGATGGTGAGAAGAACATGTTGTGCAATAATAATTAGTTTACATAACAGGAGCCACCAAGAATCAGAACTACTGTATATCACATTCTTAGTGCTGATTAGGAAAAGTTTTTATTCGTATTAAAATCTCAGAGCAGCTAGTGGGTGGAAACTGGCAAACTAAATTGAGAGGAAAAAAAACATGGCTATTAAAAAAAATTACATTCGGAGTCGTGGTTGTTTTGCCGATGTTGATCTGTTGTCATGGAAACCGGAAGCCATGTCTGCATGAGGCTCTGCTGGAGTCAGTTCACACACACACACACACACACACACACACACACACACATCATCTATAACACACACATAGCACAAACTGGAAAACACTCTTTAGTATGTAAATCATCACCACGTCAAAGCAGAGAAAATAACAGCCTGAAATGTTTCTCACAATATGAGTGTCAGACGTGGGGAAAACACACACCCAGGATATAAAGAGATTCGCATTCTTTTTCTGTGGATTTTCACAGAATGACAGCCATTAATGCCCCATTGGCAACCTGATCATGTATAATTCCTCACAGCAAAACCTGACTGTGTGTTCAAGTGAGCTGCAGAAGCAGTGAATAGGAATGTGTATCAGAGAAGAGTTTAAAGTCAAAAGTCAACTTTTTCTCCTAGGAACTGTAGTGTAAAATATTAAGGATGCGCTTAAAGCACCAGACGTAAGTTTTATTAAACATTCAGCAACGTTTGAATGCAAAAGTAAGACAGAAATATGAAAAAAAACGACGCTCATACACCACTATAATGTGGGTTATTCGGGTTAATGTCTGTGTGAACTTTCACATGGGCTTTGTCTGATATTTTCCGGTTTCCTCCCACTACCCCGAAACATCCAGAAACAGGTGGAGCAGTGACTCTAAATTGGTGCTTTTCGTCATATCCAGTTTTTCGTATACTCCTGTAACATTTTAATATTTTACTGTGTCACTAACATACATATGTGTAACATAAATGCCTACAAACCAAAAGGAATATTCATTGCACTGTCTCACCATTCCAGTGAGAAGTGTTGTGTTGTTATAGGAAAATAATCCACCCCGGGGTGGTGTGATACGCCCCAACGCGCAGCAGCCTGGTTTATACCAAAAGCAGTTGCATTATTTATTTGCATTAGTTGCTGTCATTATTTATAGAGTAAATAATGCACAAATATGTACATAAAACTTCTGTTCTGGATTCATACACATTATTTTTTTTATTGTTAAGTCTTACTATTTAAATGTTTTCTGTTCTCATGTCAGATATGTTTGTATGTTTGTATGTATGTATGCATGTATGTACCCAAGAGCACCTTAAAAAACCACAACAAATTCCTTGTGTGTCTGCGCACACACTTGGCGAATAAAGCTAACGGCATGTCAGAGACAAAACTTCCCAACAAAAGTCCAACTTTAAAAATGTTTTAAATGATTTTATAGAGACGTTAAACAAACTAATGAGCTCTGTCCGTCTTACAACTTTCCGCTGTCGTCATGACTGTTGTCATGACCTGCGTCTCAAATCGAAACCTCTGACACTACATTCAGAAGTATTAAAGATTTACAAAATCCAGAAGAATGGTACCCAAAAACATTAGGTTTGAAGGCTGCATGAGAGGTTTTTAAATTTCAAACACTAACTTTAATAGGAAATCCGGTTAGTGTTAGTACTTAATAACAGTCTAGAATCGTACAGATGTATGTGATTGGAGAGACAATGCTATTTTGTTTAGCAGAGGGATATGGAAATTTGTCGATATTTATTGCTGAGCTACCCTAGAGCTGTGTATCAGGCTAGTGAAAAAGACTAAAAATAGTACATATTCATTTAACCGTGGCTTGTCTGAATGTGAGTCCAAGTAACATTTCAAAATATTAGCACAAAAAATCAGTCTTCGATATTTCTAACATTCATTTGTAAAATAATTGAATGAAACAAAAGAGGAGTTTCTCTGGCAACCCCATTTGTAAATCAAGTGACCAAGCGTGGCGTCACGACCCCTAGTTTGGGAACCCGTGGTGTATTCCCACCTGACGGCCAGTGTTCCTGGGATAGACTCCTGATCCAGCACCACCATGACCACCATAAAGAGGTTACTGGAGATGAACAAATGAGTGAATGGGAAACATTACAGCTGTTTTTTTTGTTTTGTTTTGTTTTGTTTCGTTTAAATGGGACTAAAAGGTTCAAAGTGATTTTCCCCCAACATTACAGTAGGTGGCACTAACGAGCCACTAATGCGAATTCAACAGAAGAAGAAAAAGAAGCAGCAGCAGCAGAAAAAGAAAAAGAAAAAGAAGAAGAAGACGAAGGAGACAGCTGATCCTCTAACCGACTCTCCTGTTCGGCATTGTTTTCAGCATTATAAAGTTATTAAAACCAAGGCATGATGTGAAAATATAAGTACAGAAGACCATAAGGAAGATATACAAGGTATTTTTCACTGTATGTATATATTTTGTACTCGACTACAGAGAGCTAAACTCAGCTAAAGCTGCACTGGAGCTTATTGTTGGCTAACGGCATTTAATCCTTACATAGGCTGAACCCCAAATGACTCTATTTAAGTGCACTACAAAAGGTATGACATAATGACTTGTACACCCTATATTGTACACTATATGGCCATTAGGGAGACATTCAGGATACAGCCATGTTAGGTGTCATATGTATTACATATATACATATACATCCCTAGGCTTCAGCTCGTTTTTAGCCTTGATATGAATGCTAGCTCAGAGAAACTTTACAGTAACTGTAGTTTAAGATTTGGCCATGTTTATAAAACACTTAAAAATGAACATATCTCAGTAAGATTTGTTTATAAGTGCCTTGAGAAATGTTTGTAGCTTTTCATTCTTTTAGACGAAATATTCTTCTATACTTCTCAATTAATAAGTATACTCTATATATTCTTTTCAGTTAGTAAGTATATTTACATTCACTTTATTAGGAACAGTCATGCAATTATGAGGACCCATAATGCACCAGCTCATGAAGGATACAGGCGAAGAGCTTCAGTTAATGTTCAGACATCAGAATGGGGGGAAATTTGTGATCTTCGTGATCGTGACATGGTTGGTGGTGTCAGACGGGCTGGGTTGAGTATTATCAGAAATCTCCTGGGATTTTCGATTCCTGGCCAGGGACCACACGCGATAGTGCACTCCCAGTGCCGGTCCCAAGCCCAGATAAAATTGGGGAGGGTTGCAGCCGAAAGAACAACAACAACCAGGGTTGCCAGATTTATCACAAATAAATCACTGTACCTAGGGGTGTTTTTACAATACAGAATGTGTATAAGTTTTAACAGGAAATAAGGGGTTGAATGAATCAATTGTTAATCTGTTTGTCGCCTTTACAGATAATCAGCCGAGTAGAGACGCACATTAAAGTCACACTTTACATACACGCACGTGTGTGTGTGTGAGCGAGAGAGAGAGAGAGAGAGAGAGAGAGAGAGATGGAGCAGGGAGTGGTGGATAGCCCAGTGGTCCTGGTCATTAAAGCTCCTGATCAGAAGTACGACGATCAAACCATCAGCTGCTTCCTCAACTGGACGGTGGAGAAACTGAAGAGCCATCTCTCCAACGTTTATCCCAGCAAACCTGTAAGTGAACATCTCCTGCAGGGGAAAAAAATATCAAAATGTTCTGATAATCAGTCAAATCTGCACTTACTTAAAGATGAATGAGTGAAAGTATTATTAAGTCCTTGTATTTGGAGAATATCCGAGTTAGACGCTAGTTAATTTAGGACATTATTCCAAGTGCTGTGGTGTGAAAAGAATCCGTTTCTGCTTATGTACGGAAATCTGTGGTGTTACGTCATATAGTAATACGTGCCGTTTGTGTCTGGTGGATGGAAGTCGCAAAACGACTACAGCGCCGTGTCTTTCCACCGTTATAATAAACCCAGCCTGCGGTTTTGTTACGTGAGCTGGAGGGACGATAAATAAACTGTCTCGCTTGTAGCCACTTGTCCTGATATCCAGGATGAAGGAACTAGAGAAAAACAAGTCACAGTAGGCCGAAATGAAGGTTTTGTTGTTCACGTGGGGCTGAGACGTCACCCATGGAGAAACTTCACACGTGGAACTGAGACGTCACACGTGTGTGTGCACATGGCCACTGGAAGGCCGAGAGTGTGATCCTGAGAGTAGGTGATCTTCGTGAAAATCCGTTATGAAACACAAACGGGGACACGGCGAGTGTGATTGGCGTCTTGTGAACCACTCTCTCTGACGTGACTTATCAAAACGAATAAAACGATAAATACTCAGACTAAAGTCATGATGATGCACGAAGATATTTTAATCAGAGCTTTTGAAAGATTTGGGATCTAGTATATCACTCTACATGCACTATAAAGGGAAGTGAGACTTTCTCAGCTAGACAACCACAGTTACAATCTTGAACTCATAAAATTACATTTTACTGCTGTTAATTTACTTAAAAAGAAAAAAAAAACGGAACTCTACATTCAACAAATTACAGTGAGGCAGAATAAGTATTCACACCCTTTAGTTTTTGTTATTTGATATACTTCCAGTGCATCAGCAAAGAGTTCTCCGTTTGTTTCTTCTGATCAGAGTATATTTGTCTAAACACTTTTAGACGCACATCTCGAGACGTGTGTTTCTTTTTTAGCGGAGGAGATTAGCGTGAGGTGCAGAGACAGAGATGATTGCTCTGTGATTGCTTATTGCTCTGTGTAGCTGTTGTTTCTGCTGCTTTCAGGTTGTCCTGCAACTCTTTTTTTTTTTTTTTTTTTTTTTCCTTTTCACTTATCTTCCTTATTAGAGAGCGCATTGTGAAATCTTGCTCCAGAGGAAGATTAGTTATGGTTCCATGAACGTTCCACCTGCATATTATGGAACTAATTGTACTGACTGGGATGTGTATTGTCTTTGCTATGGCTCTGGAGCTCTTTCCGTTTGAGTGATGCTTAATAATATTGTCCTTGAGAACTTTATTAAATAAACAATAGTGTCCAAATACTTACTTCCCCTCGCTGTATGCTTACATCATATAAAAATACTGCACACGTTCACTGTATAATTGCCGCTCCTGTCCTGAAAGCTGAAGTCGGTGTGTGTTATTGGTGTGCATCGCAGCGCTCGAAGGATCAGAGGTTGGTGTACTCCGGAAAGCTCCTCCAGGATCACTGTAAACTCCGAGACGTGCTCAGAAAGGTAGCTGCTGTACATATCGTAAAAAGCATATAATATACGCTGCGTGTACATGTGTGAAGTCAGCAACGGTGTGCGTTTTCGTCCGCAGCAGGACGAGTTCCACATGCTGCATCTGGTGTGTGCTTCACGCAGTCCTCCCCCGTCACCCACCACACGCAGGAGAAATAGCAGCAGCAACCAGCCGACGGTGAGATTTGCACACACACATCAACACAGATACACACATTCCTGCAGTACACACACACACACACAAACAGTGGCAAGAAGCAAAACAACTACAGAGAAACATTTCTAAAACAAAGCAATAGTGCTGATCAGACATAATAATAATAATAATTATTATTATTATTAACTTGCAAATTTGTCTGTGTTTGCCTGGTAGCACTCTAACACCTCCGGAAGTCCCGCCCCTACAGATCACGTCCAATCAGCTTCCTCAGCTCCTGATAGGCGGAGTCCAAACTCTAGTTCCAGCTATACCCATCCATCCTCAGACAGGTAATTTTTTTTTTTTTTTTCTCCCCACTTTCTCATTTCATCTATGTGTACCGAGTTCAAATCAGAGAGAAATTGTTGCAAATTTTTTGTTTGCTCTTTCATTCGTTTCTGTTGTGCACTGTACATGATAAAACGAGCCAGAGCAGTGATCAGAGAGTTGGTGCTAAATCAGTTTCCTGCAGCCGCACTAGACTGAGAGGCAGCGTGACCCTGTGTGTGGCAGGATGATGAGTGTGGTTTGTGCTGTGTGCAGGTCAGCGTGGACTCAGTGGTTTAACCAGCACAGACACAACAGCAACACACCTCACTACCCCATGTACAACCCCCACACTCTACTGTGGTGGCAGCAGCTCTACACCTGGCACTGCCACATGACCTAGTGAGATCCTCACACACACACACACACACACACACATTTTACTATAGCCATATTATGTAACTATACAATTGTTGGATTTCTACAGACTTACACACTCTCTCTGACTCTCTCTCTCTGTCTGTCTGTCTCACTCTCTGTCTGTCTGTCTCACTCTCTGTCTGTCTGTCTCACTCTCTGTCTGTCTGTCTGTCTAACTCTCTCTCTCTCTGACTGTCTGTCTGTGTGTCTCTGTCTCTGACTCTCTTGTCCTCTCTATCTCACTATTTGTCTTTCTGTCTGTGTCTGTCTGACTGTCTGTCTCTCTCTGTCTGACTGTCTGTCTTGCTCTCTTTCTGTGTCTGTTTCTCTCACTGTTTCGGTTTGAATCCATCTTTCTCTGTATCTGAATGTCTGTCTGTCTCTGTCTCTCTCTCCCTCTCTTTTTGTCTATCTGTGTCTCTCTGTTTGTTCCTCTGGTTCTTTCTCTCTGTTTCTCTCTCACTCTCTTTTTGACATTGTATGTCTGTCTGTGTGTGTGTCTGTCTGTCTGCCTGTCTGTCGTTCTTACCTCTATTGGTACACCTCTCTCTCTCTCTCTCTCTCTCTCTCTCTCTCAGTCAAATGTGGGTCGCCTCGCTCAGTCCATCCCAGCAATCGGCCACACCCCCAGTTCCCCCTATCAGAGAGGCGCAGGCCGTTGCCCGTGACGACCCCCGGAACGCGCCGGTTGGGGCGGGGCTGAACGAGGAGGATCTGAACCGTGATTGGCTGGATTGGGTGTATGCAGCGTCTCGAGCGGTCGTCCTCCTCAGCCTCGTCTATTTCTATTCATCGTTCAGCCGATTCGTCATGGTAACAGGAGCCATGCTGCTGCTCTACCTGTGAGTCACGTTCTGCGTTTACATTTATTCATTTAACTGATCCTTTCATCCAAAACAAATGATATAACCGCAGCAGAACCCAGTGCAGGTATGAGGCTGTTACAGGAACTGGTGATGATGAGAGCTGTGAAAGACGGAGGTTCTAACTCCTGATCACAAATACATGCATGAGAGATACAGCTAGACAGAAGGTTAGAAGTCAGTGCTAGAACTCAGAAATGTGACAAACACCAAGCACAGAGCACAAAGAATAGCAAGACAGCTTTACCTCACAATGTAACTTTTTTTTTTTTTTTTACACTTTTCTGGCCACATGCTTCAGGATCTAATTGACTGTCTCTGATTCCATGTATTCACTCTCGCTAGCACTGGCTTACGATGGAAAAACAACATTTTGAACACAGTGAATAAAAAGTTCATGGCATCAATCCTTTAAAAGAATCAGTATCGGACAATTGGCCATGCTTGGGACTGTTTAGCGATGAAAAACGCTAAACTTTGGACAGACGGACACCGACACAAGCACAAAGGAATCATGGTGTGCGTGTGTTTCTTTTAATGACATATAATAACTGAACAATTATTTGAACTGTACATTGAACTAAACATATTCTCCGACGTGCACTCTCTGTCCGCTGGTGGGAGTGTACTTCTTACCTGTTTGCGGCACGTGACATGCCGTCGTGTAAATAGGATAAATAACATAAGGCTATTTAGTTTGTTAATAAATGAACAAGCTATAGACCTGTTCTATAGGAAAGGTAGCCTTAAATGACTTCTGTTGTGATCTGGCACTATAGAAAATAAAATTAAATAAAAATTAACTTGACCTTCTGGGGGGGTGGGGCGCCCCCCTAATATAATGGCAGGGGAAACACTGCAGTAGCAATGATCACACACAACTTATAGAGTCAGTTGCAGGTTAAATACTGGACTAATATTCTAATTAGTACACTGGATTGACACGTGTCTCTCTGTGACACGCAGGTCTAAACATAATGGCTCTGTAACGATTCACAGTATTAGCACAGTAGGTTATACTCACTAGATTAGCTTTCATATGCTAGTTTGTTCTCAAATATGTTTAAATTTCATATGAGGGTTTTTCCAAAGGGAAAAAAAAACAACAGGTTTTGTGTCACTTCTATAGAACGCATATATAAATCATAAGAAGAATCAGCTGTAAATTGTTTAAGTAGTTTTTGATCATCGATGTGTTTTTGTAGTGGACTGTCTTAACGTCTGAACAGAAGGAATTAAGATAAGATAAAGATAACACTTTATTGATCCTAAGGGGAAATTAGAGTGTCCCAGCAGCATACATGAAAGACAAGGCACAAACACTCATAAGAAATAAAGTAAGAATCAAATAAAGATAAAATAAGATACAGTAAAATACATATTGAAAATACAATAAAAGTTAGAATAAATAAACATTTAAGGTCAGGTAAAAACGCCAATGCCACGATTTAGCAACATGTACACAGATAACTTCAACCTCCAACATGGTCCATGTCCTCACAGTATTGCAAAGGCAACATGTAATAACAAACAATATAACGTGCAGCCTTACTGGGTTCTCAGGCTCTATGTGTGTGTGTGTGTGTGTGTGTGTGACTGGTTTCCAGGCATCAGGCGGGTTGGTTACCCTTTAACCTGGACAACGAGCTGCAGGACCTCGCTGAGCCGGCCAATCACAATCAGGATGAGCCAAACGCACACAATCGCAACAACACGGTGCTTAATTTACTACTACTGATGCACTGATCTGACTATTAGTG
Organism: Pangasius sanitwongsei; assembly: GCA_037576675.1. Classification (NCBI taxonomy): domain Eukaryota; kingdom Metazoa; phylum Chordata; class Actinopteri; order Siluriformes; family Pangasiidae; genus Pangasius; species Pangasius sanitwongsei. Next base: position 5,303,476 of record CM075011.1, read on the forward strand.
GTGGAAAACAAGATCAGTGCACATATACAGTGCTGTGCAAAAGTCTTAAGCACATGCAAAGAAATGCTGTAGAGCAAAGATGCCTTCAAAAATAATGAAATTAAATGTT
>CM075011.1:5312657-5347473 GCA_037576675.1 Pangasius sanitwongsei
CATGTAACTATCTTCTGTAGCCTCTGAAGGGCAGTACTAAATGAAACAAATATGATATTTAGGCAAAATAAGAAAAACGTACACATCTCCATTCTGTTCAAAAGTTTTCACCCCCCGGCTTTTAATGCATGGTTTTTCCTTCTGGAGCATCAGCGAGCGTTTGAAACTTCTGTACTAGTTGCATATGTTTGTGTGTGTGTGTATGTGTGTATTTTCAAATATATCTTTATGTCTTTTATCTATGTCTCCATCTTGCTTTTGGCTCACATCACACTCACTCAGTGAAGTCCCTTAAGTAGGCTTCATCACTTCAGAGCTTGAGAACCAGCTCCCTTTTTTATTGTATTGTATTGAATAACGTTATTCAAGTTTATTCGACATGGGACCTGTCAGATAGTGATTGTAGTAACTGTGTATCACCACTTGGTGGCTCTGCTCTGCTGTATTCATGAGTTTGCAGTGTTTTCCAGCAGGAGGAGCTCACCTTCCACTGCGAGCCTGCAGTGGAATCTTCAGCACATTTCCTCCTCCTCCTCCCCCTCCTCCTCTTCCTCCTCTTCCCCCTGTGTATGCTAGCCCTGCCTCTTCCTCTTCCTCCATCAACTGCTCAGCTTCCTGTACACGAGGAAAGCATGCCGTTAAGAATATTCTCTAACTGATACAAAATCTGTATATGTTACCAAACACCGTGACAATGTCAGGGATATGAAACAAAATCAATTCTCCTTATATTTTAAAGACCAGTGAAGGGTAAACTACATCATCAGTCGAGCAAATTTCAACCAGCCCTTGAGGGCAAATTATATTCAATATCCACATTGTTTAGTAATATCTAATAATATAATATTTGATATAATAAAATACAGTACCAATTTCAATAACTGCACAATCAGTGTGTGAAGAAACATATTCGTTTCGATTGCTGTAAGTGTGAAGCGAGTGCTGTAAAATGATGGCTGCATGCCCAGATTGAAAATTGGAGTGTGTATAAAAGCTCAGAATTGGCACTTTATTAAATACTTAATGGTGGTCCTTGGGTTTTATGGTTTACTTTGGCACTTTTCTGTTATTTCACAGATCAGTGTTTATTGCGTATCAGTTCATAGATTTAAAAATACATATACAGGAGGGAAAATGAAGTCAAATGTCAAAACGTTTGGGTTAGACTTAAAGAAGTGGGTTAAGTGAAATCCTTTAGAACTAGAAAATCTAAAGAAAAAAGGTGTATAAGACTGGGAGGAAAATACTTCAGTAATTGTACTTCAGTACTATATGTAAGTATTAATTTGGGGTATTTATACTTGTGTATTAATGAAATTGCACATTTGTATTTTTATTTAGTTACATTTACATTACAAGAACAAAAGATTACTTTTCACTCCTTACATTTTACTGGTACACTAAGACAAAGACTGTACACTATGCATCAACTGTACACACTTACATTTCCATTTAAATGATTAAAACAAAAAAACAACAAATAAGTATCATCTGCTGTGGCCTTCTCATGCTATACAGCGTAGTTAGCGCTGTAGCTATTTGTGTGTGTTTGATTATGGCTAAGCCACTGCTGTGCTGCACTTGAGGATGAGCACCCCGGCCCTACCTCAGTAAAATGTTTCAATATGCTGGAGTAAACAAAGACTTGATTAAAATGAGACATCTCCTTTGTCTCTGTATCTAATTTGAAAAAAAAAAAAAAAAACGTTTTGCTAATTTGCTAACTTTAACTAGCCTTATTTATCCAAGTTAGCATGTTTTCTTTGCTAATGCCAGGTTAGACTAGCACCAATTCCAGCAGCTAACATAAATTGGATAGTAAACAAGTCAAATTCATGCTAATTTTGGTTATTTACATGATAAATGATCTGAGATTGGACAATAAACCAATCCTTATGCACATTTGTCACTTTTTTCTTATTTAATTGAGTAAACTTTATAACATAATAAAAAAAAAATTCACATGGTCAAAACATGGATCTCTATGAAAATCAGCAGCAAATTCATAGAGTCTGGAATTTTTTTTTTTTTTCTAGAGTCTTCCTCTGTACCTGTTTAGCTTTCTTGTTCTTCTTGTCATCTTCTGTCTTCTTCTTGCTCTCGGGCATCAGGTCATCGAGCCAGCTCAGCTCTCGCTTCGTGAAGCAGAAGTCCAGCAGCTTACGCACAAACACCAACGCCAGCACCTGAAACATGGAGCAGCTTATAAACAAAGCTTCCATGAACAAAATTTTCTCATCAGCCCACAAACGCCAGAGTTTTGATACAACATGGTTGCATTCATGATGGTAACAAGCAAGTTATACACCTGTAATACAAGCATAATAAACCAGCGTTTCTCAACCGGAAGAAGTTCTTGTGGTCCCTGGCATTGTTACAGGGGGGTTTGTTTGGGTTTTTTATTAAAAATATTTAAAATATGTATAAGTGGTATGTTTTTTTTAATATATATATATAAAAAATATTTAAATACATTTTTCAGCCCATTAAATTTCAGAAAACCCCACAGATTTTTAAAAAAATTAACTTATGTGCTTAGTCATGAACATTTACAGCCCCGTCACTAATTTAGTTAAGTTTACTCATTCTCGAGTGCCTTTGAATTAAGTTTACCGTGTTGTCATTAGCACAAGGTTTGCTAGCTAGCTAAATGGCTAAAGCGAGCTGCACCATCTGTTGCTAGCGCCATTCAGCAGCCATGCAGAATCATGTCCACAGGAAAAGAAAATAAAAACAGATGACAAAACTAGGAAATATCAAGAAGGTTATGGGATATTCAGATTTGCTTCAACAGATGCTAAGCCACTGCAAACACTTTGTTTTTTGTGTGGAGACGGTGGACTTGTTTCAAAGAAAATTATATCAATATATAGCGAGGTCCAAAAGTCTGAGACCACATTGAAAATCTGGGATTTTTTTGTTTTTTTAATTGCAGAATACAGAAGGTTTTAGAATTTTTTGAAATATTTAAAACAAAGAAAGTAAATGTTCAATATCTTGAATATTTAATATTCAAGATTCTGCATTCCCTATTTAAATATAAGCAAATGTGTGATATTGGCCATGTTAACTGCTTTGTACAAAAGGTCCGATTTCCCTCATGTCTAATCTCTTCTATTGAAGCATGTGTTCAGACGACACTCCAGTGGATTTGATCTAAAATGGATCATCAGGTTTTACACAAACTCGTGAAGTCCATGTCAGCTCGAGTTCACACTGTCATTAAAGCAAAAAAGTGGACATACCAAATACTAAGAAACTCTGAAATTCATGTAAATATTTCAAAGAATCTACTTTTCACTCAAGTTCTTGTCAGTAATATAATTTGCAATGAAAATTTTTGTATTAAATTAGAAAAGAATGCAAAATAGAAACATTTTCACTAGTGCTCTCGGACATTTGAACCCCATTCTAGACATATTAGGTTCAATTCAATTCAGTTTTATTTGTATAGCGCTTTTAACAATGGCCATTATCACAAAGCAGCTTTACAGAAATATATAAATTCCGGATATAAATTTAAAATTTATAAATGTATCCCTAGTGAGCAAGGCAGAGGCGAAGATGGCAAGGAAAAACTCCCTGAGACGACATGCGATTATAAATCATTTCCCTCTTATTACTGTATACTATATAGTCAAATAGTGCACATGTATGACCAGGAACATATGAGCTTATGAGCATCAGAGTCATTTCTGAATTCGTTAATAGTTTTAACTATAGTTGAAGTTATCAACTGTTCAGTGATTGAGACTTTTCTGAGAAGCACTCTAATAAACAATGGCACACAATGGCCATAGAAAATACTTATTTAGCTGACAGGTGGGTTATTTTCTAATATCAGGACCCCTCCTATATCAAAAACTCAATCATGGTTATAAATCAATGATCGTAATACAGTGTAACCATGACAATGAGGAGAATTGATAGATTAGGCTATTACTATCATAAACAGAAAAAAAGAAGGAAAACGAATAACATACGCATATGATGAATATTATATATTATATTATGATGAAAGGAATCTTTCAGTTTACATTGTTTGGAAATATTTTCATGAAACGCAACAAGAAATGCAAACATAGCAACGTATAAGTCATATAATGGTAACCTGTAGACAATCTTTTTACACACCGCTAAGTAAGATAACACCACAACAGAGTTCCAATATCAGAGAATAATATGCCTCCATCTTGTTAATTATTTTATGTTAATGAGATGTGCTGTCGGATGTTATCTCTTTCTCTAGATAGATGTTATTCTTTTCTTTTCAGTGGACACTGAATAAGAGAGCAATAAGCCTGCTGATACCATCATGGGGAAGACGACGCGGGCAGCCGAGGCTTTGATAACCCACAGCAGAACCAGACACGTGAGCTGCACCAGCGTGAAGACGTGAACCTTCCACAGCGGCACATACCGCAGGTAGATCAGATCAGGCTGGTGCTTCGCCGGCATACCAAACAACTTTATCCTGTCAAAGAACTGAGAGAGATGAAGAGAAGGGACAGAAAGGTTAGTTTTGGTTTTGTTCAACTTTATTGTCATTGTCAGAGTACAAGTACAGAGACAATGAAATGCAGTTAGCATCAAACCAGTAGTGCAAATAGCAAATAAGTTAAATGAGGTAACAGCTTTATGGTGCAATAGGTTAACAGTGTACAGGTAAAGGTGAACAGTATGATGCATACCACTAGCGCAAATGGCAATTAAGTTAAATGAAATAAATAAGCGTTATGGTGCAGTAAGTTAGGATAAATAGTATACATACGATACAATGCAGTAGATACATACAGTGGATAAAATGCAGACGTGCAAATAGCAATAGTGTGCAAATAAGAGTCTGATATACATAATTGTAGTAACGACAGATAATTGCAGTAAAGTGCAAGTACAGTAAAGTATATTACAGATAACAGTAATGTACAATACAGTATAGTATGGTGTCTAATGCTACTGTTTGGTTATTAGGTGGAGATTGTTAGTTAAGGCTTAGACACTGAGTTCAGCATCAGTACAGCTAAAGAGAAAAAGCTGTTCATGAATCTTTTTGTGCATTATGATTACTACATTCTTCACTAATAGAAATCCAACTGCTGCTATTATAGGAGTAGCAAACTGTAATGCATAGAACTCTTGGGGGTGTGGTGTTATAGAAAAATAATCAATGGTAGGCTGGGGTGGGGTGGGGTTGGGTGGTTACTCTTGCTGCCCCAAAGTCAATTCATTTCCAATAACAACATGTATTTTGTTTCTCTTATACCACAACAATTTGTCAACGAATTTTTAATTTATTAATGACTGACACATCATCCATTTGAACTGTTTACAATTACATTTAATCTTGTTGAACATCAACAGAACAAGTTATAGTATCTATAACAAGTCGTGCCCTCACCAGCCTTTCTTTTTTTCTCTCTTGACGTTAATGATACAAAAAAATGCTGCTTGTCGTGTTAAGAGAAACCAGAAAGTGCAAAATTCTGTCCTGAAAACTCTCCTGTGGTGCAAACCTTACTGACTGTTACAGCACTGACACTGGAGACTCCTTCCATAAATGTTAAATAAACTTCTCTTTACAGAAAGTTTCACCATATCAATGATATGGTACATACATAATTTTTAAAAAATTTTGTTTATTATCAGCCATAAATGTCATCCACCATACAAGCCCCTGTGTAAGTATATACTATATAACAATAACGTATGAGAAGAAGTGCATTAATATAAGCCGGAACTACTGTCAGAGCTGCTGCGCTATAAAATGAATCAACACCTTATAACACATAGTAGCATAATAAATAATAGAGAACTGTACTGTTAAAACAAAGTATACCTCATCATGTCAAGGTCAAATTTGCGATGTTTAGAGCCCATACATATCCAAACCCCACCCCCTCTAAGCCAAACTTCTGTGTTATGGTGTGTGTGTGGGGGGTGGGAGCGTAGCTAATATTCAGGGCAGAAAAATGATAAACTGAAGCCTAATATGAAGAAAGTGGCCAGATCTACTCCATTATTACCACTATTACCAATCATGATTTTTCAAGAGTATCGTTAAAATAATGTGATTGTCACAGGTGTAGAAACACCTTTAATTATTACAAACAGCACCTTTAAAACAATGGTGTGAACAGGAAAGTCAGATTTTGTTTGATAGAAGGATTAATATAATAATTAGTTTCAACTTTGCATAATGTGTCAAATTATTTGATCACTGCTGTAAGTGTAATGTTTTTACCTGTATGCCTTTCAGAGAGGAAACGCCCATATAGAGAAAGACTCCATACAACACTGGCATGGGAATGAACTGGACACAAAACACACACAGATCATTATATTAATCCAGATAACTTTACAGAAAACACAGTGCTGATTAATATGCATGTTTTAATAATGCATATTATTTAGTAATTAGGAAGGAAGGAAGCATCAATATTTAAAAAAGCTTTAACTTTGAGGTGTCATGAGCTTTCAGACCCACACAGCCCACTTTCACGCCTGCTCAGTTGCGACCTCTGACCTTCAGTATGGAGGTCATGAAGACGGAGCAGCCCATGAGAGTGAAGATGAGAACGCCGGTGAGCCGTTGCTCCCTGATGCCCAGGAACTTGGGCTGTTCCCCTGGTGCTGAGCAGCTGGACTCCTGCTTCAGGCTGTTTACATGCGAGATGGAGAGAACGGTGGCAGCCACGAACCACGGCAGCCCCATCACTGAACACACACCCAACATCACGGCCACCACCAGCAGGTCCAGATGATAACCACAGCCTTTCTGCAGGGATAGAGAGCAGTAGGTCATCCATCACTAAGCAGTGAAGTGAAAATGAGGGTTGAGGTTCTTGCAGAGGATGATGTGTGTTCAGATTTAGCAGTAGTGTGTGTGTGTGTGTGTACGCTACCTTGAGTTTGTGCTCCTTGCGGTTGATGATGACAGCAGTGATCTGCTGGTCCATGAAGATGAGGATGGTGCAGAGAAGTGCAGGAACTACTGATACCAGAACCATCCACCAGGGGTTAGAACCAAGCGGAGAGATCAGCCAGCCACGGTGCTTCGAGGTGGGCTACACACCAACACACACCCACACACGCGCACACACACACAGAGTGAACACACACGAGACTCAAACCAAATGTGAAATATTAAAGGTGCAATAGTCGAATTTCAGATTACTTACTAGTACAAATATCCTGGAAAAATATGTAGAACATGATAAAAAAAAAAATGATGGTTTAAGCCATGGCCTTAGCACAAGTGCATTACATGGCTGAGAAAAGCCATTTGGAAAACTGCTTTATGGTCCGGAATGCTTGAATGGCCCATCTTTTAGCTAACAATGCTAAGATGTTAATACTGTAGCTTAGAGCTCATTAGAGGTTATAAAGAAAATTGGACAGCGACTTCACTTATGACCATCCTCATAAATCATTATGAGCTGAATGTTGCGTGTTTATCGTGTTATTACTTGGCTTTCAACGTGCATGACAGTGATGTCTTCACAATCCTTAGACAGACCGTAGGTTCTGGGGGTGCAGCTTTGTGTACATGTGCTCAAGGAGTAAAAAAAATCATTTAATTCTTATTCAACTCCATCTATTTTTTTATGTTAGAGATCTAATCTTGCCCAATTTTGACAAATCTTACCTAATGCACCTTTAATGTTATACAGTTGGTACTAGGAATAGACAGATACAGATAAATAACATTACACTGCTAGATATATGTAGATTTCTTTTATGAAACTTAGATTTTCTTTAACATAAATCACGAAAAAGTTATAGTGTTAGAAGTAGAACTTCTAGAAAAGTAAAAATTTAAATAATTAACACAAACACAATTGCATTAAATACATTTTAAATGAATGCACTACTTCATTGATTGATTGATTGATTGATTAATAATAGAAGCATGGTTTCTACGGTTAACCATTTTAAATAAAAATAGTACAGCAAGCAAATCATATTATGTCATTGGATTTATCCATTATAAAGCATGCACCACCTTTGAGTTTGTATGTGTGTGTGTGTGTGTGTTTTACCTCAAAGCGATCAGGCACATTGAGCTTGGGTGACGGAATCCCAACCAGATAATCCACCAGCACCATCACCATTATAGTCAAAAACACGGCAAAATCACTGATAGTGGAGCGCACCTACACAAACACACACACATATTCAGATTTTACTATTTTTGTAAGGTACATCCTCTGACATCTGTATTACTGTAGCTAGATGATGCTATACCTAACCTTAAAGTAGTAGTAGTGTGTGTGTGTGTGTGAGTGTGTGTGTGCGGTCACCCTGGTAGGGAAGTATCTTTCCGTCTTGAACTGTTTAAGCAGGGAGGAGAGGAAGAATGTGGTGAAGAAGAGGATGATGGACCAGAACAGCACGTCAGGGATGAAAGGCCCATGGTGTCCACAGGCAGGACCTACAAACTCGCCATGCAGGAGCTTACACATCTACACACACACACACACATACACACACACAATGTAGCTAGTCCCAAGTCACTGACAAGGTTATGTGTGTGTGTTAAATTATCCAAACTATTATTAGGCCCTAACCATCCGTCCTTGGAATCACCATCACGGCAAGGCAGTGGTTTGTATCCTACTTGTAGGGGTCCTCATATCAGTTGGCAGGGACAGGATACACAATTGTTCCATTAACACTATGGTGTCCCACAAAGCTGAGTGCTTGGTCCTGTTCTCTTTTCCCCCTACACCAATCTCTACAGTGTTTCTCCTTCCACAGGTATGCTGATGACACTCAGCTCATCTTTCCTTTCAATCTTACAAAAAAGTTCATTTTATCCCCTCTGGGGCACTAGTTTCCATTCCTGGAGTCCTGGAGAGCCCTGCATATTTTAGTGTTTTCCTTGCTGTAACACACCTGATTCAACTAATCAGTGCCCTTCCTGAATAAGTGTGTTAGATTAGCACTGGGGGTTCAGGGGGTTCCAGGACCAGAGTTGGGAACCTGTGAGACCCCACAAGGACAACTCCACTAGAAAGCTAGAGACACTAACCATCCGTTTGCAGAGCATGTTTTCTAAGGATGAACCATCAGATATCCCAGTGGTTATTTGGATCTTGGCATGTCTAACAGATCTCATCAAGGATGACCTCTCAGTCTCAGTCTGCATACCTTAGATTGTCAAGCAGCTTTCTGTTATAACAAAAGGAGTATTTGACAACTTTTCTTCAAAAAGGCTAGATTCTGTAGTCCTTTGTTATCTTATACAACTAGGTTCTTACAACTGATCCTGGATGTAACAAGCCAACTTTTCTTCAGACTTACTAAGTTACCCAAACTTGCCTTCTGCATTCCCCCCACTGGCTGCCTACATTAGATTCAAAACCTATATGGACCCGCTATTTGATCGCAGTGGTCAAATGCCCAAAAACAGTTTATGCCCAAGTTCATCTGTGGCTAAATTCACCAGAATACTGTAGGCTTGTTTTTAAAAACTTCTGCTGTAATCATAAAGATATATGCTTTATATATATCCTTTCAGCACACTCAGTACTGTTAGTCTTTACTCTTCTATATCCGTATACTGTAATCCCACTGTCCGGTGTCACCAACTCTCGAGGTTGCTCCTAAGGATTCTTCCTTGTGTCATCTCAGGGAGTTTTTCTTCACCACTGTCCCACTGTCTACATCCAGATTTCTGTAAAGCTGCTTTGTGACAATGTCGGAGTCAACACCCATCAGAACACAAGCAAGCAACACAAGCATCTGTACTGGCGCGTAACAGCCAAGTCCCTGACTTGTACCATCAAATGTGGACTGAAGACACACCCATTTCACTACAGACTTAAACAAACACTAGTGATGCACTAAACTGAAAGAAAAACTGATGCTTGTTTCCAACCTGATAGAACTGTATCTTTAGACCAATGCCACAACATGACTAGACAAAGAGAAACAACTTGTGTAAGTTGGTCTGGATGGTGGAAATGGTGGAAATGTAAATGTCTGAGTGTGTGTGTATGAGAGGAGTAGAGGTATACTGACCGACACATTGAGTTGATTCCATGGTATTGAATCTGTGGTGTGTCCCGTTGAGTTCCAGAGCTGCAGTGTCTCATTTGACATTTGACTGGGAGCCGAGCACTGACAGCTAAAAAAGATAGAGCGGGACACATGGAGACATCGTATACGTCACTACAACTACTCTACTGTACAGTGCAAAGAGTGCAGCGTGTGTACCTGTATAGTGTGAGGTTATCCAGGTCAGTGTTTGTGTTGATGGGATAGGTCTCTTGGAGGTGCAGTAGTTTCTCCAGAGCCTCGTAGATGAAGATGATGCAGATGAGAGCGGCGAATGCTTCCTCTGTGAAGCGTGTGATGTAACACACCAGCGAGCTCGCGTCAGTTGCCACCAGCACTATACAGAGGAACGCCGTCCACAGTCCGATACAGGCACGCAGTGACAAGTAGGACATCCCATAATCCCTAGTGACACATAGGAAGAGGTACAGTGCATGTGTTACTAGATGTGTTACTTAAGTGATTAGCACTACTATCTTGTTCCAGCTTTGTAGACTTCTACGAACATTATCTAAGATGCTCCACAGTCTTTAATGCTGCAATTGGCCCCAAGAGGCCCCCAAGCTTTCTGTCCATATTCTGGGCCTGCCAATATTGAAAATTTATCATAATGGATTTTTATTCCATGGTCATTCACTAATTCATCTTCATCCTACTTTATCCTGATCCCATGCCTATCTCGGGAACACAGGGCATGAGGTGGGAATACACCCTGGATGCCATGCCAGTCCATCATAGGGCACCATCCACACACGCACATTCACAACTAGTTGCAATTTAGCAAAGCCAATCCACCTGTTGGCATGTTTCTGTACATGGGAGAAAACCAGAGAACCCACAGGAACATGTGGAATTCCACACAAAAACACCTCTGAGTCCATATTAGAGTCCCACATAGACATGCATTCACATTTTTCTTTTATTTTTCTATAATTTTTTTTATTTAATTTTCTATTTTTTTAGTAGTAACAAGGTAGCTACTTGACACTTCTTGCTGTAGCTACACCAGCTAGTAAGCCACTAATTTTTTCTATTTCAGCTGCATCAACAAGCAGAAGCAAGAAAGCAGATTGACTAAATCCAATTAATTAGCATTAATTTCTTACCCTTTTGGGTCTGTTTTTTTCTCTTTTTCTTTTTTGCATTTTTCCACCCCGGATCTCTACTTCTTCGTGATCTTCTGACATTAGTTTTCTAATTTGGTTACATAAATTGCAGTTTCTATTCATTTCACATCACAAGGTCTCCCCTGCAACTACATGATACATGAACCTTTCCACCAAGGGAAAGTGTGCTTTTTTTTGCATATCTAGTTTCAAAATCATGGTGCCCCATGGTGGTCCGGGGGCCCTAAGCAACCCCTTATACTGCTTATTAAAAGAAGGTTAGTGTTTAAATGGATGCATATTATGTGTTATTAAAGTACACATATTGTATAGTGTATAGCAGGCAGTGAATTGTACACCATTTGAGATGCAGCCCTTGACTCACTCGCAGAACTTGAAGAGGATTTTCTCAAACACGAGTACAGGCCCTGTGCTGCCCAGAATGGTCAGAGGCTGACCGGCGAACAGAGAGAACGCCACGCCTGTGAGAGATGCTCCAAACAACGACTCGATAGCACTCTGAGAGAGAGAAAGACAGAGAGAAACACACACACACACACAAACAGGAGGGTATGTTGAGCGTGAGCAGGTCCTGTTTTTCCAGGCACTCGCCCAAGTTGTCAGAGCTCATATGTCACCTCCGCAAACTGCGGCTCAGTTTATGAAACGGTTACACAACTCTGCACACACACACACACACACACACACACACATACACGCTGCCACACACACTCTTATATCTCTATATCAGTGATTCTGAGTATTGTGTGTCTATGTGTGTGGGATACACTCACGATGTTACTCTTGGTGGCCTCTCCTAGCAGTCCTCCGAACGTGATAACAGGAGACATGCAGGCGCAGTAAAGGAAGAGCACCGATGCCACACACTGCAGACTGAAGCCATCCAACACGTCGCTCCAGTAGAAGGGAGCTTTACGCTTTACATCACACACCAGCCCACCGAAAATCCTACACACACACACACACACACACAGAATTAATATACAGTACCTGGGACTAATGCGACTTAATATACAGTACCAGACTCACAGTGTTGTGTGACCTAGCATTGAGCTATGGGGGGGTGTAGTTATATTAATATTTTCCCATAATATCACAATTTCACTGAATTCCATTTTACAAAGTTTAGCTTCAACCCTGATCTAACTCCTATGATATCAAATGATATCACAATATCTCTAATTGTGATTTATCCCTGCAGCCGTAGTGTACTGCCATTCTTGGTAATGCTCATTTCAAAAGGTCTGGCTTTTAACAAACTCGTACAGAATGGATATTTTTAAGAAATAGAGAGGAAGAAGCCGTCACTGCTCAAAGGCAGTTTTACATGCTAAACTTTCAACTTGTTTAATTAGTATAAGCAGACTGTCAAACTGAGGAGCGTTGACTTGGCTAGTATTTGTTCAGAGCTGATGGAACTGCTACACTACACACACACACACACACACACACAGTACTCTTACTATATTTGTGCAAACCTTCTCTTAACGTAATTATTTCTATAGCTAATTAATGCTATGTCTACACCTAAATCTAATCTTAATCTCAGTAATCAAGAGAAAATATTTAGTTTTTTTAAATAATAAAAGCTGCTTTTTTGTGAGGACTGGATGATTGTGAGGACACCATCTGATTAGGACATTTAGTCCTTTTTGGCCTTGATTATTAGCAATTACTGAAGGAAAACAGCTCATCCTCTAGCAGTACAGATGCATTTTATAGCAGTGGGTGCTTTCAAGGATATAAACTCACAGCAGTATAGTATAATGTGGAGGATATGTGTGTGTGTGTGTGTGTGTAGTGTGTGCAGTCTCGCTCCAGCATGCCTTCAGAGTGGAAAAACGAGACGAATCAGAATGAAAAGGTTTATTGAGAGCTGCCAGCAGTGTTCAATAATGTAGGAGATGAAAGGACAAGGCTGTGCATATTCATTCAGTTACATTCACCACAACGCTATCTAAGGCTTTTACACAGAAAGGACTGAAGGAAGTAGAGGACACACTGCCTCCTGGCCAAACTTTCTGTGATCCATTACACATGGAATAAAATGTGTGTATGCATTCCAGCAAAGTAACACAGTAAACTGACCTCTCACTTTATAAATGTGAGCCAACTGCTTTTTTTTTTTTTTGTTTACATTTACGGCATTTGGCCGACGCCCTTATCCAGAGCAACTTACATTTATCTCATTTATACACCTGAGCAGTTGAGGGTTAAGGGCCTTGCTCAAGGGCCAGCAGTGGCAGCGTGGCAATGCTGGGATTTGAACTTACAACCTTCTGATCCCAAAAGTCCTTCATACAGTCAAAGGTAAGCTAACAGTGTGACACAAACCCTGAGAGGCAGCGTAGGTAATTATGCTGCATTCAAGGCAAAGCTGCAAACTGTAATTCCCCGCCTACAACTGGTGAAAGCTCAACTAGAAATTTCAACTCGTCAACTTTGGGTTGTCTTCTAAACCACCAGTTCCTTCCCCTGTTTACAGAGTGACGTCAAATCAACATGGCCACTCAGTGTAAAGTGCTCCTTCTCTACTGTTAATTGAGTTTATAGCAGTACTGGCTTTAGAGCAGTTAATATACAGACACAGTACTTAGTTAAATCTATAACACTGACCATACTAATCACTGTTTTGAGAAGATAATTATCAACATTAGAGTTATCTAATCATTAGAGTTGCTAAGCTACTTGCTATTGTCCGCTGGATAGATTGCTGCTAAACTATTCGCTGTTGTCCTCTGGATAGATTGTTGCTATAAGCTATTGTGGGAAATGATGTTCTTATGGCAACTTGCAAAGTACCATTTACAAGGCACCACAAATGTAGCATTACCTACAAATTGTCTTGTTGGCTGGTGTTAGTTTGTTAGCTAGCTAGCTATGCTAGTCATACCTGATTAATTGGTTAGATGGGGAGCAATTTCAAATGTCACCATAGTGCACTTAACGTTTCCATAGTTTAATTTTAGTCAGCCTACATGACACAACCATTACCTGAGGCAGTGTACGTAACTTATTAGTGTTAATTACTGTTAGCTAGATATGCTAGCCTAGTGAAGTTATTACAGAAGCTATATTCATAGTGTGCTAAATGTTTTGGTCACATATAATGTTGTGGAACTTCTGGAAAACAAGTAAGCTAGTCCTAAATGCAGCTAGTCCTCTGACCTGAAGGCTTTCCTGTGGCAGAAGACATGCTATTACAAAGCACTAATACTGGAGACTCCTTCCAAAAAATGCTAAATAAACACCATAATGCACACAATTACACACAACTTTCAATCTGTTTATGTGGATCATCCAACACGCATGTACCTTGTAAAATATAATTTGTTACTATAGAAACGATAAAATATTAGAATGGGCACATTAATATAATCCTGTGATTTGCCTTACAGCCAGAAGTGCTGTCAGAGCTGCTGTTATAGAAAGTTCTGATCTATCAGAATCAAGCTTTTAACAGCACTGTGGTAAAAAAAAATAAAATATAAATGATGTTGTAACACTGATGCCTGGGTGTGTTTCTATCTTCACATTGTAGTTTAGCTGCAGTATGCGAATTTCTCTGGTGTGTGTGTGTGTGTGTGTGTGTGTTCTCACCTCCCTGTTCTCTGAAGTTCAGGGCCAGGTTGGTGTTCCTCCTCCTGGCTTGGCTCGGTAGGAGTCACGGTGCCGTTAGGTTGCGACGGCCTCTTCCTCTTTATCTACAACAGAAAGATGGAGCAGCACATGAGCAACACACCCACACAAACACACAAACACTCTTCTACAGCAGACAGTTCATCCCCACAATCAATTATCAGTTATACAATTACTGACTGTGGCCCATCTGCTGTTATGCAGTATGTCTGTTCTCTCGGTCTGTTTCAGTTCAAGTTTATTTAAATAGCACATAGACACAAAGCAGTGTTAGTTAGCTGTGCTAGCTATGCTAGTCATATCAGATAAAGAAGTTAAGGTGGTTTTGACCAAATTGAACAAATCTTTGGTAAATATTTCGAGAATCTATCCCTGAAAGAGACCACTAGATAATCCTGTGAGAGCAGATATTATTTGGGTGGAGGATTTGTAACAGTGCAGCAGTGACACTGATATGCTAGCTCTTTGTCAGTGTTAATTTCTGACTACAGTTAGAACTAGCTAGATATTTTTGGTTTGTGAACCATTTCTCAAGCTAGCATTATGAAGTATTAAATATCTCTGTACATGGTCTTAAATAACAGGTTTTCTTAAAGATTGAACATGGGGCATTCCTGGTAGACTTAAAGCAAATTGTGGGGTAGGTAAATTTAAGCTTAGATACAGTCACATGACCTGGGAGGCAGTGTTTGTGTCTAGCTAGCTGGTGTTAGTTAGCTAGCTAGCTATGGTAGTCATATCTGATAAAGCAGCCTGGATCGTTTTGATAAAATCTAACAGTAGCACATCTCTGGTAAACATTTAGAGTATTATCTTCTCTCAATTATGCTAGCATTACGCTTGCACCTTAAGGATATTAGCTTCTCTTAACAATGCTATCATTTCATTTGCAACTTAAATTTCAGCTAGATGAACCTCTAAACAAATTCCTTTCCTTGTGTGCTTTATTATTTATTTTTATTTGCGTTCAGTCAGACCATTGATAAACTGTGGTATACACGTCTAGCATAAATAGCATGTGTAAATGCTAGGTGATCATATTACACTAGCTATAGAGTTGTATCACAGCTTTGTGCTACTCATTGTGAACTGTTTTTTCAGCTTTGGAAGTGTTTAAAGCCATAGTTAGCTAGCTAGCGGTAAAGCTCCCAGCATGACCTCTGACCTGTGATGGGACATTCTTAGGAGGCTCGATGCGGATCGTGGGGTCCCATTCTCCTGGAGGAAGAACAGTCACCTGGTCTAAAAACTCATCGATGCCAGAGAGGAGATCAGCTCTGTCCCGGGCTTTATATGCCACGTCATGGAATATCTGGGATGCAGGAACATAGAGACAAAAAATGAGTGATTACTGCACAACATTCACAATCAGTGTTTATTTAACCTGAACCTACAGCAAGTCTGGAATATAAAACAGTTTCTGATCATCTGAATGTCCCTAAACCTCACTTCAATACCAATCTGAGCTTTGAGTTTCCTGAAAGCAATGCTTCACAATGATTTTTGTTAAATAGTAGAGGGAGCATCACATTAAACACTCTCTCAGTTAATATGATCACTTATGATGCTTTTGGAAAACTAGACCCTAAGCTATAACTCTAAGTTGCAATCTAAACTGGGGCACAAAAGATACAACATGTAGGATGATGGCTTTAATATGGGGGAAAAACTCTTTACAAGTTGCCGCCTTCTGGCTTTTGCTGACCCACAGCTGCAGTTATCAATTTATCCACTAGAGGTCTTGGCATTATTTGGCACTGTTTCCAGTTTCAGTAGTGCATAAAGTTAATGTACACCTACACTTAACATCCACTTTAATAGGAACTCAATAGGAACACCTGTACATGTGCACATTCATGCAGTTCATCCAATCAGCCAATCATGTGGCAGGAGCGCAATGCATAAAATCATGCAGATACAGGTCAAGAGCTTCAGTTAATGTTCACATCAAACATCAGAATGAAGAGTGTGATCTCTGTGACTTTGATCGTGGAATGAACGTTGTTACTAGATGGGCTGGTTTGAGTATTTCAGAAAATGCTGATCTCCTGGGAATTTCACACACCACAGTCTCTAGAATGGTGCGAAAAACAAAAAAACATTGAGTGAGCAACAGTTCTGTGGGTGGAAATGCCTTGTTGATAAGAGAGGTCAGAGGAAAATGGCCAGAATGTTTTGAGCTGCTGGGAAGGATATAGTAACTCAGATCATCACTTTTTACAACCATGGTGAGCAGAAAAGCATCTCAGCATGCACAAAACATCAAACCTTGAGATGGATGTGCTACAACAGCAGAAGACCACACTGGTTTCCACTCCTGTCAGCAAGAATCTGAGGCTATCATGGACACAGACTCACCCAAACAGGACAGTTGAAGATCAGAAAAAATATCACCTGCTCTTTTTCCAGTATTTAGGTTTCCATAAACAGCTGTATAACCAAAATTTGTTGTGTGCCATTACACACAGATTGCCATCTCGACATGGTTAAACCAATCGAATTTTTAAAAAATGGTGTTTTTGCAATGTCAATACATAGAGGTAATCATTCAAAAAATAACTTAGAAAAATTAAAAATTGTTGTACTGCAACCTTTCAGTTGCAAGTTTCAAAAACAGTGCATTAGACAAGCACTTTTTATACCCCTTAAAATATTTTATGATAGTTCCCAAATGTGGAATTATTCATGGATGATTAATATAACACGCATACCACACAGTTCTTTATATAGGGCTCAATTAACATTGGTTTGCACAGTAACCGCTCTAAAAATGAGGTTCAGAAAAAGTCAGCAAAGTCATCTTCACAATTCCTCCATAATTAAATGCCCCAGATGTCAAATGAATGCCTCCTATAGTTTGTTTAATCACATTCCCTTGGCTTCCAGGTGCAATGATCAGAAACAGGATTAACCAATCAGGACCATGCATTTTTCTCATTTCTGTTTGAAAGCTACAAGCCAGCTCTGATGTGTAATGTAGGAGAAAAAGGAGTGTAGATCTAGTTTTACAGGGGAAGATGTAATTTTTCAGCTATTACTATCATATTGTTTGAATAATTTTCAGTCGAACTGTTTAAAGGAGTTTTATTTCTTACACCTACAAATGTTATTAACATGCAATTGAATTGCATTGAATAATTAAATGACAAATTCTGAATACCATCTCTGCCTCTACTACTGTCTGGTATCCAGCCAAAATGCATTGCACTTATAAACACATGTGCCAAAGGTTGTATTGACTCTCGGCCAGTTTCCTTTCTGATTTGTGCCAGACCCCAAACTTGTAAGTCAATATCATATCGCAGACTTTTGGACTGGTTTTCTGAGGTTAATTTGCTTTTCCTTCCATCCGTAATTTACACTTGTACAACATCTGGCTAAAATCCATCCGTCACCTCCTGAAGTGACATTTTAAATGCATTGTCGTCTTGGCTGCATTTATACCTGCACTTTTGTATTTGTATTTGGACGTAATGCCGACACTCAGAAATGGAATCTTAAAAATATGCACACTCTAACACTCAATCAGAGTTGATATGTTTATTGTGCATATCTGTGTAGCTGTTATGTTATTATTGGAACATTGATTTAATTTCAGCAGGTCCTTGAGGATGATCACAGGAATCCATGCTCCTTTAATCTACTCTGTGTAACTAAGTTATGGTCCATTAGTGAACGTTTTACCTCATCTGTCATTAGAGTGGCCATGGAGCGTCCGATCTCGTGGTACTGAGGACCTTTTCCATATGGCCCTAGTAATAGAAACAAGAACCTGGCCCAAACCCACACACACACACACACACACACACACACACACACACAATCTCATGAGAACGGTTATACTGGGTCGTAAATAATATTAAAATATGTAAACAATGTATGTTAAAGACATGTTATACCACAGCACTGCTGAATGCTCAGTTCTCATTGATCAGAAGGTGTTGATTAATTTTCTATAACAGCAGCGCTGACAAGAGTGTCGGCTGCCAAGCAAATCAGAGCTTTACATTGCTGCACTCATTTTTAAACTTTATTGTTTTTATAGTAACAGCTCATTCACCATGAATTTATACTTTAATATCATTGATATAATTTAACATTTATGGAAGGTGTCTCCAGTGTCAGTGCTTTGTAAAAGTCAGTAAGTTTTCCACGACAAGAAAGTCTTCTGAACAGACAACTTTACGCTTCCTGGTTTCTCGGTAACATGACAAGTTGCAATTTCTTTTCCCTTATTATTAACTTCATGAGTGAGATAAAAGCGAGGAAAAGACTGTTTACAGCTGCTATAGCTAAGTGAAACAGGAATCAACTGGCTTTCCTGACGTTCCAACAACAGTAAATGTAACTATAAAAGGATAAAAAGTATAACATTAAGGTTTAGAATGACAACAAAATGAATAGTTGCTGTGGTATAGGAGATATAAAACACTGCTGATATAGGAAAGTAATCAACTTCGTGGAGGTAACAGTAACTCCACTTCATGTCAGGCTGCATCACACCACCCAGTCACTGATTACTTTCCTATCACAGCACAGCACAGAGTGTTTTATTCTGTACTTAGCTAACACGTCTACATAATCGTTTTCTAAATAATGCATAGTGCAGTCAAGCTTGGATGACGTTAATGCGTACTGTAAATCTATTTTGTGAATTATACTACCTTCCATCCCGCATATTATTGTTTATTCATATTACAGATTACAGATTACCTGGTTGGCACAGGCACTTCCGTGAGTCCCGTGAGCAGCACAGCAGGCGAGAGACGAACAAAGGCTATGATCGGTTTCTCCAGGAAATCCACTTCACCTACCAGCACGTTCGAGGCCTCCGCCCCTGGAGGAATCTTCTTCATGAAGTTCATGTCCACCTGAGAGAAGGAAATATGAGAGAGGAAGAGAGGATGCTTCTTATTTCTTAATGTTAGGGAACACAAACGGGAAGAATCAACACCATATGCACGTCAATTATTGCTGTATCACCTGTCAGTGAAACACAAAAACCACAAAACTGATGATTGATGACCATCAATTAAAAAGTTCACATGCATACATCAAACGCATACATGCTTAAATGTTGACGTTTTATCATATACTGTACATGTTTATCATATCTTTATCACGTACAACACACAGATTCTCCTCATCATGAGTTATTGACAAATACAGTATACAGTATGTCAGACACATTATAATCTCTTATCCCTGATTTTTATTTGTATCAACTGTTTCTTGTTTAAATAATAAAATTCATTTTGTCCTTATCGTATATTGGATTATTTTATCAGTCCAACTTTATATGAAGAGTCTCAAATAACTGTGTAGTTACACTATAAACTATAAATTACACAAGCAACTGTAATGTCATTACTAAGGATGTTTTTTTTACTGTACATCTTAATGCACTTATAGATTACACAGGAAATGTGCACTTATAAAGCGTAACTTTTTATTTAAAAAAATACACTGAAATATTTGTAGGAAATGGGTGATATGGTGATATGATATGATATGATATGATATGATATGATATGATATGATATGATATGATTTGATAGGGTGATATGATTTTTTTTAATAATTAAAAACTGACTGGAAGCAGCTGATATGATGTTAAAATGTTATATTTTAAAATTGTAAAATGTTGAAATTTTTACAGATTTTTTACTTTTTTTCCATTTCAGTGTTAAATATTTTTTTAAAAAGTAACAAAAAAATTAACTAAAATTACATGTTTTAAAAATAAGTAACAATTGTAACATTCAGTGTTAAATATTAGATTAAAATTTTTTTTTATTTTTTGTCCTCCTCTTCAGTGTTCATTATTTTTAGCTTTTTTTTTTTTTTACATGAATGAAAACGGTTTCTTTTAAAACGTAAAAACAGACATCAAATACAATATTATCAAAATCAAGGTGCACTAACAAAAGAAAAAAAACTGACAAATGCACACGTACTTAAATAAACATCCAGCGTAGTTACATTATAATTAATACAGTTATATAATACACAGTAATTAAATTAATATAATTACATTTAATATAAAATGGGACCTGTGTATCCTTCATCTGACAGCGACCGCTCTCACTGTTCCTTAATTTCCCAAAGTGCATTTACAGATGACAGACTTCGCTTGATTAAAGGACGGAGAGTCAAGGAGTCAAGGAGACATCAATTACTATGAATCACTCAGAGAATTTCAAAACCCTTCAGGACCAAAATACAGAGCGGTCTAAATGAGAGCCTTTCCACAACAGTGCCTTATTGCTATTTTTCAACAAAATGCAAAGTCTGTGAAGGTTGTTCTGCATGTTTTAGGCTACCGGCTTTAGACACTTACCAGCTGAAGTGCCTTATCGGATATAAAGAGTGAGTCTACACTATTCTACACTTTCACTTACTTTTACTTAAGTCAAAATATAGATAATGTGTAACAAAAAAAAAAAAAAATTCATTAAAAATGAAGTACTCCAGTGAAAGTACAAAGTTGCTACTTTCAAATATAATCAAGTATTAAAAAGTAAAAAGTAAAAATAAAAAAAAAACAGAATTAAACTAATGTTAAATTAATTCCATGTGAAAAGTAACTTTTTTTTACTTATTGAATACTTATCAGTTTTGTTTTAAATCAATGTCTAGCAGACAGTTATTCGCTGGATGAGAGAATTGAGACACCTTGAAGATTTGTACATGCTTTGAAGGTCTAAATAAAAAAGAAGTAAGGAGTAAAAAATTCATAAAAATGTAATTAAGTAAGATTCAGTGTCAATAATACTCAAGTAAAGTATAAATACATCAAAATAATAAAGTATAGTACAGTAAATTACTGAAGTATTCTCCACCCCTGACTTTCAGACATGAATCATGAGTTCATGAAATTTCCTGAATAACACTTTATAGTGAATAATGTGTGGTTTTGGACGTTTCAGACTTCTGTGGATCCATGAACAGAGGACACGAATAAGTTAAGCAGTGTTTACATGGTGGAAAATTCCAGTGAATACACACAGTGTGGTCTTGTCTGAGACAATAAACAGTATCCAAGAGCGAAACATAAAACAAATCCTGGTCAAAAATGTGTGTACATTCAAACGCTGGTGGATGTTTTTTTATATCTTCCTGGAGAACAAATGTCCCCACAAGGATAGGAATATCTGACAGTTAGAAATCTTTGTCCCTGGTGGTCTAGCAGCCAAGGATCCCGCGCTCTCACCGCCGTGGGTTCGATTCCTGGACAGGGAACCAACCCAGCCACTGGGAGTGCCGGTCCCAAGCCCGGATAACATGGGAGGGTTGCATCAGATAGGGCATCGACTATAAAACCTGTGCCAAATCAAAACATACGGACCAACAATCCAAGTGGCGACCGCTAACAGGAACAGCTGAAAAGAACAACAGGAATATTTGGCTGGTCCCCACAAGAAAAACTTCTACCTTTTTTTTTTAACAAAAACTGTAGCTTTTATTTTAAAAAAAAATAAATAAATAAAAGAAAAAAATCCAAAAGATTTACTTTTGGTTACAGAGGTTTACGTTAGGTGTAGCATAGCATTAATTAGCTACCTTAATTATTATTTTAATTAAAAGTCCTGACAAGGATAGTAAGAGAATCATGTGTATGTATTAAATAAGTCTGGTTTTACGTTTAAATGGAGTGTCACCACATAACTGGTGCCTCTCCTGTGATATCCAGAAGCTGAAACTTTGTGAAACGTTATCATTCCTGATGTTGACATTTCTCAATAAGGCAGAAGCCATGGAAGTTTTTTTTTCAGCAGGTGATGCTAACTATAATTACAGTGTCATTTTAGTCATACAGGGTCTTTTCTTGGTATTTTACCAACACATCTGAGGGAAATGTAAATGTTCCTGATGATTTTGTTTCATTTCTACTGTCACTCTACTGTCATCCTACTGTCACCTTTTCACCACTCATATAAAAGACTTAAAGGCTATATGCTAGCTAGCTAAATCATCTCAGTCATTAGCTTATTAGCTAGCTTGAGCTTGTCGTCCCTGTTGCTTAGCAACAGTGTTGTTACAACTTTAACCACTTGATTGGTGAGTGGATCATATATTGTGTTTGCATTCCTATTTTGTGTGTGTGTGTGTGTGTGTGTGTGTATGTATTACTTTGCTAAGATCTACAGTGCTGCCATCTTTGCTGTTGCCTGACTTGGCTGATCTGTTTTCACTCGACCTTCCTGCATCCACAGAGCCAGAGAGAGAAGAAGACGACGCCAACGTACCTGAGAGAGAGAATGCACAAGCATTATAAACAGAAGGAGAAAAGTTGCTTCTCAGAATGGCAAAAACACAAGCACAAGCAGATGTTCAGCACCACATGATCTTTCTCCAGGTGGCCACATTTTTGATTTTCTCCCAAATTAGAATTATGAAATATTCATAATCTAGCTGAGTCACGAGTAACACAGAATAAACTCGATACTGCTGCTGTCTCAGTATGACAATATTCATTTAGCCAGAATAGCCTAATGATAAAACTGTTTTAAAACCCAGACAGCACGTGCCCTTGGCTCCCAGCCATGGATGGCTGTGTCATATGGTTGATAGTTGCAATTTCCCAACAATGTCCGAACATTGTTTTTCTTTTGCATTGGATTTTTTTTAAGCTACTGCACTCTCAAGAAAGGAACTTGAAATAATATCCCTGCTGGAAACCCAGCTTGGTCTAACAGCGGCCAAAGCACAGTCTGAGCTGGCCAAATTGGTAGACCATCTTTGCCAGCTATGATAACGCAGCAGTAAGACGATTAGTAAATCTCATTCTCAAAACATGTATTGCTTAGTCAAGTAATAAGGAAGCTGAAAAAAACATTATGATGCAGACTATTAAAACTACTACATAGTGTCTACAAACTAACAAACTGTTTACAAACCAAAGACAGAAATCTGTTTAAATTCCCATCACGTTCTCTTCCTAATGTCATCTCAGCTCATTTGTGGATGACCACAGAAGCAAATATCACCAGAGGTTCTATGGTACATTGGTACTTCACGTGAATTACACAGTTTGTCCTTGATATAATCTACTCATCGGACTCGTTCATACTGGACTTGTGCTGGAAAAGGGTGTCATGGTGTACGTGGGCACCTGAGCAGGTTGGCAGGTTTCCTCAGTCAGCAATGTGGTACTAGGGACAGACTATCCAAAGCAGAACACATGCCAGAGATGCCAACACGCCTTTATTCAGAGATTAACTGAAGAATGCACACTAACTAAACACACATACCACACTCACCACAAACTCACCATCCCTCACAAACACCGTTTTGCTGGTAAACACAAATACACACGTGTGTATACAGTACATGTACTTTTCTAATATATACTAATTAACATGAGAAAGATTAGCCTGAGAAAGTGCTTCTTGTGCAGAACAGTCTAAAAACTTGAGGATGGAGCTGAATGCCCACAGAGGTGTACAGGTTTGTCTTAAACACTCCTGGGAGCACAGGCACTGTGGAAAGCTGAGTAGGGCATAAATAAAGTATAACAGTTGGAAACTGTCCGTGTAGTCTTAAAATAATGTCGATGGGAAAGTTTACTGCATAACCAAAAAAAACATAACAAGGCATGTGGGCGCACATACACACATACACACATCCACACACACACACACACACACACAGCAGGGTAGGAAATGGGTCTTATTTTCCCAGGTTGTTAGAGCTGAAGTTATTTTGCAAATGGAAGTGTTTATGGAGCCATTACACACACATTCATCGACACAGAGATTAATGACAAGGGCAAGATGCCAGGAGAAAGCATATAAAGCAATGGATGGATGGATGGATGGATGGATGGATGGATGGGTAAATAAATAAAGTAGAGCATGCATACACTTTGGGACATAAAACAGGTCCAAAGATATGATAATATGACAAATGGACAAATGGAGATGGAGTCATACATGCTCAAAAGGGAGGAATAGAAAGGTGAGAATGATATGAAGGAATAGAGTGTCTGATGAAAATACGGAGGGATGAGTAACTGCATCTCTGTTCATGCCATCACTCACACAAATACTTGTCGTCACCAGCTCTGAGATCCAGAAAGTCTTCCTCCGACTCTTCCTCCTCCTCTGGTGGAGACACCACAACCTCAGGGATTTCCAGATGGACTTGTGGGGCTCTGTCAGTCGAGTCAAAGTGTCGAGAAGATGGTGGGGTGCTCTGTGGGGTGGGGATAGGGCTGGGTGTGGTACCATGGCTGGGGCCGGGGAGGAGGTGGTTCAGGAGCATGGAGACTCGCGAGTCGCTCCTCTGGGACAGGTTGGAAATGGAGCCGCCCAGTTTCAGAAGAGAGTTACGAGATGTGGACAAACCCTCACCTAGCAGGAGGAGAGAGGACGGAGAGGAAAGGGGGAATGGTTTAAAAGGAAAGGGGCATTCTGGGAAGTCATAAGGGATGCAGAAGCATGCAGTAAGGATATGAGGACGTGTTCAAGTGCTTGTCTGGGTATGGGAAACAGGAAGGGGAAAAAAGAAAGCAGAACTGAAAGAGATCCAGAATGTCTCTTCTGGGGATAGAAAATATGCCATGCAGGGAGAGGGACAGAAAATTGCCCCCAAAATTCCCATGATATTATATACATGCTTATCACACAATGCATCATGGGTAAAATGCAGAATCAATGTCACTGGCTGTGCAGGAGAATACAGTAATTAACATATCAGTGTTAGTGTTTCTAAAAATCACCAAGTGTCCATTACTGATATTAGTAGAAAATTCTAGATTAAAGCACACCATGCAATCATAATAAGCATAATGCGATTGAAATTACTGAACCATACACTGTAGAGAGAACGTCCAAATTTCAGAATCAAGTCCCTTCTCAAGATGAACATCATGCTCCAATCAACTGGCAAGACGTTTAGTGCAAGCAAAGAGCAGATACGAGCATAGAGTAGCCCTATCCGCACCAAGCACCACCAAGTACTCACTGTTTAAAGCCTGAGTGATACTGCTATTTTACTGCGAATAATCACAGTCTACTCCAAGGCAGCCTTGTTATCCTTGCTAATGGTCACGCAAAAGGTGGCATGGGTAAAACATATAAATTAAACAATGCTGTAGGGGATGTGTGCAATGCAGTGGGTGATCGCAAAAGTCATGAAAGCACCAAACAGAATGAATTTCATATTAAATCAATATTGTTTATAGGGCTGGGTGATAAAATGACATGACTCCATTGTTTCTCACAGTAACAGGCATCTAACTGGACATTCAAATCTATTTGTGTATCAACTGATTTATATCATATGATTTATTTTTGTGAAGTGTAACTGATTTTTAAATGTGGCAGTACTGCTCTGAAGGCATATAGATAACGAACCTAAATGCCAAGATGTATATACAAGTAACAAATTAAAGGAAAAACCAACAGCTTTAGTGCGTCTTGGTATAGGTTCTACAAGACTCTGGAACTGTACTGGATAGATGAACACCATTCTTCTCAAAGAGTTTTACTCAGTTTTGATTTTTTTCACTCAGATTTTGATGACATATGTGTTCAACTGGGTTGAGATCCGGTGAGTGTGAAGGCCATAGCATATGATTCACTTCAATTTCATCCTCATCAAACTATTCAGTGGGCCCTTGTTCCCTGTGGATGGGGCGGAGTCATCCTAGAAGAGACCGTGCCTATCAGGATATAAATGTTTCATAATAGGATAAAGGTGATCAGTCAGAAGAACTTCGTATAGATTTGCAGTGATGTTTCCCTTCAAGGGGACAAGTGGAGTCAAACAAATAAATGCCCCCAAAACATAACAACATAACAGGCCCACTGGGTTTTCCTTTAATTTGTCACCACTCTGTATATTGTGTAAATGTCTTCATTATTGTAATAGGATACATTTCCTACTTTCCAACCCCTCAAATCAAATATATAACCCATTTTCATATGTGGTCCTTGATTGGATACAGTACATACCCAGTTTGTAGCAAGAATAAGAACTGTCAGATTGGAATTCATGTATTTTTTTTCTTTAATCATGCTTCAATGCACAGATTACAGATGGTGCTTCTCCAGAACTCACAAATCTCTCAGAACAGAAATACATTTCCATTTGCATTGTTCCTGTTTCAGTCCTGTCTTTGCCCCTGTCCTGTTATTGGTCTGTTAGCCTATTGTGTACACCTGTTCTATGTTTAGTCCTTGAATACTTTGTCTATTTTATGTACACCTGTTCTGTGTTTAGTCCTTGAATACTTTGTCTATTTTTATGTACACCTGTTCTATGTTTAGACCTTGAATACTTTGTCTATTTTTATGTACACCTGTTCTGTGTTTAGACCTTGAATACTTTGTCTATTTTTATGTACACCTGTTCTATGTTTAGACCTTGAATACTTTGTCTATTTATAAACTTCTGTTTGTCTCAGCAGGGTATAAATAGACACAATGTCAGAATAGTGGATTTCTGACAACGTTTCATGTTAATATGTTAATAAAACATACACTGAGTTTTCACACTTGCTTCCTGCCTTCACTCACTGCATTTTACACTAATCATTATACTCGATATACTTATATAGTAAATGAACAGACCAGCAGCATGCTGTAAAGAGATGTTCACAGCAAGTTCTCATTCTTTGAAATAAAGGTGCGTGTCTGTCCTGTGTGATTGTCTGCACCTGACCCTGGGTTTCTGAGCTTCAGTAAAGCCTATAAACATCTAGTGGTAACAAGAAAAGTGCCAGAAGTGACAGCATTTAAGGCATCTAGTTACATGAAGTGTGATCTGACTGTTTGAGTCACATTGCCACATATGGATTGTGTATCAGATGTCATTACCACATATAAATATATATAAATGGATATTCAGTATTATTTTTGGTATTGACACTATCATGAGGAATTTTGAGACATTTTTTATGTAGTAAGAATGTATCCTAAGCTACCTGTATGAAGTGGTGAATGTTCTCTAACTCAGTTGTTGTTGAATACATTACAGATGATGGAGCGCAACTAAGTGTGTAGAGTGTGGAGGGGTGCGGAGAAAGCCCTCACCACTGCGCTCCAATAACAGCGGCTCGGAGTGTTTCTTGCCTATATCAGCGAGCGAGCGCACGGCCAGTGGGAAGCGGTTACTTAGCTTCCTCTCATTCTGGTGGTGATGCCGTTTCAGCACAGCCTCTCGCACCTTCGGCTTTAACGAGTCATCCAGTTGCCCCGACGCCACCATGCTGTCTATCACCATGTCTGAACACAGGGAGATTGAAATTTGAGAGACTCAAATTCACTGAGTACATTTTTTACAATGAGAAAACCAGCACACACACACACATGTACCTGCAATGTCCTCGATGGAGTCAGCCTTCATGTCGAGCAGCACAGTGCCATTGAGGATGCAGCTGCGCAGCTCGAACAGACTGTGTAGAGACAGTGTGGCTACATAAGGTTTACTCCACCTCTCTCCTCCATCCTCCACATCCTCCTCAAACTTCAGCCATCTACAGAGTAGACAAACATAGAGACAGAAAGAGATAAAAGAGCCCTAGGTGAAATCTTGACAATACATAATTGTATCCTAATACTTAAAAAGATGCAGCTTCCAAACTGTACATTTGTAATGAAGTAGTATTTAACAAAATGCAGGTTCTCTATAGGGTCCTAAAATCATTTAATATTCTACAGATACTGTCATGAATAAAAAACAGTAGATCATTTCACTAACACACAACATAATGCATTCATATATACACTCACCAGCCACTTTAATATGAAGTGGCACCATTACACCTGCTCATTCATGCAATGATCCAATTAGCCCATCATGTGGCAGCATGAGTTTACACAAAATGGTGTGAAAAACAAAAATTATCCAGTGAGCAGATGAAAATGCCTTGTTGATGAGAGAGGTCAAAGGAGAATGGCCAGACTGGTTGGAGATGATGGGGCAGGAAGGCTATGGTAACTGATATAGCCACTCTTTACATCCATGGTGAAAGGAAAAGCATTTCAAGCACATCAAACCTTGAGGCAGATAGGCTACAACAGCGGAAGATCACATCAGTTTCCATTCCTGTCAACCAATAACAGGAACTTGAGACTAAAATGGGCACAGGGTTACAAAAGCTGGGAAGCTGAAGATTGGAGAAAGACTAGGTCATGTTTTCCCAATCTTCAAAGCACCATGTCCAGACCTTAGGCAACCATTTGTATGGTCTCCAAATGGACAGACCTGCTGTGTTAATGTGTTGCTGTTCCTTTCAAGGGTAATTTTCCATACACAGCACTTTTTCAGCCTTAGTTCAAATTGGGAGAGTGTGTGTGTGTGTGACAGCCTAAATGATGATAAAAGCATAAAAGCCTCTTTCAACCATCCCATTCAGACACAGGTAATACACACACACACACACTCACATACACACCTTAATTCAGGCTCTCAGTTCGGTCATTGCTACAGTGAAAGCTTCAGAACATAAAGCCGTCCAGTAAGCAGTCCCTGTTGTGTCCGGAAAGACAGACCCATGTAGAAGATAGACCAGGTTTATGATCCACCATTTTAACTAGCTATGAAATCTCCAACACACCGTATTCAAACTAACACATGAGAAAAAGTCTTTCTGGGGCTCACAAGTGGGGCAACTGCACAAGACTGTCTTAGCATTCTCACTTATTTTAGAAATCTAATACAGATTTGAAATCTGATAAGGAAAGAGGGAAACGTGTTAAAGAAGGAAGAGGGAAAAGTGACAAATCATTGAAATAAACAGTCTCCTAAGTCGCACTAAAAAGCCTGGAGTCGAGTACGGATGGTGAAGTGTTCAATAAATTAATTTCAGCAATATTTGACTGATACTATAAATGAAAATAAAATGATATAGGAAAATAATAATAATAAAATGAGAAAGAAGGTGATTCTGATATCACACATACAAAAACAAATTCAAAATGATTGCTATGTTTGTCATATAGTACATTGCCAGTCAAATGCTTTCAAACACCGTATGTTTTACGCTGTTGTAAAATACACGTCAAATTTGAAATTCTCTAAAATGTAAAAATCTAACCAAGGTAATAGGAATAGGTAAAAGTGAATCAACAAATGTTTATTATGAAATGTTTAGCAATATTTAATGTCATGTAACATCTTCAAATGAGTTACTTCTTGTTATCACTTACACCACAAAGGGTGGTGAAAACCGGCCAACACATCGTTGGTGCCCAACTCCCAGCCATTGAACATCTTCACTGCAGTAGATGTCTGCGTAGAGCACGCAACATCATCAGGCACTCCTCCCATCCCAGTCCCAAACTTTTCACCCTCCTTCCATCTAGGAGGAGACACAGGAACATTCGCACCTGAACCAGCAGGCTCAGGGCCAGCTTCTTCCCCACAACCATTGCCCTGTTGAATTCTACACTACACTGTAAGGTTACTGATGTTTTACTGCCTGTAATCATCCTGCAGCTCTATTCTACATTGTATATTCTGTATTATCTCTATATATACATAATATGTGATTCGTAGTATATATGCTAGGTTATCTTTATATATATCTGTTTATACATTGTATATTATCCATGGATAATCGGGGTACTGTTGTATATACAATGTATATATTGTATATACATTTATACATATCTCCTACATATATTTATGACTATACTTGCATATATTATATTTTTTATACTTATTAGAGTTTTTCTATTGTAACATAGTGTATTTACCATTCATACTCTTTTACTCAGTAGCTACTGCACATATTCACTGCCCACAGCCTTGTTATTTATTTAATCTATATTTATATTATTTATTATATTATTTATTTACTATAGAAATGATTACATATTAGAACCAACTGCTGGTATAGAAAATTAACCAATACCTTCTGACCAATCAGAAATGAGAATTCAGTAGCATTGTGGTATAAAATGTAATTAGACATAAGAAACTTCGGGTGTTACTTTTTTTTTTTTGACTGGCGATGTACTGTACTGTCTACGTTCAGCTAATTAAACTCAACTAACTGATGATGAAACCTTTACTAACAGGTGTGACGGATGATGTGATTGTGATTTAGAATTTGTGTTGGCTTTAGAATACTGTCAATAATAATTAGTCTGAGCCTTTTAAAGAAATAACGCACACACACATATACACACCTGGCAGTCTCTCTCCACTCTGTGTTGCCATGTCGAATGGAGAGTTCATCCAGCTCAGTGAAAAGCTCATGAGGAATGTGCTCCACGTCACCGTCCTCAGTACCCAGAATACACTGTACACGCTGAGATGGGGTGTCTACAGGGGGAAGGCAGAAAAGGAGATGACAGTGGATGTGTCTGTGTGTGCAAATGTGTGGATGGTGTGTGTGTGTGTGTGTGTCTGTATGTCCATGTGATCTGGGCTCCAGGTGTCCCATTACCAATCAGTCTGACATGTCTCTCACACGCATATACATACACACATCTCACACACTCACACACATCTCACAGGATCAGCTCAAGCCAATTCTTAGTGTGAAAGTCAAACTGAAAAACAAGACCCCCAAGAGGAAGAAGAAGAAGGTGGTTTGTAATTGTATTTTTCTCCAAAAAAAAAAGATGGAAATCAAATATTTTTTAAACTAACAGTATTAATACCATATATAATATTACCAATGTGCATATGTAAATTGCACTGTTTGTTTGTGCAACTGATAACTATTTATCCAACAGCAATGTTGAATTCTCGAATCTGATTGGTCCGAAGTTGTTGATTGATTTTTCTATAACAGCAGCTCTGACAGTAGTTCTGAGCTGTAAATCAAATCACAAGATTGTTCTAATACCTTATTGTTTTTATATTTAATAATGTACTCAAGGACTTGTATGGAGGACTCTTCACATAATCAGATCTAATAATAAATACGTTTTAAAAACTGAGAAAATGTGTAATTGTTGTTTAAGAAAAACAAAAATGAATGTTGATTTGAACATAATCAAAAACAGAAATAAATCACTCTAAGTTCCAGAGTGAAAGCATTATTTTTTAGCTGGTTAATAACATTTCACAAAATTATAGCCTAAACCTTAACATTTTTGCAATAGTCCTAAATTCCTGTCCAGAAGTCGTCACTTCCTGCATGCCTGGCTACAGGAAGATATGACGTTAGATAGATGCTATAGCCAGGTTTTTGAAGATGATGCGACAGCATCATGTGTAGAAAGCATTTTTTTCCTACAATTCTGCAACACATCACACTGCAAAGTAGAAGGATGCTCTGACATAATAGCTGGCAAGTACCGTGGCAATCTGCAGCGTCATAGTCAAAGAAAACATCCTGCACTTTAACATTAACACTAAGAGGGTGGTTTCATTCATTCAACTGGTTATCCAGTAAACAGGGAGGTGTGGAACACTGGAGTACGAACGTAAAAATACTGCTTCACAATGAAAAATACAATTGTGTCTAATCCCTGGTCTAGCTTGTGGTCTAATTATAGTACAGAGACTGCTCTAATTATGCATTTGTTCTTATATTCTTATCTTTGAGCCTGTAGATTATGACATTCTAATCTACTACACTAAAACACTGCATAGGTCTGTTTTAAAATGGGTTCAGATCATCTTTGGAGTTCCACAGGGATCTCTTCTGAGAACTGTTTGTGATTATAAACTCAATACAGTATGATTACAAAATCTTTTAGCAAACTAGTCACAAAGTGCACCACTAAGAACACTGCAAGCTGGGAAAAGTGTCACTTGAAGTCAAGATAATCTTATGCTTTACACACTAATCTAATTGCTTTAATCACAAGGAATTGAGTATATGCCCTTAGACAAGACCTACCTTGTGCGAGAGATTCTTTCTCCCCTCCATCCTGCTCAGATTCTCTCTCTTTGGTTCTCCTGCGGTGGTGTCTGTGTCCTCGGTGTCTACGCCTGTGTCTGTTCTCCTTCCCAAGAGGGACATGAACCCCTACATACACAGCCCTGTGACCTTGGATAGAGAGCGCAGACAAGATTAACGGTATAAGCAGTGATTTTGTCAGATGTTAGATGCCATTTTGAAACTCAAAATCCAAACAAATAGAGCTTCCCTTTCATGCACTCATTCATTCTTTCATAACATCTTTATCCTGGACAGGGTTGCAGTAGATCTGGAGATTATACAGGACAGAAAGACACCCTGGAAGGGATTTGAGTCCATCACAGACATCTGCACACTCACATCTCTTTCATGTACCGTCAAATCACTTGCATTTAGTGCACAAGGCGGCGCTTTCTGAACTGACAAGCAACATGATTGATGGGAAACTAGAGATACCTCCTTGTCCTGATTGTTTGGATGTTGGTGGTCCGTATAATTAATTTTTTCTCCTCTGAATCTGGGACACGACGCAGACCAGAGACTCTCCTCCGAGGCAATATTTCAGCTAAGTTGTCAGAATACAAGGAAAACTTCATCAAGTGTTACATAAAGTGTTCTAAATTAAAATACACTGACCCCAACACAAAAACTATATGAACATCATCATGTCATATTCCAGATGTTCCAGGAACAACTGTGGCACTCTTTGACCTAAATCAATATGGCAGCTGGGATAAACTGATCTTAGGGATAGTAGCTCTGTTCACTATATCTAATTTTCCACTATTAGCACAGGGTGGAGTGAAGGAGGGTGCAAATCCCCAATATATCCCATTAGATCTCGTCTATTTTGAACAGGAAGAACATCTAGATCCTGCTATGTACTCAGGGTCACCTTTCAAGAACAAGGTTATAAAAGTAGTACAGAACTTTGCATGTTCCCTTCACGCTTCAGGACTGTGTTATGTTGCTCTGTGGACAGAGCTTGCCATAGCGAGAGTTTCCGAGATCTGACTCCGATCCTGGCATGGTTGTTAGTGCCAGATGGGCTGGTTTGAGTATTTCAGAAACTGCTGATGAGGTAAGAGTCTCTAGAGTTTATACAGAATGGTGTGAAAAACAACAACATCCAAAAAACATCCAGTGAGCAGCAGTTCTCCTTATTGATGAGAGAGGTCAGACGAGAATGGCCAGACTGGTTGAAGCTGACAGGAAGGGTATAGTAACTAAAATAATCACTCTTTACAACCGTGGTGAGAAGAAAAGCATCTCAGAACATACAGCATGTCAGCCAAAAACAGAAATCTGAGGCTACAATGGGCACAGTGTCACCAAAACAGTTGAAGATTGGAAAAAAAACCATCACCTGGCCTTTTTCCAAAAGCCAATACAGGCATAAGACCACTAAGACTCACTTTTATTTATTTGCTTTTTTTTCAATTCTGTCAGAAGACAAATTGAGATAAAATGTCTAATACACTCTACACCTGTACACCTACGCTTCAGATGCTTCAACTTTACAATAAAATGATCTCGAATGCTCTTTTATATTCATTTCTTTGTTCATTCTGACCACACTGTGGGGTCTGGCTGAGGGCGAGCTTGTGTTTATCCTCAGTGATGAATTCACAGCAGGTCATATATTTGTTTTCCTTGGCACGCAGAGTCTGACAGCAAATTATGAGACTTCTGGGAAGATATTTCCACAGTGCAAATTTTGTCATCATGAATGAATAATAGAATAAGCTGACAGTTTGCATTTTTCATTCATAGTAAATTTCTGATAGGTTCTAAAGATATTTCTTTCTCTTTCACACGGCATTGAAGGCTTCATAAATCAGAAAGTGTTGTTAGTACAGCATTTAAAGCTTAGGACAATGGATTGCATTCATGTTTGTTAATCAATATATTGAGGTATGGATAAATTAATAGATGAATGGACAGATCGGATGGATGTATGGATGACAGTTTTTGTGTAGTGTGTTTTGGGTAGCACAAAGCATTGAATACATGACCAGTCATGGCATGTATGTGTATGTAGGCAGTCGTGGCCGTGGTAGTCGTGGTTAGAGAGTCGGATATGTAACCTGAAGGTCGCAGGTTTGAGTCTCAGGTCCGGCAGGGATTGTAGGTGGGGGGAGTGAATGACCAGCGCTCTCTT
>CM075011.1:5359568-5369579 GCA_037576675.1 Pangasius sanitwongsei
CTCTGACAGCACACGTGGGAAGTACTGCGAGAAAAAAAATAGCACTTTTACAACACACACACACACACACACACACATAAAACTTCAGCTTATTTCCCATCAGGGATTAATAAAGTATATCCATCCATCCGACCATCATGTAAAGCTAAACTAGTGTTCAGAGAGCTTTATTTATAGTACTCGAACATCATGTTAGAGCATTATCATACTCTAACATATGTGAACAGTGAAGCAGCTCCTGATTCTGAATGTTGTAATTCCACATTTAGTGCAGATCAGTAAGACACAACCTCACCTCTCTCCATAAGCTGAAGCCAATGATGGTCGGTACTGCAGTGCTCAGGATTAGTGCCTAATGGAAAATAGAAAATTGACCAAGAGTAACAAGCATCCATTCATCCATCCATCTCAGCCATCTATCCATCCAACCATTATCTACCCATCTATTCATCCATCAATCCATCAAACCACCTACCAAAGTCTCATCTATACATAAAATTATCCAGACAAGCACCAATGAATTTATACATACATACATTTATACACCATACATTTCAGTCATTCATCCATCTATCCATCCATCCATCCATCCATCCAACAACCAATTCATCATCCAAAACATCCACCTAACCATGCATATCTCCATCCATCAAAGATAATGACCTATACAATCATCTATCCATCCAACCCTCCACTAGCCAACCATCTATACACACCCATAGACCCACCAAATCTACCCACCCAAATCTCATCCATCCATACAACGATCCATCCATCCATACATATATCCACCCACCCAAACGTTCCATCCAACCGTCTACACATTTACCCAACCATACATCTCAGCCAGCCGTCCATCCATCCAATTATCATGCACCCAACCGACCATACACCTAACCACCCACAAAACCATCCACCCAACCATGCATACAACTATCTATCTAACAACGCATCTAACCATCACCCCGTCCTTCCACTTAGTCAATTAGCCAACTACCTATCCAGCCACCTATCAGTTCAGCCCTCCATCCATCCATCCATGCAACTATCCAACCATGCATCCAACCATCAGACCAACCAACAATCATCCACCCACCCTTCCAACCACACACCTAACCACCTATGCATCCTCCTATTTATATTTATCCACTTTCCACCCACCCATCCACGCATCCATCCATCCACTCACCAGCACTACAGGATGGACAGACTTGAGTCTGACCCATCTGAACACAGTCATCCACAGCTCCGGTGAACACACACCAAACGCAGTGAACATACACACATACGGGGTCCAAAGATACTTCATCCTGTAGTGGGGAAGAAGCAAAATGATCAAACACAGAGACGAGCAAGCAAAGGTCATGCCAAACTTAAATCAACACTAATATTCAGATTTTGTCGTACGTGAATGAGGTGAATTGTAACTGGGTTGAAATTAAACTTTGTACTGCAAATTATGACCCAATTAAAATGCAGCCGTTCTCATGCATCTTAAATGGCTCATAAAGACTGAAATTAATCAAATTAGCAGGGTGGCGTGTTGCGTCTTCAAACGGATGATAAAAAAAGTAGAAAGTAGAAAGCAAGCAGGAACCAAAGGTCAAAAAAAAAAAAAAAGAATGTGGCACTAACAATTAGTAAAGATGACCTATGGCATTAAAAAAAAACATGACACTTTGAATTGATAAAGCCTGATAAGATCTGTAGACTAAACTAAGATCAATTACATCACTTAGCGTTGTTAAAAATATGTTTAATAATTTAGGTTCATTTAAGAAGATGGTATCAAGCAAATGCTAGTAGTTAAGTTTTCGTGTAACCCCAGGTCACAGTGGAAGCAGGGCATAATGGTCAGCACACGATGAGCGAACAAACGAATGTGGCTTCAATCTCTAAGCAACTTCTTATGACTGACTAATAAATCTCACAAAATGAAAAACCGCTGAAGTAAGCCGAGTCCAGATGTTCTGCATTCATGTTGCTGCCTTTCAGAATGCGAGTAAGTGCATGCAATGCATGCAGTGTTGAGGGTTATGTTCTGTGTATAATGTGGTTAAAACAGACAGCATACATCTTTCTTCAGGTTTTCCTCATGTACTTATGTTCCACTTTATTTTCTTGAATGCCTATGCCTTCATTTTTACCTCATGTGTTTATCTCCAGGTCAATGCATGAATTTCCCAGTTTTTTTTTTTTGTTTTTTTGCAGCCATTTTGCAGGGTACGCTTAGCTATAAATAGACTTTCAGTCACTGTCCTGTTTGATTTCACTAATTTCAGTGTGCTGCTTGACCGAGACCTCGGACATGTCGAGACACATGCCATTAAAAACTGATAAATAATTGATCACCATTCGGGAACATTGCTCTGCACAGGAGTTTTCCATGGAATGTATAATGGATGTGAATGTACCATAAGTGTGATTGGCCCAGATATGTTCAGTAAAAGGAAAGAGAGAATCACACAGGGCTTCAAGTGGTGTGTTTTATTATTGTAGCACTGAGCAGCAGAGAGCTCAGGTAGCTAATTAGTATCAATGAATAGTACTAATGATGTGTAAATACCCCTGAAACAGCATGGCGAGAGCTCCGAACAGCAGCGTGTGGAACACGTGGTAGATCACCTCCGGCCGCTCTCCAACCTGCCCGTCCTCCATCCGCACGCTGCCCGTCGCGCGCTCCCCGCTGCATACACGACAGCACATGTTCACAAACCTCATTCACAGCGATCTGTGCTCTATTTATTAAAGGGTGTATATTAAAAAAAATCCAAGTAGTGTACTCAGTTTGTGATTCCTTGTGTAACTGCCGTCATATCTAAAACCTGACACTGGCTCAGGTCGTACATATCTTTTATGCTCCATATGCAAATTAATTAAGGATTAAAACATGACGGACAGTGTTTGTTATTATCAGAAAGCAATCAGTGACGGGTTGCCGTGATCCAGGCCAAAACAAAGCACAGTTACTGTCGATTACTTTACGACCACAGCAGGTTGCCAACACTAGCAATGTTTTTATTTACTAAAGAACGAGATGTTATACGTTTTGTAGAATACACTCCTTTATATCTCTCCATAGAATACACTGCGAGTGTGTTGCAGGTTAGTCACATGTTTAATATGTGAGGGTGTGTGAATCTAAGCTTCATGCACTGAGTAGACCTGAGTCTCCTGTAGATGGTCTGCATGACTGACAGCACGCAGACGAGCAGCACGAGCAAATAAAACGGCAGGACAGAGGCGTGTGTGAGGCGCAGGAAGAAGTCCTGTCCCGGAGCCTGGAAACCATCCTCACACATCAGTAGGTTTGGTATAAACTCTCTAAAAACACACACACACACACACACACACACACACACACAAACAACAAGCGGAACACGCTCTACTAATTACAATGAAGCACCATTTACTTAAGAAATAAGAGAGTCAGGAGCTTTGCACTCACGTTGTCGAGTTTAATCCGAACCTGACCTCCAGGAATTTCAGTATGAAGTCACTCTGATTGACTGGAAAGACTCTCTAGAAAAGGAAAGAGAAGTAAAATGATCTAAAAGAGGAAAACTTTGTAAGGTGGTTGTATACTTCAAGCTATCCAGTTTCCATTTAATGGAATGGAAAAATGGGCTTCAAGCAAAAAAGACATTTAGTGTAAGAAAGACCGTTCCAAACACACGTCTTAACTACCGCATCTTTTGTTGCGATACCTCGCCATGTCTGTGATTCATCCAGATACGACATGGCTGCTTACATCCCTGAACTGTGTGCTGGTTTCATTTTTGTGACCGCTTGCAGTTTGTAGAAGCAGTAGCGTGAACACGTTCAAGGAAAACTCAATCACACCATCCATCTTCTTTTTACAGGGTTGCCAGGCACACTGCTAAATCATCCCCAAAATAAACCAAAGACTTTTTAACATTTCAACCCCTATACACTGATTTCAAGCTCTAAAAGCATGGCTACTACTGCAAAATGTATCATTATATAAATAAAACGGCAGGACAGAGGTGTGTGTGTGTGAGGAACACTAAACGTATTGCTGCTACCCTATCAATAGTTTAAAGTTTACAGCCCATGTTCTGTGTATTTACTGGCCTGGGTATTTATTGTTCTGTTCAGTGTATTTATTGTTCTGCTCTCATCTCACACTGTTGTGCACTGCACCTTATGTAGTCTTCTGTACTGCGTTGCACCATGGTTATGGAAAAACGACATTTCATTCCAATGTACACAAGCTACACAGAGGAATGACAATAAAAACCCACTTGAATGGACTTGATTATATTTAGAGTAGCACCATGCAATACATTATCACATAGACAATTTCCATAAATAGTTCTTTCACCAAATTCTTATTTTTTTATTCCTAATTTTTTTTTTTTTAACACATAAACCAATACTAAAGAGAAGACAGGACACTGTTTGACAGGGTTGCCAGGTGCGTGGCTGAAGCATCGCAGAAATCAAATTTAAAACCCTATATATACTGATTTCAAAATCTAAAATCATGGCTTGTATTGCAAAATGCACTGTAATATGTATTATAATATGTATTGTATTGAACTGTATTGCCATAAATAGTTCTAAAATAATGCAGGGGCAGTCGTGGTCTAATGGTTCGAGAGTCAGACTTGTAACCCGAAGGTGAACCTGAAGGTTGTGGGTTCGAGTCTCAGGTCCGACAGGGATTGTAGGTGGGGGGAGTGAATGACCAGCGCTCTCTTACACCCTCGATACCACGACTGAGTTGAGACCCTTGAGCAAGGCACCGAACCCCCAACTGCTCCCCGGGCGCCGCAGCAAAAAAGGCTACCCACTGCTCCGCGTGTGTGTTCACTTGGATGGGTTAAATGCAGAGCACAAATTCCGAGTATGGGTCATCGTACTTGGCCACAAGTCACTTCACTTCACTTCTTTCACCAAGATGCTGAAAGATGTTTTTACAGATATTTTTATAAATAAGAATCAGTTATGAGATCGAGGTTAACTGATTCACTGACTCACAACACAATCTAGTCATAATGTAACGGGAAGTAGAACTAGGTGCTGTCTAAACATAATTATAACAATACCATTTTGTAAAAAATAAAGCTTTCTAAGCTGCTGTTTTCCTTATTTTCTAAGTAAATGCAATTAAAATGTAAATAAATGGGTAATTGCACAAGCTGACGACTTATAAAATGACGACTCTCTAATTCTCTATCCAAAATGACCGATATGATCGCCTCGCAACTATTAGCACTGATTACATGTTGGACATCATCAATGGCTAATTACATCATCCTATCACCAGCACTAATGAGCAAGCTGCTGTGTATATGGTGTACACATAACCCATGGCCCATAGCAGCAGACCTGGCAACGTGTCTCAGAAATACGTCCTGCGCATTCTTCTCGATTAAACCCACGACTGAGTGTTTGGTGTTGCTGCACTTAGTTGTTTAAAATACACCCTCAACATCCACTTTACCACTTCTTGTGTAATTTAATCCGTTTCAGCTGCTGTGGCTGACCTTAATCAGGTAGTTGAAGGTGATGCTTGCGGTGAAGACTAAGTACAGGTGCAGCACGATCTTCATCAGTCTCGCCACCAGCGGACCCATCTTCATTTTTTGCTTAAGGAAAAAAAATAAATAAATAAACATGATAATCAATAAACAACATACAAAGAAATCCCTAAAATCTCTTTAGGTTATACTGTTATTGCCATACTATGTTGTCAATAACTATGTTCACATGTAGCCTAATGATATGTAGAATTAATGCACTTAACTATAATTATTAATAATATGTACAGTATATAATTAAGAATGTGTCAGAGAGCTCAATCGGAACGAAAACCCTTTATATGATACAACAGAGAGATTTCTGTAGGATGTGACTTGCTTGATTCGCTCGCTGTAATGTGGGAAATGAATCAGGAGTGAAATCTATAATCATTTCCCGTCATTTTTGGTATTGATTATTGTACCTGCAGGTATTTGGCCAGCATGTTGGCTATAAGCAGACTGAGGAGGGGACAGGAAAGCAGACTGGGCTTCTGATACTGCAGAACATAGGCCAATAACAGAGAGCTCAGATACACCTTATGGACGTCTGCTGTCTGTCAACGAGAGAAAAAGACACGCACACACCCATGCGCATGCACACACACACACACACACACACACACACACATGCAGAAATTCACACAATCCATTATTGAAGTGATATGAATAATAAATAAAAAGCCATTATCACTGTTGTTATTACTGAATATAGCATTAAAGAAGTGTGTGTGTGTGTGTGTGTGTACCTTGCGTGCTGGTACGAGGTCAAAGCAGTCCAGTAGTAAGAGTGCAAGTCCCTGTACAAACAGTATGTAGTGGCTGTGCTCCCACATCACTATGAAGGTGAATGTCGTCACACTCATTAGCAGGTAACAGAACATCTGAAACACACACACACACACACACACACACACACATCAGTTACCCAGCCTACAACTGTGCACACTTTGTAAAGGCTTAAACACTTTAATAACCCAAGTGAACACAATGCGACCTTACAGAAGTGTGTTATATTACACACGAAGCTTTATTTAAGAAAACAGGAAGTAATGAAGTACTGATGGTGTCTGATTCTGTGGGTATTGATGTATTCACACCTCTGTTGCTGAGCTGATGTTGTTGCTCAGGAAG
Organism: Pangasius sanitwongsei; assembly: GCA_037576675.1. Taxonomy (NCBI): domain Eukaryota; kingdom Metazoa; phylum Chordata; class Actinopteri; order Siluriformes; family Pangasiidae; genus Pangasius; species Pangasius sanitwongsei. The sequence continues at coordinate 5,366,249 of CM075011.1, forward strand.
CCGGTTAAAGCAGCTACTTGGCAGGAGAAATAAGGGAGAGCCCAGTTGTCTCTCAGAGGAATGGCGTAGTCCACTTTAGTCGTGTCCGGCCTGAGGCGTAGAACCAATCAGAGAGAACGGGATGGTCAGTGACGAGCCATCAGCTCACATCGAAGTTAGACAACACACTTGCGTTAAAAATCAGTCAATCAGTCAAATGATATCTGTGATTTTTTTCCTGAAGTTAGTCAGTGAAACTCCATAAACAACCAAAAAAAGTCCAAACAACTCAAGCCCCTCCCTAAAGTGCTCCTCCTAAGCCACACCCCCAAAACAAGAGCAAACAAGTCACTGAGGTTAGAACCAGCAAACCACATGACAGGTGAGGGGAAGAAAATGAAATCGATTGCTTGTTGGATGTTTCCAAAATTTGGAGCTCCGCAGAGACCAGAGTTTCACATCTAAGCTGACATTTTATTGATTTTTTTTTATACCAAATATCACAAAAATTGTTCTGACCTAAAATTGAAGATCTCACCTTTAATTAATATTTTACATTTAATTTTAATGTGTCTTTTACATTTATGTTCCATTCCTCTTTTTTAGCTTTTATTTAAGCCTTAGTTTTGTAGCTTGTCACTATTTTCTATTTCACCAATTATTACAAAAAAGTGTTGAACTTATCTCACCTTTAATGCGTCTTTTACATTTGTTTCATTTCTTTTTTTTTTTTTTTTTTTAAACTTGTCACAATTTTCTTTATTTTTGTTTATTTCACCAAATATTGCAAAAATGCTCTGACCTGAAACTGCTCATCTCACCTTTCATCCTTAATGGGTGTTTTTGGCACAGTTTCCACCGTGCCTGTAACTTCACATCTGTTTAAAATTTCCCTAAATTACACAATACTCAATCATTACTCTGAAATGTCATTGTTTTGATTTGTAATGACTTAGCCACTGCTCCTGGAAACAATCTCTATAGAAAAAAAAAAAAGACCTACATAAGATCACATGGTCATGGTGAAGAGTTGTAATCCACATCATTACTGTCACATCAGACCGCTTGAATCAGAATAGAGTCAGCATGGCAGATGGCAGAGCAGATTTTGGGTTAATTGATGTGTTTCCTGTGCCAGTCTGACCTGTTAATGATGAACCAGGCCACTGCCAGCATCCCAGCCACCCAAGTGCCACTCATCACCCAGCTGCAGATAAACAGAGCCGTCACGTAGACAGCCTGCAGCGCAAACACCACGCCGATGTAGAAATAAACCGGCTCTATGGAGTCCTGCAGCACAGACAGAGTCAGTCTGAAAGCATGTTCCTCTCTCTCTCTCTCTCTCTCTCTCTCACACACACACACACACAGACATACACACACACACACAGACACACACCTCTAAAGCTCTGTCAAGGGTGAAATATTTTTAGCTTTTATAATAAATGGCTTTTTGTTTAAATCGCTGGCATTAATGTTTATTCATGCACAAATTCAGAACCAAACAGGTAACCAGTATCAAGCTATATAAAGACCTGGTCTGATCTCAGTCTGATCTCAGTCTGATCTCAGTCTGATCTCACCTGACTGCCACTTAGTTTGTACAGCAGGCTGCTGAGGAGCTCGGGGTAGAGAGACAGCTGCTCCACTGCATTAATGGTCTGACCAGACACTGTCCTGTTATCTCGTGTCAGCTCATACACACCTGTACACACACACACACACACACATATACACACACACACACACACACACACACACACACAGCAAGATCAGACACTTTAACTTAGTATAGTATACTGCTCTGTCTGCCTAGCTTGTTCTCTGACTCACTCTGTCTTTCTCAGTCTCTGCCTGTCTGTCTGTCTCTTTCATCATCTCTGCCTCTCTGTCTGTGTCTCTGTCTGACTTTGTCTGTTTGTCTCATTCACCATCTCTCTCTTCACATCTCTCTCTCTTTTTCTCTCTCCCCCTCTGTTGCACTCTCTCTCTCTCTCCCTGACTCTATCTTGTGTTCACCGGAGTCTCTTTCTCACTTTGTCTCTCTTTCCCTGTGTCTCACTCTCCATCCCTCTCTTCACATACATCTGTCTCTCTCTCCCCCTCTGTTGCTCTCTTAGTCTCTCTTTCTTTCTTGCTCTATGTCTATCTCTCTGTCTCTGTGTGTTTGTTTCTAATTCTCTCTCTCTCTGTGTCTCACTGCCCACCTCTCTCTTCACATCTCTATCTTTCCCTCTGTTGCTCTCTCAATCTCCCTTGCTCTCTGTCGCTTTTCCTCCCTCTCACTCCATGTTTTTTTTCTCTATCTCTTTGTCTCTCTGACTCTGTCCATCTGTGCTCATCTCTCACTCTCTCTTTTCCCTGTGTCTCATTTTTCATCTCTCACTTTCTCTCTTCACATCTCTCCATGTCTTTCTCTCTCTCTCTCTCCAATCCTCTCTTTTGGTCTCTTCCTCTCTCAGATGTCAGACATGTTACAGAAACTAGCTAGCTTAACCTGGATATGATAAGTTTTATATGGACTGTAAACATGAAGATGAGAGTACAGCTGAAAGCAAAAGTTTGCACACCCTTACTATGAAGTGATGAAACCCAACAAGACAATTCATGCGAGTTCAGTTTCATACTCACTTATCACCACAAGTAACACAAAAAGTAGCATTATGTGAATATAAAGACATTAACAGTGAAACAGTGCAGGATGTGGATTTGTTTCACATGTCTCTAAAAACCTTTTCGTGTCTCCTGTGAATCTGCCCTGCAGTTCTGGTTTTCTTTTTTCAGTTTTCATTCTTCCACCCAGAAACCAAGAGGGGTACAAACTTTTGCACTCCATTGTACTGACTCATATTTGAGATACTGGGTTGGGAATGGAATGTTACCCTTCTCAAAGGATGAGGCGAACAGCATGTGTTTGTAGTAGTAGTAATAAAGACCACTGCCTCCCTGGAAGGTGATCTCTCTCTCCAGCTCCTGAGGAGGAAAAGAAAATCGTCAAACTCCAACATCACACAATGACCACATGTATCTCTCACTCTATCCTAACTTTCAGACTTAAACCCGTTTTACACTGTTACCAAGTTTTCTTTCCCAATATATACCAATAGTAAAACCTTGTGGATCAGCTGACATTGATACCCATCTGATATTTTCTTCTTTAAAAAGTAAAAGTTTTTTTATCTGAAGAAAAATAAAAATACAGGAAAAAATACAAAAAACATGACTAACAAAACTGCAGGTTTCACACAAAAATCTATATATATATATATATATACACACACACACACACACACACACACACACACACAAAAACAAACACAGTCAGCTCCGGAAGTATTTGCACACTGACAGA
>CM075011.1:5376182-5389561 GCA_037576675.1 Pangasius sanitwongsei
AATTAAAAGATGATTCCATAATTTTTTCCTCAACATTGAGTGATTCCATACTTTTTTCCTCTACTTGATTTGGAAAAAGACATGCTATTAATGATAAAAAAAATTTTTTTTTTTGATGTATGTTTCACAAAGCCAGAATGTTAAGCTATTGAACAAAACATTTTTTGTGTCATAGCTGTGCTTTGTTTGTTTGCTATAAAGTAAAAAAGCTGGGTGAACATCCTCTAAGTGTGGTGATTCCAGAATTTTTGCCAGGGGTTGTATTATTATAAAATTTAACAGACTATTGTGTTGGTTTTCGTTTACAAGATGGATATTTTATTTAATGTGTTAAGTCATATTACCATTTGAATGACAGATTAAAAGGTCAAAAAAACTCAATTTAGAAGAGAAAGCTTTAGCAGCTCAGCTAGAAACAATCAAATTACAATAAGAAATCATTCAGATTTGTATTACAGCAAACCTAACCTCTAGTGTATGTGCAATTTCTTAATGTGTGATATAATACCAATGCTAATACTACTGCTAATAATAATTAAAGCTGCAAGCAGCATTTTCGGGGGCCAAGTACCCAGACTCGGTGAGCCACACTTTCACAGACACACTACAGTTGTTGCCTAAGCAATCACAGGAAAGCAGAGCCATAACTTTTGCAAAGGGATTCAAGAGTGATTTGCAGTTTCACTCATGATGTATATGTCTTGACCACGGACAGTGGTGGAATTCTCTGACTTTAGGAGGAAAGTTCTAGATGAACAAATGGGCAACAGGGTGGCATTACTGCAGCATTGTTTAGACAGGTGTCAAGATAATGTGAGCCAAATTTGGTGAAGATTGGACAAAATTTGGAGGAGGAGGAGTAGCAAAAATGGCAGTTAGATGCAAGTATTTTTTAGCATGTTATTGATACTTTTGAAAATCTGGCACGAGATTTTTTTTTTTGCATGGCCTCAGGTCATGATCCTGAAGATGCCTACCAAGGTTTGTGTCAGTGTGCAAAGTCGTTGCTGAGATACAGCCTCACGTCCTGTTTGGCGGCTTCGCCATCAGATTCATTGGCCCATTACAGGCAAACAATTTGGACTATTCAAAATTCTTTTAAGCTTTTGTGAGGCTTACTCTGAAGATGATGAGCACCAAATTTGGTGATGATTGGACAAAATTCGTAGGAGAAGTAGTGAAAAAACTGTTTTTGACAAAATCCAAGATGGGGGAAAGTCTAATTAGGCATAACTTGACGTCGTAGGATGTATCAAACTTGTCTCGACCCAGGGAATCCAGGGATGCCTGGATGGCTTTTAAATTTTGGACACAGGGTTCAAAAGTTATGACCATAAATGTACTTCCAAATTAGGCCCAAATTTGACCCCATGGTGGCATTTAGAGTGTTCGCAACACTTGGCCCAAATTTGGTCAGAATGTTCCTTAGACCCTCCCTAATCAGTGTGCCAAATTTACAACTTTTTACAAGTTCTATGGGCTGCCATAGACACCCTAGCCAGAAGAAGAAGAAGAAGAAGAAAACATAGAATAACAATAAGGTGCCTATGCACCTTTGGTGCTTGGCCCCCCAATTCAATCATTTACTTTTGGTAACCACTTTATCCTGAAACTGGAGACTAGAGTAATGTGGGGATACACCCCAGATGAGGCATCAGTGCATTGCAGGGCACCAGACATACACACATTCTTGCAATCATTCACACCTAGGCGCAATTTTGTGTAGTCGATCCACCAATGGGCATGTTTTTGGACTTTTGGAAGGTCTGAGGAAACCAGAGAACCCCGTGGAAAGCCACGAGAACATGCAAAGCTCCACACAGACAGTAATCTGAGCTCAGGATTGAACCAGGGAGCCTGAAGCTCTGAGATACCCAATGGGTCAATAGAAGCGGGCAGTGGTAGCTCAGTGGTTAAGACGGTGCACTACTGATCAGAAGGTTGTAAGTTCAATCCCCAGCACTGCCAAGCTGTCACTGCTGGGCCCCTGAGCAAGGCCCTTAACCCTCAACTGCTCAGTTGTATAAATGAGATAAATGTAAGTTGCCTTGGATAAGGGTGTCTGCCAAATGCCCAAATGTAAGAAGAAGAATCAGTTCAGGTGGTGCACTGTGTAAGATCAGTCTTTGTGCTGCTTTTTGCTGAAGCTTAGCATTTATATTAAAGCTGAGGGACAAAATGTTATGGATCATTAAACAAAAAAAAGCAGTGAGAGGCAATAAAAAAAAAACAGAGTTCCTTACAAAGTCACAGATTTAATATTTTTTTAAAGCCTTTTCATTGTACGGACAGCAGGAATCTTTCGTTTGTTTCAACAATCTGGTAAAATCACATTAAATCACAAGAAACTAAGTCGACTGCCATCAAAAAAAAACAAACAAAAAAAAAACTACTGTACATCATTCTCCACATTAACCCCTCACACTTGTGTACACATCAATATTATTATCAAAAACAGATTTCATGTTATGTTCCTTCCTAGAAACTAAATAAATTACATTTAGTGACTGTTTTTTGTTTTTTTTTTAAATACAAATCAAAACATCAGCGTACACAATGTAAAAGGCCGAAGCCTGGTTAAGACCATACAAAATATAAAATGCTAAAACAATATAAAAGAAACTACTTCAAGCTTTTCAATGCGTCATGGTGTGAAAGGGGTTCACATTTCAGGGTTGAGGAGCTCGAAATTAAAGTCGGCATGAAATAAATGCGATGTTGTTACTACAAATAAATACGGGAATGAAGCACAGAACTACTGATCACAGAACGGTGAAAGAAACGAGTCCTCTTCTCGTTTCTCCTGTTCAATCTGGGAAGAGAAAACACATTGAGAGACACTGTTAAGCTCTCCATTAGTCATACAGAGAGAGTGTGCATGGGAAACAGGCTGCGTGGTGAAGTGGGAGACGTGCGGCACTCACTCATGTGCGGGATGTGTTGTGTCGTGTGCGGCTGCTGCTAGGCTCAGTGTGGACGCTCGTCCTCCTCGCTCAGCTCTTTATCTGCATGAAGGCAGACAGAGGGTGCAGTAAGAATCTATTCTGGCTGTATAGCGCTTTAAACGATAGACACTTAGATTGACAAAGCAGCTTTACAGAAATCAGGATGTAGATTTAGATCCCTAATGAGCAAATCAGAGGCATTAGTGGAAAGGAAAAACTCCCCGAGAAGGCATGAAGAAGAAACCAGGAGAGAAAACGAAGCCTCTTCTGAGTGACACCGGATAGTGCGATTATAAAGACAGACAGTACTGAGTGTGTTTACAGGAGGCTCAGTATGAGCAGATTGTGAATAAGAGTCCTGGGATGAGCACAGGACAGTGTTTATGATTACAGCAGCAGCAGTTCTTAGAAACTATCAGCGTAAGATATTATTCACTCTCTCTCTCTAGCCATTTGACTTTCGGTAGAATCTCACATTTCAGTTTTAAAGTTCAGCTGAAATTCAATCAAATCTCGTGGTGAATCGTGAAAGGGTAAACTCCACACAAATGTCAATGTCACCATGAAAAAAAAAAAAAAAAAAAAAAGAAAAGGAAAGGTTGTGAGCACAGGAACAAAACTACTTTTAAAATGTTCACTCATGTCTTTCAATTATATTTCACTCTATTTAACTTCTCTGGCTGAATTATAGGCAAGGCAACTTTATTCATATATACCACTGCTACCATATGTGCTTTACATTTGAAATTAAGACACTCGTAGAGAAAACTGCATTGTTTATATGTCAGATACATGGAGTAGTAGTTCAGACATGTTCCATCCATAACAGCAGATTTTTTTTCTTGACGATGCTGTAACAGCGGGGGCGTAGTCGAGGGTGAGCTCCGGATGAAAAGGAGGTAGGTTGAACCAGCAGATAAAACGTGAGGATTCTCACCTGTGTGTGGTCACAAGTGTGTGAGTTTACTTACGTGTGCTTTGTTTGTCCTTTCAGACAAGACGTGAGCCAGAGAAACATGGTGCTGGCAGCATCAGTACAACCAGTCACGAAACGCAAACGTGAACATGATGAGGCTGCAAACTCGTTTGGACTGTTTGCTTTCTTTTGGTTTGAATTTAAATTTCAGAGAACGTGGGCTGAAAAGCACACGGTGGAAAAATGAAAATAAAAAGAAAGCGAGGCAGAGCAAAAATTCGCCTATCTCCTTCCTACAGTCCTTCCGTTAGGCAGTCGTGGCCTAATGGTTAGAGAGTCGGACTTGTAACCCCGAAGGTGAACCTGAAGGTCGCGGGTTTGAGTCTCAGGTGCGGCAGGGATTGTAGGTGGGGGGAGTGAATGACCAGCGCTCTCTTACACCCTCAATACCATGACTGAGGTGAGACCCTTGAGCAAGGCACCGTACCCCCCAAACTACTCCGCGCACTTGGATGGGTTAAATGCAGAGCACAAATTCCGAGTACGGGTCACCACACATCACTTCACTTCACTTCAGATGTATTCCTAAAACATGAATCTGTATTTTTTGTTCTCAATCACTTCTTGTGCAAGTTCTATATGTGATGGTCTGTAAAAATGAACGGAGCTTGTAGAAAATGTTTAGTTTCCCACAAAAGATTGTCCATTTGACATCTATAACGCTGATGAATTAATTAACATGTAAATCAGCACAGTTTTTTTTTTTTTTGGTTTAATCTCTGCATTATCATCAAGAGGTTAAATGACAACACATGCACATTGACTCATTGATCCTAAACTTTGTTAGCCAATGTGAGTGCAAATGTCACATCCATAGCACTGGAATTGTCCTAATAGACATCAGAGCTGCACTCTGTCCCTGTTGGACGGTAACGGAGACTCACCTTGTTTGACCGTGTCCTCTTCTCCGTTGGCTCTCTTTCTAAACTTATCCTTCACCTTCGCTGTTTTTACTTTCCTCACCAAAGGCTCGTCATCTGAACTGGCATCTGTGTAGGGTAGGCATGTGTCAAAATGAATTCACTTTCTCTAGACAATTACACCATCTTTTACTGCAGGTTTTGCTTTATTTCTATAAAAAAAAAAAAAAAATAGTCAGAGGAACGGCTCTATGAGGGGGACATATGCTCATTTGAAATCCAAACAATCTTAGGAGACAAATAAATAAAAAAAAACAAGAGAATGCAATACAGAACCAACAACGAAGTCTGTCTCTGAATAAGCAAAGAGCTAGTGCTGACCTTTAGAAGTGAAATACAGTATTATCTCATCCTTACTCATTAACTATTTACAGTATGGGGGCTTGTGAATGACTTCTGAGAATAAACCGACTGCACTGGTCCCGCATTTTTGCTCTCAGTTTATTGCTTATTAAAAAAAAGCGTTATTTTGTGTTCATTAATTAATTTCTCTTATATCACAGCACTGTTGGATTCTTGAATCTGATTGGTCACATGTTCACATTAATGCATTCGTTGTAATACGTTATCGTTTCTATAGTAACAGCTCCTTCACAGGGACTTGCATACGGTTATGTAACAAATAACAACGTATAATTGCTGAAGCTTTCTGTAAAGCAATGTTTATTGAACATTTATGGAAGGAGTCTCCAGTGTCAGCGATTCTGAGAGGACAAAAGTGAGGCAGGTGAGGGAACGAGTGTTTAAAGCTGCTATAAGTGACAACAGGACCTCTTGGACATTCAACAACATTCAATGTAACTATAAACGGATAAAAAGCACGACGTGGCGCTCTTTAATAAATAGTCAAACTGTTACCATTGCTGTGGTATACTGTATATAAGGGTGTACACGCTGTTCTTGGTACTCGGTCACTGATTATTTTCCTATAACAGCACACCCTGTCGCGTTTCATTCCTTACTTCATTTGTGCGTCTGGTCAAAAGCGTCTGTCAGGATATTAAAGGTATCGTCTTGCAGGAACTGTTACCTGCCGCTGGTCTTCTGCCTCTCACAGCCTTGCTCTGCTCTTTCAGTCTCTTCATCTTATGACTCAGAGGCTCCTCGTCTGAGCTCTCCGCTGCGCTCTCTAAACGACATGCAAGAGAGAGAGAGAGAGAGAGAGAGGAGAAGAGAAGAACTGGGTGATTATTGTAAAAGTACACTCTATCTACCATTAGCTAGGAGGCATTAGCCGTCTAATTCTCAGAATGCTAAAGCAACATCGTCCATTTCTCAGAATTTCAGCGTAGTCTACTTTCTGCATTACTCAGAATTATTCCAGCCAATTTCTCAAAATGCTTACCTTCTTCACGGAACAGTTACAGGATTCGTGGAAGGATACATAAAGACACAAATTAGGAAGGTTAAAAATCCTAATTATGGTTACTTACATCACTTATTTAGCTCATTTAAGAAAAGAAAGGAAGCAGGGTTGTCTTTCATAAAGTGCATTATCACACACACACACACACACACACACACACAATAAAAGCAAAGTGACATTTAGTTTTGTCAGTTTTATTCGTCACATACAAGTAGCTCTACACTGCATAGTCACCGTAGTGAAAGAAATATGTAAAATAAATAACTAGATATTATGTGGATATGCTACATTAAATTTTATAACACGTTTTCATTATTTGTTCTAGCAAGTTTATTATTCGTATTTCACATGCCCGCCTGATTACTGTTATACTTTTGCTCTGTGTACTATGCAAAGAATTGAATCGAAATGAACGAATGCACCAGAATCAATCGAAAAACAATATATGACTTTTAACATACAGTTAGGTGAAGAGGTCAAAAAAACTGCAGCTGTGATTAAAATGGGAAATAACTGTTTATCACTCATTACTAAATATCATACAGTAAATAATCCGGTTCGTTTTTTTCTTCACCTTGATTCTTCCCACAGTTTAGTATGTAGATTTATTCCCAGTCTGCCATTACCTGCCCTGGTTGTACTTTTCTGCTCTTGGCTGTGTGTGCGTCCCCGTGCCACCGCGTCCATGACGTCTCGTTCGGACATCCTCTCCAACAGCACCACCGCCTGCTTCATCTCCGGCTCGCTCTTCTTCCTCGTCAGCTCGCTCAAGGGATCGTCGTCTGAGCTGTCGTTACACAGGGCTGCAGTACACAAAGAAAAACGGTCATTTCATATTGACGTTTATATCCATTTTCATCCATTTCATAACATCATAATCTATCTACAATATGAATTCTACATCGCTACCGTTTTAGCGATATTAAAAATGCCAGGATCTATGAATATACGTGAAAATACAATCTTGCGCTATCCCAAATAACTACCCGGCTAGCTAAAGGAGGGAAAGAAAGAAAGGAAAAAAAAAAAAAAAAAAAAAAAAAAAAAAACTTGGCTAGCTAGCAAGCAGGTTCTGGAGGTTTCCTGTTACTAAATTTGCCACCATCATATAATTTTCATATAAAATCGTCATTATATATGGTTTACCATAGCAAGTGAAAATATCTTAAATATAAATATACTCAAAATAATCAGAGTATTTCTTATTAATATTTCTCACCATAATATTACCAGAAAACAAATTTGCAAATTTGAAACATTTATTTTAAAAAAAAAAAAAAAAAGGCTGCAAAATGATCTGCCAACCGAACAAGACAATTTCACACTTGGAATTAGAACAAAATGTCTAGAATTAGGCTTAATAATAAAACCTCGTTCTTTTAAGTTTTACTCCTGCTTGTGTCACTATTCACATCAGAAGCTGAAACTGAAAACAAGTGTACTTTTTCCTTCTTTCTTTGCACGTCCTCTCCTTTTTGGCGTCGTGTTCACAGCTGGCGAATGTGCTGATGCTTTCTTCTTTGAGTTGTCCTTACCTACGAGAAAAACAAACCAACACCTCACTGTGCAGGATGTTCATCAGCTAATCTACAAAACCGAGCTGAACTTCACAAAAAAGCGCCTCGATCAATGGTTTCAAGTTTACAATACGCTTGTGCACGATGCTGTACCTGTTATACTCATCCCAGCACCACACACACCACTGCCGGGTTTCGACTTAACGTGGAATTGGGAAGTTGGAGCTACATCATTTTTAACGTCAACGTGGAGAAAAAACACGGACACCTCCACGTTCACCTTTTGTTAGCATAAATCTACCTGACGAGTGGTGTCGTGGAGTGTTCCTCCTTAAAACAGAGACTTGTATAGTCAGTGTTATAGATTTCACAAGTAAATATATCTGTATTTGAATTAATCTAAAGCAAATACTAGTAAAGTAACAAAGTGCTACTTTGTTTACTGTTGATGCTGTGAGCAGCCATGTTGAGTTGACTTCCCTTGCTGGGGTTCAGGAGACCTTCCAGACTTTTTAAGGAAATGTACATTGTCCTTAAAAATTACATGACAATTAGCATCTCTCTCTCGAACTACACATGCTACTCCTGAGATGCCAGTGATCCTGACCCTTTCTGCTCTCTGGACCTGCCTCATCCATCCCGATGCCCTACATCTGGTTGCAGCTCTGATCACTTGGAAACCACTCGCTGCTGCTGAGGATGGCCCACATGGACAGCCTGAAGATCACTGAGATTACTGAGGATGGTACCACTTAGAAACCATCAAGATGGCTTTGGACTGCAATTGCCATGAACAGTTTTGCACTCAAGTCTCTATCAATGAAGAGTTGATAACTTCAGCAACATAGACTTCAGTGAAAACTATAATGAATTTCCTGTTTACACAATTGCACTTTTTGACCATGTAGTATACAGTTAGACAAGGGAATTATTTATAATTGCACTATCCGGTGTCACCCAGATGAGGATTTGTTCCCTTTTGAGCCCTCATGGTTTCTTCCTCATGTTGTCTCAGGGAGTTTTTCCTTGCCACTGTCATCTCCGGCTTGCTCATTAGGGAAAAATTCATATACTCAAAATTAATATCCCAGATATATTTTCTGTAAAGCTACTTTGTGACCATGTCTATTGTTAAAACACTATGTAAATAAAATTGAATTGAATTTTCCCAACTAGGGATTCCGAGTTCTATTTCTTTTCTAATCAGGTGTCAGAAATTCATCTTTTCACAGCATATCATGCCAGTGTCACTGTGCTAAAAAAATCACACTTCCCAAATAACATCTGCTCAGTGCTAGTCCCTGTCTATTGCTGGAGAGAGGAGAAGATAATACCAACAGATGAGCTCAGTATTTATACTTACAAAATGACCCTATATTGTAAGTTCACCTGATAAAATAGTGATGTGTGTAAGCACAAGGGTAGCTGTTGCTAACAATCTGGCAACTCAGGGTAAATTTAGGTTGTCCTTTACAGAGGTAATGTACATCTACCTAGGTGCCATGTTATTATTCAGTATTATTTTTATTACGGAATGATCATTTGGTAGAAACTCTGTCTTCTTGTCGGCTCCTTTAACAGAGCTTGGGCTGGATATTTAAGCAACTTTGGATAATATCATCTGCCAAGTAAATAAATGAAAATGTCAACATTTTTGTTTCAGTTTTAACAGAAAAGTGTTCGCCTTATCATTTGGAGATTGCGAGTTCGAATCCCGACAATGCTGAAACCATCCTAGGCCAGGAGCTAAGACAACAAAATTGGCCATGCCCTCTGGGTGGGAGGGATGACATTACTCTCTCTCCCCTGTCAATCACAGCGACACTAACCAATCATGGGTATCTGTGAGCTCAGGTATGCGGAAGAGGGTAGAGAGCGCTTTCCTCCAAGTGTGTTAGTCGCTGCCCTGGTGCGACAAAATCCAGAACAAACTGCTGATTTTCCTTAACAATTATTAATAAGGTTTTGTCATTTGTGTCAGAGCATGAAAAATCACCAAACACCACTTTATCCACTGACAGGGGGATGGGCATGTTCACTGAACTGGCAGCTGTTTTTAAGAACCCGGCCTAGGTTTCCACCATTTTGAAATCCAAATCTTTAGGATCCCACATTAAATCTTTCAGCATCTATACACAGCACAGAGACATCAAAAACTACAAAAATACCTGTTTTAATTGCATCTAACTCCAACGTGGAGCTGGTCATTTTTTTAAATGGTTGTCAGAAACATAACTGAGATGCTCAAGATGGTAATAAAATGACAAAAAGTCATAAGGCCGTCTCCCAAGCCCCTGACGTTACTGGTCCTTGGTTCCAGACCTGTAGTATTTTCATTCAGGAATCAAACTTTGGAAAAGGCCCGAACTGCTCCAGATCCGAAAACCAGCACCAGCACCTTGACTTCAGGAATGCAGGATTTATGAGAGTTGTTATACCTTCTGCTTTTGAGGGCAGGCAAGAGGTTATTGGTAACAAATATGAAGTAATTCAAATTCAACTAAAATACACACAGCGTGGCCGTTTTCTTCACGAGTGTACACTTCATCGTTTAAACCTGACTGCAAAAGACTCCACTGAGATGGTGCAGAACTCATGATTGCTACCTTTTCGTCCTCTTCTCTGTGTGACCTTCACTGGTGATGGCGACGGTGATGACTCTCTGAGCTTCGAGGCCTTCGTCACAGCTTTACGCTTTTTTGGGCTTCTGGTCTTCTTGGCATCTATAAACAGAGAAGTAATTCGAGTCCTCACAGATCTTTTTATACAAATTAAGGAGTGACATTGATGCAAAGCAGTGCTATTACAGAGTACCCTCTCAGGTTCATGTGATCATCTCAAAAACGTGGCTGCAGCACGCAGGTTTAACATGAATATTGGGCAGGATGAACTGAATATTTGTAAATTAGATAATCGAAGCCTGTTTTTAAAGCTATTTGAGTAACAGTGCTCCCTTGTGGAGGCTCGAAAGCCGGATGCTTATGTGGGAGTGAAAGAGAGGTAGGTGGTTAATACTGAGGGAGGAATTGAAGAAGTGAGGGTAGGGAGTAAATGAGGGAATTAGCGAAGGGGGAGTGAGTGAGTGAGTGAGTGAGTGAGTGAATTGCTGAGAGAGTGAATATGTAAAGGACTGAGGAAACATGTGAGGAGTGACTAAGTGATTAAGGAAGTCAATGAACAAGTGAGTGAATGAGTCAGTGTATGAATGAATGAGTATGAGTCAGTAAGTGAATAAGTGAATGAGTCAGTGGTTGAGTAAATGAGTGATTCAGTCATTGACGGAGTGAGTGAGTTAGTGAGTGAATAAGTAAATGAGTTAGTGAGAGTGAGTAAAGGAGTCGGTGAGTGAATGAGGGAGTCAGTGGTTGAGAAAATGAGTGATTCAGTCACTAAGTGAGTCAGTAAATGAGTCGGTGAGTGAATGAGGGAGTCAGTGAATGAATGAGTGAGTAAGAGTTAAGTGAATAAGAGACTGAGTGAGTGAGTCGGTGGCTGAAGGAACAGAAAGCAGCACATTTCATCTATAATAATGCATGAACACACACCTTCAGGCTCTTCTGTGTCGGCCTTCTGCTTCTTCTTCTTGATGATCATCGTCAGCGGCTGATCGTCTTCAGAATCCGACAGCTTCCCTGCAGCTAATGTTAAAAAATTATAAATAGTGGAGAGCAGAGGTTTGAGTACCCTTGCTGTGAAATGATGAAACCATGAAAGATGAAACCATGTGTAATTTTCCTTCATTATCACATGTAACAAAAATGTTCATAAAGTGTGTGTTAAGATATAATAATATGGAATGATCAAAGGATCATATTTTATAAAAACAGGCTTTTATTCCACCTTTCACTAAAGACTTTTGCAGTTTTGCTATACTTTGGCAGGCTTTTCATTCTGTTTCTCATCAGCCATGTCTGAGTCTGAGGCAGTGTCACCAGAGCAGAAATGGTACAGTCCACTGGAGGGGTGTTCAAATGCGTCATTTATATCTGTCTTTCTGACACGACTGAGGAAACATATTTTAGCGTTTACTTTTTAAAGTACCATACAGATATAATTTTGAGAACACCCCAACCTTGTGTCTTTTATTTACTTTAGGAGCTTAACATTTTATTAGGGCATCAGATCCCCCTCTCTGTAATTCACATCATGTTTATTATAACATATTCCACTCATATTATTGTACTTAGAGTATTACGATTTACTCCAACTGCTGTTTTTGGTGTGTATGTGTGTGTGTGTGTGTGTCTTTAGATGTGTCTCTCTGTCATGTCTTTGAATCCATATATGGAAGAATTAAAGTAGACAGGTATGCACATATCTTTCACAGTTTTTATTAGCCAGCTAAATAACACGAGCTAACACAACCAGACATCTCTCAACATAATAAATGTTCCAAATCACCATAATGCTAACCATGTAGCTAATCTCACAAGATATCTTAAAAAATACACTAATTCATAAATGATCTTAGATGAATAACATATGAACAGGAATGGACACAAAATCTGTCCCACTCAAAGACACTTCCATCCATCCATCTGTCCCACTTAAATGCACATCCATCTATCCATCCATCTGTCCCACTCAGACACACCTATCCATCCATCTGTCTCACTCAGACACACCTATCTATCCATCTGTCCCACTCAGACACACCTATCTATCCATCTGTCCCACTCAGACACACCCATCTATCCATCTGTCCCACTCAGACACACCCATCCATCCATCTGTCCATGTGTCCCACCCAAAGACACACCCATCAATCCATCTGTCCCACTCAGACACACCCATCCATCCATCTGTCCCACTCAGACACACCCATCCATCTGTCCCACTCAGACACACCCATCCATCCATCTGTCCCACTCAGACACACCCATCCATCCATCTGTCCCACTCAAAGACACACCTATCTATCCATCTGAATCACTCAAAGACACACCTATCTATCCATCTGAATCACTCAGACAAGCCCATCTTTAGCCCATCTAAAGACCAGCCCATATGTATCACTAAAAGACACTCTCATCTGTCCCACTCAGACCCATCCAATCCGTCCCACTCAAAGACACACCTATCTATCCATTTATCCCATTCAAAGACCGGCCTATACGTACCACTCAAAGACACACCTATCTATCCATCTGAATCACTCAGACAAGCCCATCTGTCCCACTCAGACACGCCCATCTATGCATCTGTCCTGCTCAGACACACCCATCTGTCCATCTTGCCCACTCAGACACGCCCATCTATCCATCTGTCCTGCTCAGACACGCCCATCTATCCATCTGTCCTGCTCAGACACGCCCATCTGTCCATCTGTCCCGCTCAGACACGCCCATCTATCCATCTGTCCCATTCAGACACACCTATCTATCCCACTCAAAGTCTGGCACATATGTACTACTCAAAGACACTCTCATCTGTCCCACTCAGACACACCCATCTATCCATCTGACCAACTCAGACATGCCCATCTAAAGACCAGCCCATATGTACCACTCAAAGACACTCTCATCTGTCCCACTCAGACACACCCATCTATCTATCCATCCCAGTCAAAGACATGCCGATTTACATTTACATTTACGGCATTTGGCAGACACCCTTATCCAGAGCGACTTACAATAGTGCTTTGAAGTCTATCAA
>CM075011.1:5406656-5465217 GCA_037576675.1 Pangasius sanitwongsei
ATTGTTTTATTTCAAATCCATTGTGGTGGTGTATAAAGGCAAAATCACAAAAACTCTGTCATTGTCCAAATACTTCCTGTATGTGTGTGTGTGTGTGTGTGTGTATATATATATATACATATACATATATATATGAGAGAGAGAGAGAGAGAGAAACAAACAAACAAACAAGAGAGAAACAAGACAAGTTGGGGTAAAGAGAGACTAGAAATGTATGGAGGGAAAAAAGTAATAAATATGATGGTCACAATGAACTTCAGCAGACAGACAGAGAGAGAGAGAGAGAGAGCGAGAGACCTCTCTGAGATGAAAGAGAGACCAGAATTTGAGTTGAAAGAGAGACCGGGTTGGGAGAGACCAGAAATGTAAGGAAAAAAGAGACAGAAATGTGAGCTTAAAGAAAAACAAGGTGTGTGTGTTAAATGTTTTATAGGGGACCCCAGTGCTCCTCAAGCTAAAGAGACGACGAATCTCACCCAGTAAGGAAGCTGCTGATCCGCCATGAAGGCCTTCAGACTTGGTTCACTCTTCCCGTTCCCTGTCCACAGCTTCTTCCAGGAGGAGAATTTCTCATAACCATCCTTATGGCTGACACACACACACACACACACAGGGCACATTAATATTTCTTCCTCTTCATCATCATCATCATGTGAGAATAATTAGAGCACCGAGTCTGATATGATTCTGATCTGCGTCCTCAGCACTCACCTCCTGTAGTAGTGGTCGAAGCACTCGTTGCAGAAGTGCTCTCCGCAGGATAAGTGGTACCATCGAGACGTGTAGCCGTTTTTCGCACACCTTTGAGGTACATCGTGTTTTAAGCAGTCAGATCACTATCACTAACAGCATCATCACAACATCAGATTAAAGCCAAGCTGCGAGTAATCGAGAGCCACCTTTCTGACGCACTGGCGAAACACACAGGATACGTAGCCGGGCATCCTGCCTTCTCACACTTCCGGAACTTCTTCTCCACCTGCTCCTCTTCTTCCTCCACGTCAGCCATCTTTCTTTTGGGCTAGGGTATCAAAGACAATAATAATAATAATAATAATAATAATAATAATAATAATAAGAGTGCACAAATCAACACAATCAGAGAATACTGGAAATGCAGTAAAAGCTTTTTGACTGAAGTGTTCAAGCATGAACATCCAAATGGATAGACAGATAAACAGAAAAAAGACAGACAAATTTCTAAAGGAAAGAAAGGTGGAAGGCATCAAAGGCAAGATAGATAACTGATATTGAGACAGACAAGAAGGGATAAAGAATTGGAAGGACAGATGGAAGAATAGATGGACAAATGGATGGATGGATGGAAGGATCCATGGATGGATGGATATATACAAAATGTAGGCAGACAGATATCAACAAATGGAAAATGAATGAAAGGAAGATAGATCAGACTGGGATGGATGGATGGATGGATGGACCAATGAATCAAAAACTGAATGCCCAAAATGGATGGATAGATAGAAGAATGGATGTATGGTTCTGAAAATGAAAGAAGGGAGGTAGTGATGGATGGGATACAGATAATAAAGAGAGGGAGCATGATGTATGTATGGATGGATGGATGGATGGACAGATAACTGAACACAGGATGGATGGATGAATGGATAGACCAATCATTCTCCACTAAAAGGAAAAAAATCGAGGCAGGAATAGATGGATTTGGATGCAAATAAATAGTAAAGAAATGGAGTATGGATGGATGAATGACTGAAC
The DNA here is from genome assembly GCA_037576675.1 of Pangasius sanitwongsei. Taxonomy (NCBI): domain Eukaryota; kingdom Metazoa; phylum Chordata; class Actinopteri; order Siluriformes; family Pangasiidae; genus Pangasius; species Pangasius sanitwongsei. Next base: position 5,408,391 of record CM075011.1, read on the forward strand.
TCAGGAATGGATGGATGGATGGATGGACCAATTAATCAATAACTAAAGACCCAAAATGAATGGATGGATAGATGAATGGATGGATAACTGATGGCTTGAGATGGACAGGTGAATGAATATCCTGGTAGAAAATTAAATTATTAAATAATTATTAAACCCGGGACAGATGGACGAATGAATAAATAGCTGATCCTGAGATGGACGGATAGTCAGATAATTAATCCGGAAAAGAAAGATAGATGGACGGAAGGAATGACAGATATTTGAAACTGAAACAGGCAGATGAGTTAAACTCCCTACATTTGCCTGCGCTGTAGAAACATTGCTGCTTCTTTTGCCCCTGCTGCTGGGGGTCTGTCTGGATGGACGCATGGAGTGACTTTCCCCCACGGCTGACGAGGATGTTGATGATGAAGATGAGGTCTCCACACCTGCTGGAGCTGCTGCGGCTCTCTTCTTCCCCCGAGAGCGGCCACAGGACGTCGTTCCCCCGTAATCTGTCCAGGGGAAAGAAAAAAAAAATCACAAACCCCATCATTACCATTTTACACCAGCGGTGGCCAGCTGTGCTCCTGCATGCCTGTGGTTCAGTCTGCTGATCTCTGTCCTGTAACTACTGAACCTGTTCATTCAGTAATTCAGGTGTCATGAAGGTTTGATCTCAGACTGGGAAAATAAGAGGAAATGAAAGACTAATGGGAGAAATGTCACAGCTGGACATCTCTGAGTCACACAGACAAACAGTGTGCAGCTTCCTGACTGAAACAGCCATATCGGCATACTACCACACTAAACAGTATTCCAGTTCATTAATACCAGTATAAACAATGCGCACTGTTTAGTGTGTGAGGATGGAGCTTAAACAGCTGTGGAGGCTAAACAAGACAATAGCAGCTCACACACACAGACCTGCGTCCGACAGCATAGCACCGAGCCGCGTTGTCCCTCTAAACACACCACGCCGCCTTATTTTCACAAAACTATTCAACTAAACAACACCACAATTATATGTTTATTCTGCAAATCGAAATGTTGAGTTTAAAACGGGAAGAAAAGCCAGCCCGACCTTAAACCGTTTAACGTTACTACAACTTCCGGTTTATCAGGATAATAATACGCTTCAAAATAAAAGTCCGGAGTGGCTTTTTATGTACAAAAAATGTACTCTTTCATGAAAGAATTACTACTACCACTACTACTACCACCACCACTACCACTACTAATACTACTACTACCACCACCACCACTACTAATACTACTACCACCACCACCACTACTACCACCACCACCGCTACTACTACTACCACTACTACCACCACCACTACCACTACTAATACTACTACCACCACCACCGCTACTACTACTACCACTACTACCACCACCACTACCACTACTAATACTACTACTACCACCACCACCACCGCCACCACCACCACCACTACTACTACTACTACTACCACCACCACCACTACTACTACTACCACCACCACCACTACTAATACTACCACTACTACTATTAATACTATGACTACTACTAATACTAATACTACTACTACCACCACCACTACTACCACCAGCACCACCACCACCACTACTACCACTACTACTACTACCACCATCACCACTACTACTACCACCACCACCACCACTACTACTACTACTACCACCACCACCACTAATACTACTACCACCTCCACCACCACCACCACTGCTACTACTAATACTACTACTACCACTACTACTATTAATACTACGACTACTACTAATACTACTACTACCACCACTACTACTACTACTACTACCACCACGACCACCACCACCACTACTACCACCACCACCACCACTACTAATACTACTGCTACCACCACCAACACCGCCACCACCACTACTACTACTACTACCACCTCCACCACCACCACCACCACTACTAATACTACTACTACCACCACCACCACCAGCACCACTACTACTACTACTACTACTACTACTACCACCACCACCACCACCACTACTAATACTACTGCCACCACCACCACCACCACCACTACTACTACTAATGCTAATACTGAGTACTCAGGACTCCATCAGTGGACAGTGGATTGGTTTAACAAACCAGACTTCTTGTGAAAACTGTGATGAATTTACTGGTTGCACAACTGCACTATTTGTCCATTTAGTACACAGTAATAGAAGGGGTTTATTTATAATTGCACTATCCATTAGCACCCAAATGAGGATGGGTTCCCTTTTGAGTCTGGTTCCTCTCAACGTTTCTTCCTCATATCGTCTCAGGGAGTTTTTCCTTCCCATTGTCACCTCTGGCTTGCTCATTAGGGATAAATTCATGTATTTACAATTTATTTTTAATCTGTTTATTTCTGTTAAGCTGCTTTGTGACAATGTCCACTGTTAAAAGCACTATATATATAAAATTGAATTGAATTGAATTGGAATTGAATTAATACCAGTACCAATGCTACTACTACTACTAGCTAATAATAATAATAATAATAATAATACATTCGTTTACAGTAACAACTTGATCCTGGTCGGGGTCACTGTGGATCCTGGGAACACCGGGAACAAGACAGGAATACATCCTGGATGGGATTCCAGTCTATCACAGACCACACACATTCTCACACTCACTCACACCCGGGGCAATTTAGCATAGCCAAGTCACCTCCTGGCATGTTTTCAGTTACAGGATCACTGGTTCAATCATGACATCAGGTTGCTGTCTGTGTGGAGTTACCCCTGAGATCTCTGGTTTCCTCACCTTTCAAATACCTGCTAGTAGGTGGACTGGCTATGATGAATCGACCCTAGGTGCGAATGTGTGCTTTCATGGTGCCTTGTGATGGACTGGTGTTCCATCCAGGGTGATCCATTCCTGCCTCAGTTTCAGTGTTCCTGATCTAGTCTCTAGATCCACTGTGACCCTGACCAAGATAAAGTGATTAATAAAAATGTGCGATGCTGTCATAGCTATACCTGTTGGAGTCCCAACCTTTACACTAATAACAATGTACAACCTTTTAAACCACTGTCTTACAAGAGCATGCCTAACAATATATTGTCTCTCTCGCTCTCCTCTCTCTCTCTCTCTCTCTCTCTCTCTCGACTGAGCTGTACATGTACTCTTGCATGTACTCTGGACACTTTAGACTCGTATCTAAGAGCTGCTGCTGTTATCATAAAAACTGTCTTGTGCTCATCCCAGAACTCTTATTCACAATCTGCTCATACTGAACATCCTGTAAACACACTGTCTGTCTCTCTTCTTCTCCACCTGTATACTGTAATGATTTATAATCCCACTATCCAGTGTCACCCAGAAGAGGCTCTCTTTTGGTCCTGGATCCTCCCGAGGTTTCTTCCTCATGTCCTCTCAGGGAGTTTTTCCTTGGCCATGCTCACCTATCGCTTGTTCAGCTGGGCTCTAAATCTACATCCAGATTTCTACAAAGCTGTATAGAAAAAATTGAATAATTTTACACTTGAATTGATTATTATTATTATTATCCACAATACTACATGCTAATATTTGTGAAAGAGAGTGTGAGACATAAAGAGTTAAAAATTTTGCCATAGGTAATTGTTGTGTCATAAAATGGCCCAAAAAAAAAAAACTAAAAATAAATAAAAATAAATAAATAAATAAATAAATAAATGAATTCTTTCACATGTCACTAGATTAAGATATTTTAGCTAAATAAATAAAACATTTATGTAAAGCTTGCTATTCAATGACTTTAGTCTCAGTGCTGAGCTTAAATGAATAAAAGTTTAATTAATTGTTAAGGAAGAAAAAAAAAACACAGTAATGTAAAAGAAAATGCTGTGCTAAATATATCTACGTAGTAAATACTCCATGAACGCGGATTTCCGGCTGAGAAGGTTTGACCTCTCCTGCGCTCCGTAGGTGAGAGTTGTTGCTATGGTGACGGTTGCGCGTGCCGTGTATAAGGGCGGGTTTCTAAGTGCTGCTTATAAACATTTCGGAGCTGCGGCTTTGTGCGCGTTTGTGAAGAGGAAGGAAACTGTTGTTTTGAGGTTTTTTTTGTGTGAAAATAAGATATAAGATGTCCTGCAGGTGCTATTCTGTCGAGCTGTCGTGATGTAGGAATGTCATTAATGTCGTTCACCGATGAGAGTGGCTAAGGAGCAGCTTGTTGTTTGGGGATGAGTTCCACTGAGGCGCGGGTGAAAACAAGTCAGAGATCCACAGGCTCCAGGTCTCAGAGACAAACCCCCAAAGTCCCGCGCATTAACCCGCTTCCTGCTCCACACAGCCCGGGTTTCACCGAGGTGAGTCACACACACACACACACACACACACACACACACACAGATAATAATAGATAATATCGATACGATATTAACGATAATATCCACACAGCTTTACAGGAACATTTCTGTTAAAGAGATTCTAATAATTAAACCCTGACTGTTGAGTTTAATCTGTAAAATTGTAAAATTATTTTGAAAAATTATTATTTCATATTTTCAGTTATTTATTTATTGTAGTAGTTATTTATTGATTTAGAGTAGAAATTTTTAATTTTTAAAAAAATATAAAATAGATTTATTATAAGTTAGTTTATTAACATTTTTTATTAAAAAAAAAAGAAGAAGAAGAAGAAATTAAATCCTGACTGGAAGGAGCTGATATTAAAATGTTGTGTGTAATCTTTAAAATTATAAAATTATTTTGAAAAATTATTATTTCATATTTTCAGTTATTTATTTATTTGCTTGCTTGCTTATTTATATATTTATTTGTTTGTTTACTTATTAACCTATTTATTTACATACTTGTCTGTGTGTGTAGTTATGTATTTATTTAGAGTAGACATTTTTAATATTTTAGACATAAATTAGATTTATTATAATTACTTTTATTAAAATTTTTATTGAAGAAAAAAAAATTAAATCCTGACTAGAAGGAGCTGATATTAAAATGTTGTGTGTAATCTTTAAAATTGTAAAAATACTTTAAAAAAAATTATTATTTAATATTTTCAGTGTTATTTATTTATTTATTTGCTTGCTTGCTTGCTTATTTATATATTTATTTATTTGTTTGTTTGTTTACTTATTAAGCTATTTATTTACATACTTGTCTGTGTGTGTAGTTATTTATTTATTTAGAGTAGACATTTTTAATTTTTTTTAGACATAAAAATAGATTTACTATAATTAAGTTTATTAAAATTTTTATTGAAAGCAAAATAATTAAATCCCAACTGGAAGGAGCTGATATTAAAATGTTGTGTGTAATCTTTAGAATTGTAAAAAAAATACTTAAAAAAAATTATTATTTAATATTTTCAGTGTTATTTATTTACTTAATCACTTACTTATATATTTATTTATTTATTTAGAGTAAACATTTAAAAAATTTTTAGATATAAAAATAGATTTATTAGAATTTAGTTTACTAATATATATATATATATAATATGATCATTACTTATGAGAAACATGATATTGATGTTTTTTGTCATATCGCTCGGCCCTACAAGACGCTACAGTTAAACAGTTAAATCATTTTTTTCACAATAAATTTCACAGATAATCTTCAGCAGTTGATTGGCGATATTCTTACATCTTTTTTGTATTGGAATTTCTAAACATTATTTATTTATGCAAATGAGGCGTTGTCTATTTTATACATTTTCAGACTTAATAAAATCAAAAGGTCTTTGGATGAAGTTAGGAGTAAAATGTTTATTTCCGTGTGAACACACTCGTCAGAGAAGGACTCCTGCAGCAAAGTTTGTTGGAAAATTCATTTCTTTTTTCCAAGAAAATACCACGGGCTGTTATAAAATATAGTATAAAATGTAATGTAAATCCAGAAATAATCAACATTTTGTGAACTTTTTCTGGAATAAGCTTTGAAATAGGGATAGCCGTGAACATTTCATGAATTGAGGTCAGAAAATGAGAATATAGAAATATAGGTTCTGAATATAGAAAAACAAAATTTGAAAAAAAAAAAAAAACCCACAATGTATTTTAAAGTGTTTTTGTTCTTGTTAGTTTGGAGGGTAAATGGAAATTGATGCATAACATTACCACAAATAAAATGACATTTATATAGACATAAATATATCAATAAATATACAAATACATCAATAAATATATAAATATCAGTGATCTGTGACATGGCGTGACTGTGGAGTGGGCGGAGCTTAAAGTCTTCTTCAAAGTTTCAATAATGTGGCTATAATAAGGAACAAAACCACTAAAACTTTTTTCCTGTTGAGTTTTGATTATTCTCTTTCTACAGTTCAGTCGAACATGCCTACAGATGCAATGTAAAAAAAAAAAAAATCTGTAAAATGAGTTATAATATAATTAAAAAATAAAAATATTCTGTTGTTTTTCAGGCTACGAGGCATCCTGACCTTCCCCGTGTCATAAACCTGCTTCAGGATCCTCTAACAGTAAGTAATATAACCAAACACACCTCTAATGAACCTCGTTAATTACGTTATTAATTTCACTGGTGCGTAAAATCACCTACATACAGTCAAATGCAAAATTATTGGCACCCTTCCATGAGGTGGATGAAATAAATCGCGCCTGCAGCGAGTGACATTTTGAGCTTCATCATATCAGGCTGCTGTGTAATGCTACTCTAACACAGTATTTTGTTCTCAGGCTTTCTTAAGAGGTCTTTTCTCCCCTCAGGACATCTATAATATCTCAGTTAATATCTTGTGAAGTCTCCTTGAACCGCTTGCTGTAATATCGAACAATGTTGGAGAAACAAATCGGAAGCGATCTCCATTTGTTATCCATCATCATGGCATAAAAACTAAAACGTTATCGACACAGATGACTTGTAGAAGATCTTGGATGCTCCAAGCACAACATTTCAAACTGCTTCCCTTCCAAACAGCTTGTTATTATGCAGGTCTACATGTCTAACAGTTGACGTCGAAACGTGACCCAAAGATTCAATTAAAATGAGACTGTGAATGTGTATCTGTGATGTTTGGCTTCCTGACCGTCCTCCTCACTGTGCAGAGGCTCGTGCCTTCACTTCCTGCTTAAATTTTCAGCTGTTCCAGATGTTGGAAATGTTTCTTATTTTGCTCCTAATCGTGTTTACTGGTATTTACCTGACTAGTGCTGATCAACCACCATCAGTTTTTTTTTTCTTTGTGATACACTGAAAAAAATAATTAATAAATCATGAATTTCCACTTAAGTACAATATGTAGCTTTTACATATTAATATAATGTCCCTGTTATTAAAATAAATTAAGTTTGTAAATGTATGTATTTGTGTTTAATTTCTAACAAAGTTAAACAAAACATAAACCCGCCATTGTTTAACTGACCCTTAATTTCCATGAGTAATTATTTTCAGTGTAGATAACACATGGATTTTACTTTAGATTTGGTCCCAAAACAACTCATCAGAGTTTATTAGAGAAATACAAAAATATTTTTTTAGAGATGGGCAGCACGGTGGTCTCACAGCTCAAGCACTCCCAGTCCCAGCTCATGTTATTGCCTGTGTGGCGTTCTCTCCGTGTCCTTGTGGGTTTCCTCCGGGTTCTCCGGTTTCCTCCCACCTCCTAACAACATACCTGTAGGGGGCTGGAGACTCTAAATTGGTCCCACATGCAAATGTGAATGGTGTGAGTGTGTGTGAATGATGTCCTGCGATGGACTGGCGTCACATCCAGGATGTATTCCTGTCTCGCACACGGAGTTCCCGGGATTGGCTCCGGATCGTACAAGACCAGGATAAAGTGCTTAGTGAAGATTGAGGTAAAGATGGAACACTGAACATTCTTCTGGGGAGTGCCGACAATTTTGTTATTACTAGAATGATTTAGGCTAAGTGAAAGGTATGTAGTTTCTCTAATGGCTTTAAGTGTAAAATTAGATTCTTTACATGTAAACCCCCCCAGTTTAGCCTGCTTTCTTGATGGGTGCCAATAATTTTGACAGCAAAGATTGCTTATGTTGTTTGTTTGTTTTTTCAGTGCTCCCTGAAAGAAAGGCACATCTCCGCCTTGAAGCGAGTGGTGAAGAGATGCCAGAATGGCTATGTATCCACACTGAATTATGAATCCCTACTAATATTTGAAATAAATTAAAAAAAAAAAAAAAGAAAATGAGGAAAACAATCCCAATTGGTTCATAAATCTTCCTAACGAACGTGGCCGGATCTTTTCTCACGTTTGCATGCTCTGACATTATCTGTTATCTGTGAAACACTTTTAGCACCCTAGAGGGACCTCGAACTACCTCATCACCGATCCTCCTGAGCCCAATTACAGCGCGTTCACCTTTCTCAGACTCTAGGCTAAATTCATTATAAGAGACTGAGAGTTTCGCTTGCTTCATCTGTCTTCCTTAAACAATTCAATCTAACTATACTATCTGTACGTCCTCAATATTTTCCTTAATCCATGCGATTCAAGTTTCTCGGAGACCTCTCGGACGTCTTTCAGATTCTAAACATCTGCGCGGGAAAATCGGAAGAACACCCCGAGTATGCTTCCGTGCTGCGTGACCTCATACACATATGCAGGTCAGATTAATTACCTCCTTAATTAATGTAAATGTTTATCTTTGATACTAATCACTTGGGTAGAACATGGTTATTAAGGCAGCTTTCTCTCGAAGGCTTCCCTTCTTAAAGGAGAAGGCGTCTGATGAGATGAACTACGCGGGCGTTGTGACGGACTCGCTCTCTCAGATGGGTACGTGAACCTCCTGCCATAGGGAACGTACAGTATTCCCGCTAAAGCATGTGCTGGACTGTTAGGAAAGATGATATATTGGTGATGATGATATATTGTGGTGGTGATGAATTTGGGTGGTTTTCCAATGCACATACAAGGAAAAAAAAAAAAGAAACCAGTTCATTTTACAGCAGTTTGAGAAAATATAGAACAGTGACGACAGTTAAAAAAAAAAACCCCAACATGCTTGGATTAAAATCTTAAATAAAAGTCACTGGGGCAGAACCATTTTCTATTGTACCTTTAATATGTGTCTTTCACCTGGAAATAGAGTTAAGGCACATACATGTAGAGTAAAGCTACACTATAAGGTACTATAAGATTGGCCGCAACAAAATTATTGCCAAAAGGTTTTATTATTATTATTATTATTATTATTATTATTATTATTGTTAATAGTAGTAGTACTGACAACAAAGAAGGAAATCTGTGCTGAGAAAATCAATTTTAATTTCACACCATTCACAAGATATCATAACTAATATAACGTTACAGCATTGCACTCCTTGTAATGAGACGATTAAAATATTCTGTTGATTAAAAACGTCAGAGGTGCCAATATTTACGGTGGAGCAGTTGCTTTTAAGATTTTTGTCCACTTGCTATGGATATAGAGTAGACAACTTAAAATGACGCATTTCTGTTTTTATGATGTCTTAAAACCAAACAAAGTCTAAAATTCACTGCAGAAAAGCCATTTCACTGAAGGGGAAAGGACCCAGGACGTGAAAGAGCTGCGTTTTCTTTCACTTTGCACCAATTTTCATTAGGTGAACTTTGACCTGTGACTTCATAAGCCGTGAGCCAACAGAAAACATGAAGCTGAGACTGTAAAAAAAAGCTGTTGTTTGATTATTCAGTAGCCATCACTCCAGAGTGCACCAGAGTCAGCACACAAGAAAAGAAAAAGTGCCGTATAGGGTTTCTGTGGTAAAATTCAGCTTTTTTTCTCTCCGCTTGCTAAGATTTTCTTGCTAGCAATGATGTGCCTCCGGTTTTTGAGAAATAAAACCCCACAAGCAGCACCGACGATTCAGATTATTCTGGTTTTTTTTTTTAATCATTTGTCTGTGTAAATGTTGACATACATACATTGAATGAAGTGGTAGACGTAACCAATCAGCAATTACGGTGTAGCTAGCCCCACCCCCATGATCTAATTGGTGGTTGTTTTGACTACTTTGAGTACTGGTATTGGTTCTCAGTGAAAAAATGGACTGTAGTTACACAAACAAGCCACGCCCCACCAACAAGCTATTCCCACATTATTTTGGCTTTTTATTTATTGTTCGCCTCGGTGACCAATCAGCATCAATAGCGTTGCTAGCTCCGCCCCCAAAATACCATTCCTTCCTTTTTGAAGACTAAAAACTGTTCAGCTGGAATTGATATAGAGCGCTGGTCAGTGGAAAAGGAAATCGGCCTGTAGTTATCTTGAGGTCTTCTAATAGAGTCTGGATTTGTGTTATCTTAATCGGGGTGTGTCTGATGAGAATCTGTTGTCGTCATTGGTGGCTGTTGCTGGTTGTATCATGACAGGTTATCTGATGCGAGTGTCAGATGCGATGATCCAAGAGCAAATCTGTGCTTCCATCATATCACTCTACAGCCCTGATAAAGGAAAGCACTATGGAGATGGTGAGTCTCTGCAACACACAGTCATGAGTTTATTCTTACTGTACATGCACAGTAGGGATTAACGGATATGAATATATTAATTGGAATGAAGAGATAATGTGTTTTAAATAGATATAAATACAAAGACAAATAGGTTTTTTAAGTGTTTTCCACGGAGAAAACAAAGTTTTAGGGTTCATATTTAATTAAAAGAAACAAAACCCCTACCTTTTTAGGCCACGCCCACTTTAAATTTAAAGCCGAATACAGATATTTGGAGCAGCAAACAGAAACAGATAGTGACGTTCTCCCGTTTTGTGAGTTAGGTGTGTGTCCCACGAGCCTGGTGTACAGGCGTGAGCTGGTAGAGCGCAGCGGTCTGGCTGAGACGCTGCTCATGTCACTGGCTCTCCTGGAGAAGCAGCTGTCAGTCAAACTGCAGGTCCTACAGGCGCTACAGATCCTCTCCAGGTCTTCTGGTGAGTTCTGCATTTAACTGCGTTCATTCTGCAGAGTTATCTGTCGTGCAGTCACAGTGGGCATGATTATCCAGGCTTTTTTGCTCCTTGTAGCAGCGAACTGTAGTTTGATCCTGAAAGCAGAGGGAGCTCAGAAGGTCTGCTTCCACATGAACGAGCCGGATCCGTCCGGAGAGGTGCTGTTCCGCTCCACGGAGATCCTGTGGAATCTTCTGGACAGCGGCTCCGGAGAGGAAGTCACCAAGCAGCTCAGCAACATGGACTGCATCATGTGCGTCTAGTTTTGCTTCTTAATGCTTCCTCCAGGCTGATATGTGTGGCGGTCTGGGAAAATCCGCCACGTGTCTCTGTGGCTAAAACTGTCAAAATGTCTGCGATGCATCAGAATCAAATCTATAAATGCTCTCCCTTTTCACTTTTGCCAGATTTTTAAGAAGCTAGAACTTTATTTCTGGTTTGAGATCGATGAAAAAGGGAACTATTTCAGTTTAGGAAAGTGTTTTCAAAACTATATATAGTAGAGAAGCACACACACACACACACACACACACACACACACATGAACAAAATAATATATGCAACAAGTATCTAGCAAATATTTTTTTTCTGAATGTATGCAACCCATTTCTGTTCGACTCTTAGAAAAAAAAGGGTACTAAACTGTTCCTGTCGTTGTTGCTAGGGTGGTACACTTGGTTTTTGTACCTTTATCATTTGTCTTTCACATGGAAACATGAATATAGTGCACCTTGAAAAAATTATTTAACACTGCAAAAAAATGTCATCTTAACAAGTGAAAATATCCTGAATATAGTCAAATATATCTAGTATTTCCTGTTATATATATATATAAGATTATTAAACCTATTTCTAGACTTTATTTTCAAGCTTAAAGTAGTCTTGTTCTTTTTGCAGATGATTTTGCTCATTTTAAGAATTTATTTCTAGAAATTGATCTGCCAAAAGAATAAGAAAATTTAAGGCTTAAAAATGTAAAGTTTCTCTTATATTTGGTTTATTTTAATCTTATAATAGGAAATACTAGAAAATTTGATTTCTATATTCAAGATATTTTCACTTAAAGATGTCGGTTTTTGCAGTGAAGATACATAACTGGACCGCAGTTACCTTTTAAGGAAGACTACATGCACCTTTCTCGGTAAAAGAGACACACTTACGGTACAAAAGGTGTACGTATTAGGGTACAACAAGGAATGGTACAGGTTAGTGCTTTTTCTCTGAGAGCGAAATACAAAAATGTACAAAACTGGCCACTTGCTGTAATTAATCTCAGGCGGCTTCAAGCATTTAACGCCGTTTTCCTTTTCTCAGCCCTCAGTGTCTCATATCTCAAATATTCATTTCCAAATTTGGGATTTTGAATAACATTTGACATAAAGTTGCAAAAATAACTCTAAAAACAAACATATATCCACAACTACCTGTATATTACCTGTCCGTAGTTTGTTTAAGTGGTATGTTTTTTTCCAGTACCTTGTTTTTTGTTGTTTTTTTTTTAACCCTTTTTGATCAATGTATAATATACTTTGATCAATTTTGATTTAATTTCCTGGTTTTGCCTCTAAGAGCAACTGTAAATAAGCATAAACATACATAAATTATGATGTTATAAATATTTAATTTTCTCATGTTTTTAGGACATTGCTTAAAGAATGACCCGGACTCCCAAATACTAGTTAACTTTAGCTTTAATCTATGAGCTGCTACTAAGATTATGTACATTTCATACAGTAAATAAAATGGTTTTGGCTTAGAGGCAACTTAGGAAAGATGTTTCAGTGTTTGAAATTCATTTCACATATTAAAATGCTTCCAGTCCTCGTTTTCCACAGACCCTCGAGCTTTTCAGCCATAGACCTTTTTCTGAAATGCGTCCTGTAGAGCTTGGGTTATTTTATACATATACAGCTAGACTAGACGAGAATTTAAGTGGACTGAGTGTGTGCCCCTCTGTCAGGATGATGTAGAAAACATTCCCACTTCAGTCTCGGAATAAGTGGATTGTTGAATATTGGATGGATCTGGAATTGCCTCTTGACTGAGTGTGTGTTAAACACCAGGGTCCTGAAAGAGGCTTTCTTGCATCATCTTCTCAACGGCTTCCGACATTACGACCGGCAACTTCGCAACGACCTTCTAGTAATTACGACCTTGATTGCAGAAAACCCCAGCGCCCCACTAATCGTAAGTATAATGGTTTGACTTCATCGCCTGCTTACTCCGTTATTATCCTCTTCATTTTAAATCATTTTAAATCATGCTCCCTCGTTTTGACAGGAGAGCGGGTTTGCTAAGCAGCTCATCCTTTTCGCTACTCTTCCCGAGTGTAAGTTTTAGAGAAATATTTTGTAAATAATGAGATATTTGTAGAACGTGTAAGCAGTTTGGGTTTCTGTCGTGCAGTGAGGAGCCATAACCCACTGATCCGAAACTTCAAGCTGACCTTCAGTAATGAGGACTTTGAGATGAAGAAGCTGCTGCTGAACCTGATTGTTGTTCTGTCCAGAGATCTAGCAGCGGTACAGGTGAGGATTCAGTACTACTACTTCAGTACTGCTTAAAGGAGCAAATCAGCCTCTGTAACGCCAACATACTGCACGTGTACGTGTGTGATTTGTTCAGTTGTTTAAGGAGAGCCGCGTGATGCTGGCTTTGATGCTGCTCGTTCGGCCCGGTCACTCTGAGAGCAGGCGCAGTGGGAAAGCCCGGCGCAGTTGGACGTCTGTCCAGCAGGAGGAGCTACAGCTGCAGGCGTTGGCCGCTCTGGCCACGGTGGCACCGCTCATGCAGGACGAGTACGTGGCCTGTCAGGCCAGCACCTGCCTGCTCGTGCTTCTGGACTGGTGCACACACCAAGGTAGCGGACACACACTGGGAAAACAAAACAGCCGGATCAGATAATATTGACAAGCCACTCAATATTACAACCTGATCTGTATTTTAATTCTGTTCTCAACGCGCCATGTCGATAGCCCATGACATTTCCCTTATGGGAATACGTAGCGTCATCTTAAAGGTCATTGTATTACATGATCAGCACAAGGGACGTCTGCTGGATGTGTCCTTGGAGCACTAAGGTTATTTAAGATTATTTACCTCTATAAGTTTGTTTAAAAGAACTCAAGAAGTGAGGAAAGTCTTTTATAATGTTGTGTAGGACAAAGACCCAAAAACAAAGTAAAAAAAAGGATAAAAATATAAATCCAGCAACAAATACAAAATTGCTACAAATAACAAATGATGAAGAACAATCGGTACTAGGAGTCGGTGATATGACAAAAAATATCATATCATGAACCAGGAACAATGATACATGATACAGATGAAACAGCAAACAGTATTGCTGCACTTTACAAAAAAACTGTTTCGGTGACACTTTTATTTGATATTTACAAAAAAAAGTTCAATAAAATATGGAGATTATACAATTTGAATTAAGTTCATAACTGGTATGTTATAAAAAAACTTTAAAAAAAACATATTGCAATAAGTGTGATTTCTCAGAGTATTGTGACATAATGTATCATGATATACCCAGCTCTAATGGATAATGATATAATAAATAAATAAATAAATAAATAAATAAATAAGCAAAAACGTTTGGGGTAAATTCCTCATGTACTCAGATGAAGGAACTAAGACGTGAAAGGAAACATGGGTAAAGAAAAGCAAACATTTTTATGCATATGCATACCTTTATTCACTGTGCAAGTACAAAGAGATTCATTCTTTCAGTAATTTACAAAGTGTGTTTTTAATATATCCAGGAGCAATTAAAATAAATGTTTCAAACTATTACATCTGATTTGCTATACTTTAGAAACTAAGCTAGGTACAACTCTTGCTCTTCTTCCTCTGTAGCAGGAGCCGACTCCTTCTTTGGCCAAGGTCAGGGTTTCCATGGCAGCGGAGGTCGAGGCGGGAGGAAGGCTCAGATGCGGTACTGCATGCGCCTGCTCCGCTGCATGGCCTCACTTAGCAGCAGCCTCATCAACCAGGACCTCTGTGACCAGGGAGCCATCAGCCAGCTCCTCGGTGAACATATAGATTTTATCTTATAGGCTACGCCTTATATGTGTAATGCAGTTTCACCTTACACCAGCGGACAGCAAATAGCGACTGGTGGATCACATCGACATTATCTGACCTACTACTAAATCAGGAACCATTTTCTACATGCTAGCCTGCAAACTTCCATTCAAGTTGAAATAAAAAAACAAAACAATCCAAAGCAAAACATTTTTTCAGTAGAAATCTTCAGTGTAGATCCAAAATGGCGGAAAGCCTCATCGTAGCAGTGGCTTAGCAAAATATGTTAGCATGAAGTGTTACATTATAGCTCATAGCTCAGGTTACAAATCATTAGGAGTGAATCGACAGATTCAACAGTTTTACTATACCTATTTCATTTTGTGCTTTGATATTTTATGGTCTGTGAGTTGACTAGCTAGCAGTCAGCTCTAAGACGAGTGCAGCTAGCTAGCTAATCAGGACTAGCAGCTTCGGGAGTTTAGACTAGGCGACCACTATATTACAGCTTGAGCTGAGGGTGTATGTGTAGATCATGTAGATCATACATCATAGAGATATTCTCTAATATGTTGTTTTTGGTGCACAGGGTTGCTGAGGCGCTTCCAGGAGAGGAAGGAGGAAGAGGATGCCGTGTCTGTGGAGATCCAGACTGACGTGCTGGTCACTCTGTCCAGCCTCTGTGAAGGAGACATGCACAGGAAGGTCAGACGCTCATCATTACAGCACACTCACGTTTGAATAAAAGCTGAACGGTAACCATAAGAAACGTGTGTGTGTGTGTGTGTGGGTGTGTCGTGAGCAGGATTTGTTTGGAGCGGACGGCGTAGAGGTGACGGTTCGTTATCTGAAAATGGACCCGGCTCAGTTGTACAGTGGCTTGGGACACAACAGACTCATTCTCTCCGCTGTGGACTGTGTGTGGTGAGTCACATCCACACCTCCGTCCTGCAGAAATCCTCTCTAGCTAATGTGCTGTAATGAAGTTGACACGCTTGAGGGCGTAAATTGCTATTTGACTGCGGACTGGCAGTATGCAGAAGTGTTGCCTTGCTGTTAGGCAGATAATCAGGTACCTCAC
Organism: Pangasius sanitwongsei; assembly: GCA_037576675.1. Lineage (NCBI taxonomy): Eukaryota > Metazoa > Chordata > Actinopteri > Siluriformes > Pangasiidae > Pangasius > Pangasius sanitwongsei. The sequence goes on from CM075011.1 coordinate 5,424,395, forward strand.
ATAAGCATCAGAAATATCGTGCTAATATTTGGAATATAATTTGTAGTACAATGATGCTGTATATAGTGATAATATGATTGTTTTTTCCCCATTAAACTGTGAAATCGTGCAGGTCTTGCATTGTCGGTTGTTACACCACAGAGGATTTGTTTTTGGAGAAGGAGGGAGCGTTTCTCTTACTTGACTTCATCCAGGTAAGTAACACATAAATACAATAAGACCAGATTTCCGGACCAGTCAGAAGCACTGATGCATCCGCGGCTCTGGCATTCACTTTATTGTCAGACGAGCCCCAGGAGCATGCAGAGCGTGTTGCTGGCGACGCTGCTGGAGCTGTGTGACAACCCCAAAACGCTGGCGCACGTCGAGGCCTGGAGGGGCGAGAAAGAGCTCACGGCTCCGGCCCTGCTGCTGCAGCTCTGGAGGAAGGAAGAGGCGGAGATTGGAGTCAAGAGAGACCAGCATGGCCGAATCGCTGGTATACACACCTTGTTTGCTTAAACTTTTAAAGGAGCCCTCTGCTTGGTGATTCGCCATTGCAAAGAAGATGGTCATAAGCCTTGCGCTCTTCCATGCAAATCTTTTTTTTTAAGTATTATAAAAGAGTTGTGTATATATACTAGGGGTATATAAACGAATACGAATGCATCATTCAGATTTTTTAGTTCAGCTCTATTCATTTTATTTGTATAGCACTTTTAACAATGGACATTGTCACATAGCAGCTTTACAGAAATCTGGATGTAAAATTTTATATTAAATTCATCCCTAGATTAAATCTATCCCCAGATAACTTTGTATAGTCTATAAATCTAATGAATATTTGGCTTTATAAATATACACATCAGCTCGCATTAATTCCTAGTGTAAGGCTTCTTTCACTCTGTTAGTGACGGCAAGCGATTTTTATTTCCGCAACCGAGGAAAAAAAGAGTCCTGTTAGTGAGCAAATATAAGGAGCTCATATATTCAGTCAGAGGTATTTCAATGTGTATTTAACTAAATATAACAAATCTGTACATTTTAGGATTTCCATTGTATCCAGCATCACAAACCTGTCCGGCTTTAACTCACGGCGGGTCTAAATGCTGTCTAATCTCACAAGCACTCCTCTGTATTTCTGATTTCCCGTTGCAGAAACTCTCCCAATCCAGAGGTCCTTTTTTGCTGTAGTTAGAGTCGATCCTAACTTTCCTTTCACTTCAGCACAACTTTTGTTCTATCGGCTAAGCTTTTTGTCTGTATGCTTTAAAGTAAACACATTTCAAAGCCTTACTTTGTGATTAGTCTGCTCAGTTCTCTCAGTGTTGATGAATCGTTGTTGCTCCTTTAACCTGTAGACGAGAAGAAGCCTCTTCTCACGACGTATCAAGGACAGGAGCCGCTGGAGTCCATACCGGCAAACAGACCAAGCCCTGCAATTATGGATGTCTCTGAAAACCTGCGCACCAAAATCTACGCTTTCTTCTGCAGACTAGGTGAGTGTGCTGGAGAGCAAGTGAGACAGACAGACAGGCAGACAGACAGGCAGACAGACAGGCAGACAGACAGGCAGACAGACGGACAGACAGACAACAGATGCTGATGAGAAATGATTGTGTTTGCAGGCTTTGAGGATCTGCCAGGTCTGACTACTGAAGACTCCATCACCTTGAGCATAGTGAGCAGTTACCTGGACTTTAAGGTTAGCAAAGCCCGTGTGTTGTGATTTTGTAAAAAAAAAAAACTCTCACACATCAAATACTATAACATTCCAAATTACATTTAATTTATTCTGAGTAGACACCACTTTAAGATTAAGGACATAAGCGCAACTGTTTAATCAGTCACTTTAATTCAGAAGAAAAATTTTTTCAAAATTTTTGAAAAATGAGACGTACATGGTTTTCCCTTTTAAAATTTGCTTCCTTAGTTTTGTACTGGAGCTATAAGGCTAACGAAGCTAACGAGTAAGCGAAGCGTAGAGCCTCCAGTTTAGCATTGTGCAAACTGCAAGCTTAAATCATAGCCTTTGTGTTGTCTCAAACTGTCTCAGGTTATTTATTTTCTCAAACAGATGAATGTTTGCGGTTTCTAACACTGTATAACAAAAAGAAAAATGGACAAAAGGACATCGCAGAGCTGAAAACAGTCGTAGAATTAGACTCAATTAGGAGACGTGGCCTACAGTTTGTAGGCGGAGTTATAAGTTAGAAGTGATTCAGCTCATAATATAGTTCAGGTTTCTTATATTCATTGGAGGTTTTTTCAGTTTAAGAAACAGTTTATGTACAAATGGTGTTACTGAACCAAACTACTGGACGTTCTTTGAGGCGAGTGTGTGATGATTTAGATGTGTGGTTTGCACAATGCTGAACTGGTAGATCTAAGCAAACCTCACACGCCAAACATGACTTGGTTTGATTAAGTACACTTGGATTATTATTTGGAAAATGAGGTCAATTTAATTTTTGGATGAATGTGTATGTGTGTATGTGTGCAGGTAGCCGAGGTGTGGAATGAAGTCACGGCTGAGCTGGAGCTGGAAGGTGTGAGACCCACCACTCCAGACGCAGAGGTTCTCAGCACCATCGCCCGGGTGAGCGAAGACAAAGTCAAACACGTCTCCTCACTGCAGCAGAGCATTGTGGACCGGAAAGAGCAGGAAGACCTCCTCCAGGAGAAACAAGCATATGAAGAGGTGAAGGATGATTTTTTTTTTTTAATTCACACATCCATCACACTGGCAGATCCAGACTGCTTATTGTTGTTGACTTTCATCATGCAGATCAGTTTAAACCGCAAGCAGCAAGAGCTAACAGCCAAGTCCTGGGAGCATCACGTTGCTAAGACTTCCAGCTACAAGATCTTGAAGGTGTGTCTAATTCAGATTATAGACTCATGTCATTTGTATTAGGGACGTGACAGTATACTGGTATGATGATGACCAAATTCATTATACTATACAACAACAGACAATATCATACACAGGTGCAGCACGAAATAACATACATACAAGATCAGTGTGTTGCATAAGTATTTACCCCTCTTGAACGGATTATGTCATGGATCTATACAAAATAGCCAGTAATATTCAAAAATCGATATCATTTGCGAAATTTTCACGAAAAAATTGCATAAGTGTTCACCACCCCATTGCTGTGAAACCCCTAAATTAGTTCTGGTGCAACCAGCTTGCCATCAGAAATCCCATAATTAGTTGGATGTAGTCTACCTGTTTGTAATTAAAGTGTCCCGTGATCTCAAAATAAATTCATCTGTTCGTGAAAGGCCCCAGAGTTCTTTAGAGAACACTCCTAAACAAACAGCGTCATGAAGAACAAAGTCCGGGACAAAGTTCTGGAAAATTAACAGTCAGGGTTTGGTTATAAAACAATATCACTATAAAACAATATAAGCTTTGATCGTCGATATTAAATCCATTATTAATGGAATGAATGGAACAAATGTGAAAAGTCATATGGGGGGGCGGGGGCGGATCAAGGGGGTGAATACATATGCAACACACTGTAGTGTAATACATTCAATGTTGTCATCTGTATGGAGATACCATTTTCTGTTCCCTGATTTGTGGATTGATATTTATAACCTAATCTAATCTAATGCTTCACATCCGGACAGTGTTTAGAGTGTTTCCATCTTTCTGATTTCCTTCAGGAGTCAAAGCTGCTGCAGGAAAGATCTATTGAGTCGTCACGTCCGAGAGAGAAGCCAGAGGGTTTTATTTTCCACTCCACTCAGATCTCCGGCCTGCAGACTACTGTAAGATCTGTGTGTGTGTGTGTGTGTGTGTGTGTGTATGAGTTCACGCTATACTAATATAACCTCTGTCCCTTTGTCTTAAAGACATTTTGGCCAAAGTCTTTGATTTCAGCACGTGTTAAAAACAGCCTGTAAATTTAAGTACAACGTGTAAAAGAATCAGGTAAAAAATTTCACCTTTAATCCTGGAGTCCTCAGAAACCCACATTCCAGGCCAGGTTGTGTAATTCTTCTGTTTTCATCCACAGAATATTAAAGAATGTGTGTGTGTGTGTGTGTGTGTTCCTGTAACAGAATTTCTGTGGCCGTGCGTTGGCGATCGACAGCACCCCTACAGAGCTGACTGGGGGACCTCTGGCAAACACAGACCTCGCCCTAGAGAGGGTCCCTATTCAGGGCGGAGCGCTGAGGAAAGTGTCCGCTTCCAACTCGGACCTGGAGCTTCCAAACACCGTCACTGTCAAATGACCGGATGTGGATCAGAAGCACAAGACTGCAGTTTAGCATTTACTTTGCTCATATACACGTAATGTAACAGCTCTGTGGCCTTCAGCAGCAGGAGTTTGACTTAGATGAACTCTGTGCTCGTGTTCACTCAGATATTTAAAATGTTTATGTAAGTAAATCAGTACAGCACTGCTCTTTAACAAGATGTTACACTGAGTACTATTTTTCTAGGGATTAAACTGGTACAGAGGGGTGACAAATTAAAGGAAAAAACAGGGAAATAAAAGTGTATTGAGCAATAACTTTTCTGTGCAAATAATACACACATACACACACACACACACACCAAGGGTTACCTTATTCCATTTGATTTAAAAATGGCCTGTGATATTAAGAGGAATCATGACATAACTCCAGTGTGCTTCCATTTTTTTTCCAAAGCAACTTACAACTGAGACAAGACCCAACCGAGCAGTTTGAGGGTTTTGATCAAGAGACCAGCAGTGGCGGCTTGGGATTTGACCTCATCACCCTCCATTCAGTAGTTCAATGCGTTAACCACTGAACTACCACTGTCAGAGTAAATGTGAATGACAGAGTTTCCTGAGAAACAGGAATAAAAATCCTTTATTAGCTGATAAAGCTGATCAGATATTAATGAGCAAAACAGGTTCACCTTCTATAGCTTTAGAAGCACCGCTGATAGAGGAACGACGATAGATAGATAGATAGATAGATAGATAGATAGATAGATAGATAGATAGATAGATAGATAGATAGATAGGTTCAGGAGGTTCAAGAGAGTCAGAATTCAAGATTCTGAAGAGTTTCAAGATTTTTATTTGTCACATACACAGTGATATATACAGTGTATAACTCAAATGTTAAATGCAGTTAAATGAAGACTTCAAAAAAACCTGCCATTGTATGGATTAGCTACTCTAAATTGCCACTAGATATGTGTGTGTGTGTGTGTGTGTGTGTGTGTGCAGGGTGCCCTGCAATGGCCTGGTCATGATCAGGATAAAGTGCTCACTGAGGATGAATGAATGAATGAATGAATGAATGAATGGGGCAGTGGTGGCTCAGTGGTTAAGGCTCTGGGTTACTGATCAGAAGGTCGGTTCAAGCCCAGGCACTGCCAAGCTGCCACTGTTGGGCCCTTGAGTAAGGCCCTTAACCCTCTCTGCTCCAGGAGCACTGTATCATGGCTGACCCTGCGCTCTGACCCCAGCTTCCTAACAAGCCGGGATATGCGAAGAAAACAATTTCACTGTGCTGTAATGTATATGTGACAAATAAAGGCTTCTGCAGCTGCTGCTGGAAGGATGGATGGATGGATGGATGAATATGCAACAAAGTTATTTGATGAAGGACTTCTCATGATTTGAGACACAATCTGGCAACCCTGATGGCATGTTTATAATTGGTAATGCAGAAAAACAAAGCAAACACTGTCTAATTTGTTAAAAAGAAAAAAAGAATTTAAAGAAGGTGTAATTTCTGTTATCCAGTAAAAGGTGTCCGGGCTAAATGTAAATATTTAAACTGGCAGGCAGGCGAATGTCTCAGCCTGCAACCATTTGTGACCAAAAGGATGAAATCTGATGGAAATGATAGCGCCACCTGTCGGTCGGAAACAGAAACCTTACAGGGTGGGGGTGGGGGGTGGGGGGACTTTTACTTTGAAATCTGGTGTAACGGTGCAGCTCGATGGAGGGCGCTTCATCTCCCCTGTTTAAACACCAGATAGGCTTCAGCACTGCGAGTGTGTGGACTGCTGAGATTTCAACTGCTGACTACTGAACCACTGTGAGTCTCATCAGACTTTTATTCCGGATATTTACTGTTACTATGTGTGTGTATGTGTGTGTGTGTGTGTCTTGTTTTGTGTTGATTAGACTGACAGAGAGTCTGGATTGTGTGTGTGTGTGTCGATCTGTGATGTGGCATGCAGTCATACAGCTGCTCAGATCAGATACACAGCTGGATTTGTTTGCAATGTTGCAGTAATGGATTTCAGGGAGGGTTGCATCACACACACACACACACACACACACACATCTGTCCATTCAGCAGCATGTGTGCGTGAGCAGTACCGAGTGTTTTGCGGGGAGGAAACGCAGCAGATGGCTGCAGAGGTGCTGCTGCTGGAGTGGTTAGTGTTTCCGTGCAGTGCAGTGTGGGGAATGTTGCATAACGCACGCGGCGGCAGGATGAATCCGGAATAAACCGATACTGATTTGCACTAATATCTGGGTTAATGAGTAGCGCTGTGCGGAGCGCGAGCACAACCGCAGCGTGCTTTCTGTGATCAGAGGTCATTTCACATAGAAACCCTGCTGTGCTGTGTGTGCAGTTTCTTCTAACGATTACTGATTGCATCATATCATAGCATGTGTCATATCATATATCAAATCATATATCAAATATCATATAGCAAAAAATATCATATATCATACCATATATCATGTCATATATCACATCATATATCATATCATATCATAGCATATATCATATCATATATAAAATATCATATATCAAATCATATCATGTCATATATCACATCATATATCATATCATAACATATATCAAATCATATATAAAATATCATATATCAAATCATATCATATCAAATCATACATAAATATCATATATCAAATCATATCATCATAGCATGTATCATATCATAAATCAAATATCATATATCAAATCATATCATGTCATATTTCATCAAATATCATATATCATATGTCTTGTGATGTCAAATGTGATATGATATATGATATGACAAGGCATGACATGATATATGACATGATATCGTGTCATATCATGTCATATATCAAATATCATATATAAAATCATATTATGTCATATTTCATCAAATCATATCATATGTCTTGTGATGTCAAATATGCTATGATATATGATATGATATGATATATGACATGATATCCTGTCATATCATATGCCACGTCAGGTCATATATCGTATATAATATCATGTCATATCAGAAATATTCAGCTGGATGCTCAGCAATAAGAGCACAAGTGTGTTCCCTGTTGAAAAAAACCCAACAGAAACCCTCATAGAATCTGTAACGTAAAATTTTAATGGTTATAATGGGAATTGTATTGGTTTGAATGGAAACTCTAATGGACCCTGTGGGTCTGTACTGGGAATTTGTTGCCTTCTGTTGGTGGCATGTTATGTCTAGTGGATACCATTAAGGACCAGTAATGGTAATGGTTTAATGGTTTTAATGGTTAGCTGATGCTCTGTAGTGGTATTTGTAGTGGAAACCATTAGAATTTCTTTGATGGTTTCTACTGTTTTTTTTTTTCAGCAGGGTGAACCTCAATGCAACCTGTGAACCTGCACTCTTAAAGGTGCGACAGCCAATATTTTTCATTCCTTGCTAGTACAAATCATGGGGAACTTTATGCAGAAATGAGCAAAAAATAATGATTTAAGCCGTTATCTCAGAGCAAGTGTATTACGAAGGTGGGTAAAAAAACAGTTTGGAAACCTGCTTTCTGGTCCGGAACGTTTGTTTGTATTTGGATTGGCCTCTTGTCAGTCGTGTTATAAGCTCCGTTCACATCTGGCATTAACACACATCATCAGATCATTCACTAAAAAAAAACCCCCAGAAAGCTCACTGAATTAACTTAATTCAAATGCGTAAGTCGGTTCCACGTGACTGAACTGAGTTACATTAACACGCTTTGTTTTCGTACATCCAACGTGATTTGATCATGTATTTTCAAAGCCCTGAATAAAATCAAGCTCGTGTTTGTCCTGGCGAGATTTCATAATGTAATTATTTTTAAGTTAAAACTACGTGAATTGATCACGCTCACTCTCCATAATTCAATCTAGTAATTAGAAACCTGTTTAAGTTTAGTATCACGTGAAATCACGTTTTGATGAGAAACGTAATATTTTTAAGTAAACTGTATGGAATATATTCTCTTAAATCTGACTGACCCCATATTTTATTTTTTTCCGCGTAAGTCCTGAAGACGCATGATCTGGGACGCATATGGCTACATCACATTTGTAGTGTGAACGCCTCGATGTGTCCCAGACCGCAACGAAGGACCAACTAATCGATTGCGTCATTGTCCTACCCGGAAAATACGTGATCATTGCTGTGATCGTTCAGAAATCGTGCTGAACGATAACGCTCTCTGCTGCTAGGCTAATGGATAAAGCTGATGCTATAACAGCAGAGATGAAAGCTTGTCATATCTTCATTCGTTGTCTCATTCATTTATAAGTTTCATTAGCAGAACGTGTGATTAAAATGGTTGAAACAGTCCGTACAGGTACATGAGATATGATTCGCTCGACATTTCTGCCTGAAAATAACTACAGCATAAGATTGATGTAATAAATGTGTGCATTCATAATGTAAGGTGTCAACTTCTGTACGTCTCGACTGTCCACTTGTGATCTGCTCATCCAGGACGCATGTTAATGCCGGATGTGAACGGGGCCATAGACACGCCCCCAACGCTCCTTCACATCCTCATCAATCATTAACGTAGCTAGTAACATGGCTTTCAAGCACTTGAATCTCTGAGTGCGTTTGAAAGTGATGCCATGAAAGTCCTTGCTAATGGTAACTCTAGTAACCACCGTAAGTTTGGGGGGCGGAGCTTTGTGTACATGGGTGGGAATGGGGGCGGGCTCAGTGAGTAAAAGAAATAATTCAAGTCTTATTTAACTCCACCTATTTAACTGTTAGGAATCTTTTTTTTTTCACAAATCTTACCTAATGCACCTTTAAATACAGAAGTTCCAGAGTGAAACCATGAAATATTTTTGCTCTAATGTTGCTGCTTCCTTAGAGAACTAGAAGGAATGATTATTTTATGGCACTGTTGTCTTTCAGAGTGTAGAAACATGACACCTTTCATTTCGGTATCGGATCGATGTCATTAAAGAACCATGATTTCTTTATTGTTGTCTGTGCCACAGATAACTAGAAAAAAAATCCACTCGAATGTTACACTATGTGGAAAAATCTTTGTGGTGTTGAATTAATATTTAGTTTATCAGGGCAACTGCAAAACATGGCTAAAGAATCAGGGACTAAAACTTTCTTTATGGAAATAAACAGCGTTCTATGGCATCAGTCTAATAACAGCATATCTCAAAGCATTTGATTCCAACGATTCCAACGATTCCAATTTTTTCCAATTTATTAATGAACAAAACATCATGTTTATTCTCCCTATAACGTCCATGAAACAAGTTCCTGTTATCACTTACACTATAGCAGCTGTAAACAGTCGCTCCCTAACCAGAGTGTCTTTTCTCCTTCTTAAACGTAGAGACAAAATGCATAAACCCGGAAAGCACAAAGACCTCTGTCCTAAGGACTTACAGCTTTACCTCTGACTGTTACAAAGCGCTGACACTGGAGACTCCTTCCATGAATGTTAAATAAACATCTCCTTACAGAAAACTTCACCATATCAATAATTATATGTCTTTATTTTCTTAAATAACAACACATTTTGAATCTTATTATTATTATTAGAATTTTATGTGATGCATCGACCATACAAGTCCCTGTTTATGTTGCTATGGAAACGATAATGTATTAAATCAAGCACTCTAATATAAACCTTGCAGCCTGAAATACTGCCAGAGCGACTGTTATAGAAAATTAATCAACACCTTCTGACTAAAACAGAGAATTCAACAGTGCTATGGTATTAAAAAATATTTTAAAATATCGGAAATTAAGACTCATTATTAGATTATATAAAGTTATACATAAAACCTGAATGCTATAGTATCACATGCAGTATTTTAGGAAATTAGGAAATTAAGGAAGAGAATTCAGCATTACTGCCGACCGGAAATGAGGTTTTCTGTTAGAAAAGAAGAAAACTATGACAATGAAACCAGTCTGGGCATGTTTCTGGAGGAATTTGCTTGTGAGAAGCGCGTGAGTGTAATCCATCTTAAACAGACGCTCTATAATTTATTAACCTAATCCCTCATCAGTGTTGCCCAGTTAATGTTCTGCACTTTATTGCATTATTTTGGGTTTATCCCTGCTCTAATGCAGAAATTCATGGAACAACTGTAAATAGCTTATGAGTTAAACAAACCTGAAACGCCATTCAGTGACATTTTTTCCCCATAATCACTGTACTTGCTTCCAAAGGCTCGTTTCCAGCTCAGGAACCTTTTCAGGGATGCAGAAGTTGTAGAAATTTTCACTGACGGAACCAGGAGTGTCTTTAGTTCCTGTTCCGTCTGTACATTTCTGTGGATTTGGACCTGTTGGGGGTGGAGTTTGCTGAACCGAACATGGCTGTTTGGGTGAAAGTACAACTTCACAGACCTTTCTGTTTTTTTTTACGTAATTATGGGATTATGGGATTATGTCATTTTCAACCTCCGAGCATTCAAGCTACAAAGTGGAGGAAAAAAACATGGACGGCTCCATGTTCGCCTTTAGTTAACAACAAGCTAGCCAGCTAACTGTGATGAGCGATGTATATTTTCCTCGTCAAAACAGTGAACTGTGTAGTCTTAGTCATCTATGTTATAGCTTTAACAAGCGAATATGTCTGTATGTTGATTTATCTTAAGCAAATACTAGTATACAGGATACAGCACAACATTTCAGTTTAAAAGTAAAGAAGTGCTACTTTGTTTACTGTTGATGTTGGGAGCAGCCATTTTTGTTCTGACGTCACTTGCTGAACTCAGGCGTCCAGACCTTTCAGTGTTTGCGAGTAGGAATTCCGAGATAAGGGGTATTCCCTTTGCTTTTCCTAGTCAAACACAGCATAATTTACATCTTATATTACATTAAAAAGGGCATGCTTTTGCATTTTGGTTTTACTCTGACAGGTTATGTGGAGCACTAGAATGCCACAGAACACCTGTTTTAACCACATGATGGGTTGATGAGCTGATGAGTTATGTGTGTTTGAGCAGCTGTGCAGTGACTTGGGTTTCTACAGGACATGCCTTACAACTGAACTGAAATACAGCTGATCTATTTTTGCATTCGCACCGCCTTGCTGGAGAAACGAGTTCACTTGTGGCAACAGATTATTAAAATACTGTCATGTTTGCCATCTGTTCTTCATAAGCTACTGTATCATCTGGCTCGGCTGTTCGATTTGTGTTAGTCACATCTTTGTCCCAGTGTGTGACCAAAAAATCTCAATATGTGCCTTGGTATTTTTAGTACTAGTAATTAATTCAAAAGTGTATAGTGTTCCCAGTGCTTCAGTATGTACTTATGTATACCACATGGGCATGTGACAATATTACATTTTCTTGATATCACTTTTACACGATGATGTATTTGAAATGAAACACAGTATATTAAAGATGATTGTAAGTTTTTGAGCAAATGACGTAATAATTCCCAGGACGCAATGTGTTCAGTCGCATGTGTCATTTGCTTACTCCTGTTTGTTTACCCAGTGCACGTGGCATTTATTTATCTTGGATAAAAACTCGACTAAACTTTTAAAGTCAGGTCAACTTCTTTAGCAAAGAGACATAAAACATAAACGGTGATTAGAGCAAAAGTGAACAGTTCCTCGATGGAAAAAGTCAAAACACAAAGGAGGTCAAGTCAATAAGTTGATAGCAAGTGACTACTCTCAGCGCAAATCTCAAAGTTCATGCACTCCATTGTAGTGATATGACAATATTACAGTGTAATGGGCCATGATTAATACTGAATACTGTGCGTAATGTGTACAGGCATGTTGTATACTACAGACAGTGGATTTCTGATAAATGCAGTCATGTAGTCATGTTTTAGTCAGTAATGCTTTAAATAATTAAACTAAATAAGTATGAAATATGCAACGCAGTACGACATGCAAATATGATTGTCCTGCACACACAGCGTAAATTCAGTCCGTCTCTTAATATTAGTGGATTCAGTACTTTTCCACTTTTGGGCTGATTTTGTCACGAAGACGCATAAAAGACATGTACCTTTACCTTTAAGTGAATATGTATTTATTTACACAGTGGTGGCCCTGAACTATTTGGCAATCTGGGCGAAGTTTTCCATTGAGAATCGCCACCACCACCGCCAACAGCAACAACAGCCGCCTGCCGAACACTGTCCTTGCAAAAAAAAACTATTTGAAAAGCAAAAACAAAATCCAAACTGTTTGATTTTAAACCTACTTGACTTTAATTATTACTTCACAAATTCTGAAACTGAAAATTCAAACACAACTGTTTAGTCAGGACATAAAGACCTAATCAGCCTTCCCTGCAGTCACACACACACACACACACACACACACACACACAGAGACAGACACACAGCGTGATTTCAGGTATACATACACACAACACAATGTTCCAGTTTTGGAATTCAGTTGGAATTCAGTGCACTATTTGATACTATTAACAATAATATTTGGATGGACAGACTTGAAAACGGAGAGATGAACCGACAGCTTCTTGCCTGGTTTAGCAATTTCAACAGATCATTACTTGATTGTTAGCATTAACATTTCTTCATAGCCTAAAAAACATTGTTAATGTTTCTTCATAGCCTAAAAAGTAAAATGTGGTGTCCCACATGGTATTGTTTTAGGCCCCTTTTTATTGTCTCATATCATTCACAGAAGACTGTATAAAAGACATTAAAAAAACCCTTCGATAATAATTTTCTTCTCCTACATTCTAATAAAACTGAAATACTGAAATGCTGATGTTGGGAACTAAGTCTGCTCACAGTAAGGCCGTTGATTTCCTCCTAGAACTTGTCTGTTCTGTGAAAGCTGAGGTGATTTGATGCCGGTTTATTATTTGATTCCCGTGTAACCAAAGTAACTAAAACTGCTTATTATCATCTGCGAAACATAAGACATATGCTAATCCTAAATACCTGCTTTCGTAACCTCTGGAATGGTCTATTTAATGTGTTGCTGGCTGCCTGGCTTACTGCCGCTTTAAGAAAGCTTCAGCTAGTTGAGAATGCAGCAGCACACAGTCTTACTGGAAAAGAACGTCAGAGCACATTACTGTCCTTATTTTAGTTTCTTGCTGATCTCCTGAAGCAGTATAGCCCATCTTGAGCCCTTCACTCAGCTGAGGCAGGTCAGTTCTTACTCCTGATGATCAATCACAGCTGAGTCAATAAAAGATGTTTCTTATCTTGAACCAAAACTCTGGAATAGTGTTCTAAAGAAGATGAGGAGCATCGTTTAGCTTTATAGGCGTTTTAAAATCCACTGTACTTGTTTAATTTTTCATAGTATTCATAGTGGTAGTGTGTTTCTTCTTCACTGTATATTTTAGGACTCGTGGTAATTCTTATTTTCTGGTTTATTAGTGATTCCAGATAGTTTTATTAATGTGCCTTTATCATTAACACTCCTAATCCACAGGAGCACTTCAGATGAGAGAAAAGCAAGCAGCCTTTTTTCAAACGGAGCTGATTTCAGACATTCGGCTCAGTCGTTTCCATAGCAGCGCAGTGCTGAATCAGGACTTCTCTAAGCCAGGCAAAAAGCGTGACAATGTATTTTTAGTCTGTGTTATTTTAGGACACAGACAGTGGATGTCACCATCGATAGAGGAAAACTCTCATCATGAGACTCCTTGTGTGTCAGAGGCTTTCCCAAACGGAGCCTTTTAGCTTTGTGGCCCTGAGGCTTTTAATGGCAGAGAATCGGAACGGGTTTAACCTGCTGTTCCTCCCTGAGATGGGAGTACAGCAGAGCTTCTCTCATACTTCTGTTCCTCTGAAGGCAGCATGGCGGCCGAGCTCTCCACCTCGATAAACATCAAAGAGCCTCGCTGGGATCAGGGGACCTTCGTGGGCAGAGCCAAGCATTTCTTCACCGTCACAGACCCACGCAACGTTCTGCTGTCTAATGAGCAGCTCGAGAAAGCACGCAGGATCATTCAGGATTACAGGTACCTCAGAGTGAGCAAATCCACTAGTTCTACTAGTTTCTGTGGAACTATAATTAAGGTGTAGGTATTCTTTGTGGAAAAAAAACCTATTTGTTGATTTGATTTTGCCTTGCACCAAGTGTGGGCAAATACCTGCAACAAAATGTTGCATGCGTATCGTTTACTTAGTGCATATTTTCACACAACGTTGCATGCTTATTATTTAATTAATGCATATTTTCACACAACGTTGCATGCTTATTATTTAATTAATGCATATTTCGTTTACTTAGTGCATATTTTCACAAAATGTTGCATGCTTATTATTTAATTAATGCATATTTCGTTTACTTAGTGCATATTTTCACAAAATGTTGCATGTGTATTAGTTAATTAATGCATATTTTCACAAAATGTTGCATGTGTATTATTTAATTAATGCATATTTTCACAAAATGTTGCATGTGTATTATTTAATTAATGAATATTTCGTTTACTTAGTGCATATTTTCACAAAACATTGCATGCGTATTATTTAATTAGTGCATATGTTCACAAAACGTTGCATGCTTAACATTTACTTACTGCATATTTTCACTTTTTCCCCTCCACCTTTGCTCTCAGACAGGGAGTGGTGACTCCAGGTCTGACAGAAGATGAGCTCTGGAGGGCCAAATACATTTTTGACTCTGCGTTCCATCCAGACACGGGTGAGAAGATGCTGCTGATCGGCCGCATGTCAGCTCAGGTGCCCATGAATATGACCATCACCGGCTGCATGATGACCTTCTACAGGTGAGCAGAACCAGGAAAAAGCACCACTCGAGAAAACACTGAATCCCAAGTGGCGAAACAGAACAGCGTCCACCCTGTTATTCAGTTCGAATCCCCATGATGCCGTACCTATTTGTGGCCGGGAGTCCTAAAGAGCAAAATCGTTCGTGTTCTCAGGATGGTGTTTCTCTCTTCCATGTCAATCAGAGCAACACTAACCAAACACAGCCAGTCTGTGAGCTCAAGATTGTGGAAGAGGGGTAGAGCTTTTCTCTGAGCCTTCACCTCCCTGATTGGTAGCTGTCTTGGGTGGGAATCCAAAAAAATGACCAAATTTGGAGGAAATGGGGGAAATAAACCATGAAATGAACCACCGCAGCTCTATTTTTATGCCAAAGCAGCCCGTAGCATGGAGTCCATGAGAGTGTAAGTGGCTGCTCCCTGGGTGCGAGGGATAAACTTCTCTCCTGTCAATCAGAATGATGCTATCTTGTCATTGACATCTGTTACACGTATACAGTTAATGTCTTGTTCACGCTGCAACGTTTCCATTACACCTGTCTCATAATCACCATGTTTATGATTCAGACAGTAGTAAAAGTATAGCATGCATTACAATACAACGGTCACTATAGAATGAAGAGTATGTTGTTACTGATTGAGAAAAAGAAGCACAAATATTCTCTTCACTGGACATGTTGCTTCTAGCAAAAATCATGTTTTTGCAGTCTGTTGGATGAGTATTTACTTGAAAGTCCTGTCACTGTATGAGTCCCTCCCACTGCACGAAAAAATACATGTAACACCTAGTGTAACACCTTTGCATATTGTCTCAGATAGACTTTGAAAACAACAACTAGAACTGAAACCAAACACTGAGAACAAGACGAATATACAGCAAAATGAATTTATTGGAATATGCAATGCATCTCAAGTTGCTATGGTGTGTAAAAGATTTCTCAAAAGTCCAATCAGCTTGTGAGTAAGAACTCCTAGTCAGGTGTGGCACAAGATGTAATACAGGTGGGGAAAATTAATTAATAACACAATAATTTCCTTTGCATTAGGAGAATGGTGTTTTTTTTAAGACTTCGAGGGAGCCAGTGGTGGCCATTGAACAAAAGCATAAACCCTGGATTGGATTCTGCGTCACTTCTTTGGACAAAACATTTGTGAAATAATACATACTGTGTGTATAGGTACAGTGTGCTCCATAATTTGTTCATAAAAATGAACAAAAATGTTTGTATAAAATAAACATTACACACAATAAATACAAGCATTTCACTCAAATGATAAAAGAAACCTTCATCATTGATCTAACAAAAAAAATCTCCTTAGAAATACTTTTCTTAAATAATATAGTATTTTCTTACAAAAATATGTGTCAAAATTATTGACACCTCTAAAGAATATTTTAAATAAAAGTCATTCTTGAAAAACATATGTTTCATTAAGTCATAGGAGCTATTGTTGCATGTCCTGTTTCCCTGGGGTATAAATATGAGGTTGCACACATGAAAAATAGCAGGCAATGTTTTTCTACTCTACAACTGTCCAGTTTCGGTGAACCCACTATAGCCTCCGTTTCCTTTTCTTGGCTGACAGGAGAAGAACCTGCTTTGGTCTTCTGCTTTTCCGCAGGTTTCAGCATGTTGCGCATTTTGAGATGCTTTTCTGCTCACCGCGGGTGTACAGAGTGCCTGTTTGACTTACCGTAGCCTTTCTGGCCATTCTCCTCTGATCTCTCTCATCACCAAGGTTCTTCCGTCCACGGAGCTGCCGCTCACGGGATGTTTTTCGTTTTTCGCACCATTCTGTTTATATTGTGCATAAAAATTCCAAGAGATCAGCAGTTTCTGAATCACTCAAACCAGCCCATCTGGCACCAACAACCATGCTAGCAATTCACCGAGATCTCATTTTTCCCTGTTAATGTTTCACACTTGATGTGAACAATAACTGAAACCCCTGACCTGTATCTGCATGATTTTATGCATTGTGCCACTGCTGCGACACGATTGGCTGATTGGATAATTGCACGAATGAGCAGGGGTACAGGTGTTCCTGTTAAAGTGGCCAGTGAGTGTGTATATGTTGTAATGAGTTACATATATTCTACCACAGTTAACCACACTAAAACTCTTACACTGTACAGTCCCCGTACTACAGACTTGCATGTGGTGGTGGTGGTGATGGTGGGTAAATAATCCCTAAACTGATTCAATATGTTAATTTGTATTTATTTATTTTTTTTGTCCCCAACACCAGGACGACTCCAGCAGTGCTGTTCTGGCAGTGGATCAATCAGTCCTTTAATGCAATAGTCAACTACACCAACCGCAGTGGTGATGCTCCAATTACAGTAAAGTGAGTGTCTGTTGCATTAAATCCTCTCTAAATATATTTCCAGATACGTTTGACATATTAATATCCCCTAATTTCCTGTGTTCAGTCAGCTTGGCATGGCGTACGTATCGGCTACGACAGGAGCTGTGGCCACGGCTTTAGGACTCAACTCTCTAGCAAAGGTACCGTTCTTCAGCAGCGTATCGAAACTCATCCACTCGTGTGTTTGCACAGATCTGAGCAGAGAGATGATTCACCCGCTAGGAAGGATCGAGGGCTGATGTAAGAGCAGGCTGGTTTTGCATAAGCACTCACATGCCAGAGTGTGTGTTTGTTTTTCACACATTTCACTTCAGGCAGAGGTGCAAATACATCTTTTAATTTAAGGCCCCAGGAAACATTTTGGTTCTTTAAATTCTTTCTGCTGATGGAATATTCTATTGATGTTTATGTAGGTGTTGTGGGCCACAATACAGAGAACAAAGTATGAATAACGTGTGACTTTTCACCAGAATTTCTCCTCTTTCAGTGTAAAGGGGGTGGAGCTTAGAGAAGATAAGCATAAGCTTCTTTCCTTCCATATAGATTTCATCAAAACTGTGCATTAACACTTTTTCTTTGGGCTTAGCAATCTAATGAGTAAAAGCTAAAGTACCAAATGAGGACAAAAAAAGCTAAACTAACTAAACTTGCTAAAAAAAAGCAAACACTAACCTACTGAGTAAGAAACCAAATGTGAACACTAACACAGTGACTAAAAAACTAACAAATAAACACTAACACAGTGAGTATAATCTAATCAAACAAATAAACACTAACACAGTGACTAAAAAACTAACAAATAAACACTAACACAGTGAGTAAGATCTAATCTAACAAATAAACACTAACACAGTGAGTAAGATCTAATCTAACAAATGAACACTAACACAGTGAGTATAATCTAATCAAACAAATAAACACTAACACAGTGAGTATAATCTAATCTAACAAATGAACACTAACATAGTGAGTAAGATCTAATCTAACAAAAGAACACTAACACAGTGATTAAAATCTAACAAATGAACACTAACACAGTGAGTAAAATCTAATCTAACAAATGAACACTAACATACTGAGTAAAATCTAATCTAACAAATGAACACTAACACAGTGAGTATAATCTAATCAAACAAATAAACACTAACACAGTGAGTAAGATCTAATCTAACAAATGAACACTAACACAGTGAGTATAATCTAATCTAACAAATACACACTAACACAGTGAGTATAATCTAATCAAACAAATAAACACTAACACAGTGAGTATAATCTAATCTAACAAAAGAACACTAACATAGTGAGTAAGATCTAATCTAACAAATACACACTAACACAGTGAGTATAATCTAATCTAACAAAAGAACACTAACATAGTGAGTAAGATCTAATCTAACAAAAGAACACTAACACAGTGATTAAAATCTAACAAATGAACACTAACACAGTGAGTAAAATCTAATCTAACAAATGAACACTAACACAGTGAGTAAAATCTAATCTAACAAATGAACACTAACATCAGGGTTGCCAACTTTGGCTTCCTGCCTAGAGTGAGATTTATGAATCAAATTACCTTTTTTTGCTGTGTGGAAATGAGAATTGGGGGTAAGTGTGCGTAACGGTCATGAAAACCGTAAACTGTAATGTAAATGTAAATATACAATCGATTTTTTTCTTTATTTTGGAGTAAAATAGGACAGACATTTTCCTGACACGTTTTATGAGCCCGTTTTGTTGAATGTTGTTTGTTGCATGCGGAGGCTGTCATCTGCACAGATGGCTCCTATCGATTGTTTCTATTTCCTCCTCACCATGCCCTTGTCTCTGCTCTCCCTTGCCATCGCTACTTTTCATTAAAATATCGTCCCCGTCTTCTCCAGTGTCTTTACCCTCTCTCTTCTTAACAAACTTTAGAAAAGGTACTCATCTGTAATCGTAATGATCACAACTGTTTTTCAAATCTCAGTAAATCTGGCTGACGCAGGCTACATTTTCGGTACAGATTGCATGAATAATAGCTATTTTAGACACGTAAATCAAATGATTTGTGTGCACAAACACTTATGTCTCACAACAATGTCTCAACGTCTCCGGCAATCGTCGCTCAGGCAGCAGTTAGCGGCTCATATACGCTGACACTGACCCTGTACAGTGCGGGAAGAAACCTGATCCAGTCAAGAAGTTGTAGGGCTTCATTGGTCAACTTAAACCCCACACCTTCTCGATACTGACGGAAAAAAAAAATCATACGACAGATTTGTAACTGTGTTGTATTTTTATGTTGGCTTGTTATTTAATTTGGTGTGAGATTTACTTGGAATGCGTGAGAGTTGGTAACCTTGCTAACATAGTGAGAAAAACCTACACGAAAACGTGAACGCTAGCATAGTGTGTAAACGCTAAACTAACACTGAGCAAACGCTAACATAGTAACAAAGTAGCAAGTGTTAGCTAACTTAATGAGCATAGCGTACTGTAATAAATTGCGTAGGTTGAACGTTCATGATTCCTCTCGCGTGTGCTGTTGTGTTTAGTTCTGTATGAGTCGCATAATAGAATGGAAATCGTGGAACGATAGCTGTCAATCAAGCTCATGCTCATTAGAATATGAGGCCACGCCCATTCCTATAGGTCTCAGATCTGTGAACTCAGCTGGCGTTTAAGAGGCGTTTTATCCCATTTCACTTGTTTCCTGTTTTTTTTTTTTTTTTTCGTGGATGATGAATATAACACTTAAATTTGGTACCATACAAATTGGACATTTATAAGTTCCTTTTGCGAATCTCCAGTGCAGCTGCTAAGTCAGTGGTGTTTTTTTTTTCTCCCAGCACGTCTCCCCACTTGTAGGACGCTTTGTGCCGTTCGCTGCTGTAGCTGCTGCTAACTGTATCAACATTCCCCTGATGAGGCAAAGGTAAACATGTCATGTATGATGTGCAACTTTCAACTGACCAGCAAACAGCCGGTTGAGCCAGAGTCATGAGTGTGTGCTGTATCTCACTCCCAGAGAGCTGAAGCACGGCATTCCAGTGATGGACGAGAATGGAAATCGGCTAGGGGAGTCTTCGAAAGCAGCGCAGCAGGCAATCTCACAAGTGGTGATCTCCAGAATCCTCATGGCCTCTCCTGGAATGGGTTCGTCTCAGTTCATACCTTTACAGAAATCCTGTTCGCTGCTTGTAGATCAAGTTTGAAAAATGAGGCTCATTGTGTGCTGTAGTGTGAGTTGCATTATGTTACATTAAACTGGTTCAAGAACGTGATTAAAACAAAAAAAAGTAACAGCAATAGTGGCATGAGTTTAGACACATAGTTTGCATGTGTTTCTGTATTTAAAAAAAAAAAAGCCAAAAATGAATGTTTCTGTTTTTTCTTCCTTTTTTTTTTTTTAGCAATTCCACCATTTTTAATGAACTCCCTGGAGAAGAAAGCATTCCTGAAGGTACATCTTTGACGGATTTATTTTTATTAGCACCCCACTGTTCATGACTATAGCAGTGTTTCACATGGTTGATCTGAGCATGCTCAGTCTTCACCTCCCAGTGTCTACATTCCTCCATACAATAGACACTATAGAAGCTCCGCCCTAATGGCCGGGTCGATTTTGTGTGTCTCGTCTTTTCAGAGGTTCCCGTGGATGAGTGCACCCATTCAGGTCGGCCTGGTGGGATTCTGGTGAGTTGTCAGGGATGAATTGGTGGTGTATTAAACACAGCCTTTGTTTGAGATCTGTGACCTTTGTGACCTCTGTAAATGTTTTTCTGCTCAGCTTGGTGTTTGCCACTCCGCTGTGCTGTGCGCTGTTCCCACAGAAGAGGTGAGAAAATAAGAGCTGCTTTTATTTTTAAACTCTGCTGACTACCACTTTAACGTTTAGTTTCACAATAAAAGCCCTCGACAAAGATCATGTTGAGCAATTTAAATTTACCGGAAATGTAAAATGTTTCCACAGTCTGTCTCATCTTAAATGTTTCAGGGAGCTCAATGAGGCCGTAACTTTTGGTGGAATGCCTAAATTTATGTCTTTAAAAAAAAAGATAGTTTGCAAGTATTTACAAAGAAAAAATATAAAATGTACCAAACAATGTGGGTTAAAAAAGAAATAGCAAATCATAAATAAAATTAAATTGCAAGGTGACTTTTTCAAATTGATAAAGTGATAAAATCAACTGAAAATTAACAGAATAATTAATAGAATGTCAATTTATTGTATTGTATTAATTAATTAGTTAGTTAGTTATTTAATACACTTCTGACTTTTATTAAACAAAAATATAATTTACTTTATTTATTAGATAATATTATACAGAATACATCCAAACACACAGGGTTTATAATGTTCAAAATGAAAAATTTTAATTTGAAATGTACTAAATTTAAATTGTTTTTTTTTAAACTAATACTGAATTAGAAAAAAGATTACATATTATAAACTCATATATTACTCATACATTACATATTACTCGTATAAAGTAAATAAAAATGTCAAATAAAAACAAGTACCCAGGTTAAACCATGGATGAAGATGAAAAATCCAATATATTTTGCATTAGTGCATAAGGGGTATAAAAAAATTGACTAAAAAAATCATAAAATATTATTTATATTTAAGTGAAAATGTGGATGTTGGAATCTAACTCATATAAAAGTGGAAATAGTGAGTCACAAATTATACTTAAGGTTAAAAAGTTTCAACACTAAAATGTACTACATGGATTGGACTATAAATGGACTATAAAGTAAATTATTTCAACTGAAATTAGAATTTCAATTTCAATCTCAAATAGACATTTTTCCTGTAATGTCATGAATGTCAGCAATCATACCTTTTTCTCATAAATTAATTTTTATGAAATTGATCAAATTCCAGCCACATCACCCTCATTATAAGATTTTGTACAGTTTTTTAAAAATAATATTAATGTATGAGGAACAGATGGAACTAATAAACAGTCCTTGAGCGAAGATAATTGGTTGTATTTAAATATACAGTAGTTTATAAGCAGCCATGCTGCTAGAGAAAAATAATCAGTGATGAGGTGGTGTGATGCGTCCCAATGTGAAGCAGAGTTACTGATATCACTCTTTCCTGTGGTGGAAAACTAACTCACAGCTACAATGCTCTGAAACTGGAGACTCCTTCCATAAATACTGAATAAATGTCTTACAGAAAACAACAACATACATTATATAGCCAAAAGTTTGTAGACACCTGACCATCACACCCATATAAGATAAGATAAGATAAGATAAACTTTATTAATCCCTATTAATTAATTAATTACTATATTAATTAACTTATTAATATATGGTTCTTCCCCAAACTGTTACCACAAAACTGCTATCAATGAATTCTCTGAATTCTCTGTTTAACTAAGAACATCTTTATAAAATCTGCTTATTAGCTTTAGATTATGTGGATTGTTCACTATACAAGTCCCATACATACATACATACATACAAATGTACCTACATACATACATGCATACATGTTATTATAGAAATGATAAGATCGAGTGCATAAAATGAAATGAAATTTGAATTACTGTCCGAGCTGCTGTCATAGAAACTGAATCAACACCTTCTGACCAATCAGAATCCAGAATTTGACATCGCTGTGGTATAAATGAAATTAAAATCCACCGAATTCACAATTTGACTGAATTGTTAGACTCTTTAATATGACAAATAGTTAGAAGATCTAAATGAATATGTAAGGAGTGTTATAATGAAACATAATTCAATAAGAGTATTCGTTTTCAGTTACAATCAGAAAAAAGTAAACAATACTCTAGTATAGTAATGAACTCTTTATATCCATATAAAAATACACAGTGGGATTAAATAGGAGTGTGTGTGTGTGTGTGTGTGTGTGTGTGTGTGTGTGTGTGTAGCTCGATGGCCGTGAGCCGTCTGGAGCCTGAGCTGCAGGAGAAGATCCGCTCAGATCACCCGGGAGTGGAGAGAGTTTACTTCAACAAAGGATTATGAGAGGAAAAAAACTCGTCTCCTACCAACACGGCCATAAAAACCCCTCTCATCTCATCGTGTTTTTACAGCGTGCCAAAGTTCCGTTCCTCTGTCTCTCCTCAAGGACGTCCCGACTCAGCTGTTTTGTAAGATGTCGTTCCTAGTGACAGTTTTTAATCAGGAGAATATTTTGGATGGTGCAGATCTGTGCTAGTGTTAGGAAGGACTATTTGTCTGAAATGGTGCTCTTTCTGATTGGCTAGTTTTTTTTTTATTTAGTATTTGTTGATTACAGTGCAGTCTATAAGTACATAAACTTGGATATTTAAGTTTTTTAATCTCTACACTACAGCAGTTTGGATTTGAAATGAAACATCATGATCATGCTAGCTTTAAATCCAGCTTTTAGGCATCACAGCCTTTTTATACACCATTTCTGGGACCAAAACTACTTTGAATCATTTACACATCCGTAAATGAAACGTCACGGTTAGTACTTTCGATACATTCGATGACTGCGCTGGAATTATGTTTACTGCCAAACCAAACCATCTCCATGTGCCATCTGTAATAAGGAACAAATATTGTGGTGTATTTTCTGTCAGTGTTTTTATTGCATTGTTGTAATTAGTAATTGATGTTCATGTCTGAATGAAAGCTGCTTTTGACTTTAAGTTGCCAAAAAAAATTTAAAGTTTACTTTAAAGGTACACTAAGTAGACATTTCCATTGATGTTCACAGTATTAAGAAAAATAAATATGTACTTTCAGTCAATTATGAAGCCCCTGAAAGGGCACAGTGTAAATTTATATATATATATATATATATATATATATAGGTTAGTTTTTTGGTATGTGGTAGATATTTTAAACTAAATAAAAATATACTAAATAATAATATGTCCTTTCAGCAAATTTGTAGTCAGTTAATTAAAAAATATTACTTAATTTAGGTCAGAAGAAGGCATAAAATAAAAATAAAAGCAAAAATGAACATAGTTTTAATGGAACATGAACGGATTAGAATGTGAAAGATATTAACCTTTTTTTTCTTCAAGAAAACATTTAAACTTCTGTCGCTGTCATTCAAAATCTCTTTTTTCCCCCATTTATTTCATTTTATTTCTT
This sequence comes from Pangasius sanitwongsei, assembly GCA_037576675.1. Taxonomy (NCBI): domain Eukaryota; kingdom Metazoa; phylum Chordata; class Actinopteri; order Siluriformes; family Pangasiidae; genus Pangasius; species Pangasius sanitwongsei. Next base: position 5,448,788 of record CM075011.1, read on the forward strand.
TTAGAATGAGATTAAATGAGAAATATTTTTATTTCAAATTCACCCTGGTGCTTTATCTGAAGGCTCGTGTTTGCCTTGAAGATTAATAATAATAATAATAATAATAATAATAATAATAATAATAATAATCATCCTGCTTGGTGTACCTTTAATGAAGAATCACGAGACCTCGTTTATCTGAGAACAGTGCAATTGATTTGAAACGCTGCCAAATGAGTTTGTTACAGAGGAACTCACTGATCCTGAGCTGTACATTCCTGGACATGAGATCAATAAAGGGTGAAAGACTGTAATGTCCTCTGTAATTGAGTCAGATATGATGTATTAACATTGCGCATGCAGGGTATTTATGGAAAACATTTTTCAGTGTTATGTAAGGTCACGTTTCAGTGTGTCCCCATTAACTGTGTCAAAGTCCATTGAAACAGCAGAGTAAGTGATAATCACAGCCAGCGCACTGTTCAGTATGACCTTGTGTGTTTGTTGTTTAAGTGAAAGTTACACACTGTTTTGAAGCGTCCTGTTCATTGCTCTTTTATTCCAACATGCTGTATTACAAACTCTATAGTCTAACTAACATTAACAAATCATTAACTACTTAGTCATGAATAACTCATCATTAACAATAATAAAGTAACAAGTAAGCTGTTATTGGAAAATAATCAACAATGCGGTGGACTGATGTGGTTAGGCATGAAGGGGAGTTACTATTAACTCCCCTAAAGTTGATTATTTTCCTATAACAGCATGTCTTGAAGTGTTTTATTCTTTACTTGTTACTTTGTTAATATAAACATGTACATTGTTTAACTGTTTTTAACTGTATGTGTATATATATATGATCCTACCTGGTGTAGTGAGTGAGAGATTTATAAACTCTTCTAATCTCTAAATGTAGCTGAGGCACTTGCATCAAGTATAACAATCTACTCATAGTTATACTGATTTTAAAGGTGCAGTTTGTGTTTTTTAAAAGTGTTTCTAGACTTGTAATAAGAATATAATTTCATAGAAATATTAGCAAAACTGTGATTTGTAGTATTGCCATGCAATAGAGTTGGCTGGTTTGTTCAGTTCAGACTTCTGTTTCTGTCTTTTCTGGCCCTGAAATGAGCGCCGCCTCCAGCTGGAACATGGCTGCTCAGCTCCACCCTTATTCTTTTAAAGGCAATTCATGAGACATTTGTAGTTTGAAAGGGTTTGTCACTTACAAACTGCTCCTTTAATGTGAGGCCTTAATGTGTTTAGCAATTTAATTTCAGTGAAACGTTGTATTTGTTGTAAGTTTTGAATTTTTTTTTTTATTAAACCAGAGCCAGTACCATTTTCTAAAATCACACCACTGACACAATCCTAAGTAACCTAGTTTATCCTAGTTTATCCTGATTATTAAAGGCTTTCATGCTCACTCATAATCATCATGTGTTTTCAACCTGGATTCGAGCTCAAATTTTTAAAACATTGAAAGAAAGCTCAGGATCATTTTAAAAACTCAACCTAAGATCCATGCAAGCAGAAATTTGTCACAAAAGTGATAACACTACTTTGCAAAGCTTTACCCTGTACTGGTATTTATTTCATTTAAAAAAAAAAAAAAAAAGTGTTGGTTTGTTCTGTAGCTTTGTGATCAAATTCAGAGAAATAAATCACAGCAAAACCAGCGCAAAAGTGATGAAGCACAATAAACTGACAGAAATGCAATATTATTAGTATTATTACTATTATTATTGATATTTAATGGGGACGTTGTAATCTGTAGATTATCTAAAGCAAATAAATGATGTTAAAAAATATGGTCTCGCCCTTTTTTCTTTTTTTGTTGTACCTTTTTATGTGCATAAAGCCTTATTTTAGCAAGTGAAAGAATTGTGAATATAGGCAATTATTTTAAATTATTTTAAGAATTTTTTTTTTCTTATTTCTAGACATTTTATAAATTTTTTAGTAACCGTGAAATTGACTTTTTTTGGTAGAAACAAGCGCCTGAAAGCAGTACATTTATCTGCCAATAGAACAACAGACAGGTAGTTTACTGGGATATAAGCTTGCCGACAGTTGTATTGACTTTAAAGATGCAGTTTGTATTTTTGTATTTTTTAAAGTGTTTCTATTCTAAAGTGTACTAGTTCAACCTCCAGCCAGTTCAGAGCTGCTCAGCTCCGCCCCTTTCCATTAAAGACAGCCAAAGTGTTTCTGGTAAAGTCTGTCCACTTAGTGGCCAATTTGGGTTATTTCCATTCAGATTTGCTTCTAGGTAATATGTTGTCTTTGGCTCAAATAAAACATAAAATTTATTTTTCAGCTCTCTCCAGCTACTATTAGAGTCGCCTTTAATTTTCCATAACTTGCAGTGTAAAGTACAATACATCTTTGCATTTGTCAGAGTGAGAATCGGATAAGCCAGGCATTTTCCAAAAATGCAAATGTATTGTAAGCATTCTGTAATATTTATCTCAGGATATCTGTAACACAGCCAACTGTCTGACAAAATATCTGTGTAGAAGCAGTTATGAAGTCCCATTCTGTAATTTGTAGCACAAACTGTTATGCTAGGATTAATAAAATGTTTCGACCAATTTACATTATTAAGATGGTTTGTAAAGTTATATAGAGTGCTACATATTCTGGCACATTCTTAAAAATCCCATAATGCACTACAATAGGTGAGTCCATATTGCTGTAGTCTGGGGGTAGTGTACAACATGCCCACTTTGTAGGGAATAGGGAGTAGGACACTATTTCAGACAGAGGTTGGATATTAGCCTACTCTAGACACTTAATGCTGAGTTAGTGCTTTTATTATTATTATTATTATTATTATTATTATTATTTATTATGAAAGACATCTCAGAAAATAGTGAATGAATTTTTTATCTTTAAACTTGTGTGTGTGTGTGTGTGTGAGAGAGAGAGTTATTTTCTAATTTGTTCCCAAAGTCTGTATCCAAGCTTTAGCAATACAAATATTAATATTTTTCATGCCAATAAAGCAACCTTTGAGGTTGACTTTGACTTAAGAGAGAGAGAGACAGAATATTATATTGTGAGGTGAGACATCTACTGGTCATGAGGTACTAAACACCCTGTCTCTGCACTACTCATTATTCCAAATATTCCTGATTATGGAAAAAGTGGCAGTTGACTGGTATTAGTCTCAGTTTGGTTCCAGCTTGGAAACACTTCTAACTCTATGTAACATATATACAGAACCAACTCACCAAACTTCAGCCAGAGGTTCTACAAGCCCCTGAAACTGTACTGGAGAGATGAACACTGTATTTCCAAAAAAAGATATTCCCTCAGTTGGTGTTTTTTGTTGATGGTGGTGGAGAGTGCTGTCTACCATTCGCTCCAAAATCTCCCAAAATAGGTGTTCGAGAATCAGATGACTGTGAAGAGCATATGAGCATATGAGCATTTTCATCATTTCCATCCCCATTAAACCATTCAGTGAGCCTTCATGCCAAGTGGATGGGGGCGGAGTCATCCTGGAATAGACCACACCCATCAGGAAAGAAATCGTAGGAATTCATCATAGGATAAAGATGTTCATTCAGAAGAACTTCCCTCTAATGGGACAACTGGGCACAAACCTTGCCAGGAAAATAAATAAACGCCCCCACAGCATAACAGGGTTACTGTTTTTCCTTTAATCTGTCACCTGTCTGTATATATACATAACTGTATGACTGACAAAACCTGACTTTAATATGGTTTAAATGGGGGGAAGGATCCTTTTAGGACTGTCCTACTCTCACACAACGAGTAAAAACATAAAAAAAAAAACTTGAGTCAGATATCAAAGCCTGAAAAACATGTACAAAATTTATATGGTTGTTTTTGTTCAGGAGGCAAACTCCAACAATCGCTTGGTCATAACTCTTAAAAACACTCTATCAAAAACACTTGGAAACATACTTTCATAGAAAAATAATCAATGACAGGGTGGTGGGATGTGGCCCGATGTGAAGTAGAGTTACTGTTACCACCATGACAGTGATTATTTTCCTATAGCATCATGTTCTGAAGAGTTTTATTCCTCTCGTACCACAGCTATTTGTCAAAAAAATTACCATTTTCTATTAATTAAAAAAAAATGACACCCCAGTTTATAGTTACAGTTACTGTTGTGGAACATCCATGAGACAAGTTAGTTTTTGTTATAGCAGCTATAAACAGTCTTTCCCTCACTGGCCGCTCTGTTTTTTTCTCTCTTGCAGTTAATAAGATAAAAAAAAATGCAGCTTGTTGTGTTACTGAAAAACTATAAAGTGCAAATATGAAGACTTTCCCAAGCCTGTTACAAAGCGCTGACACTGGAGACTCCTTCTTTAAATGTTACCAGTAAACATCTCCTTACAGAATACTTCACCGTATCAATAATTATACTTTTTCTTTGTTAAATCAAAACACGTTTTTGCTTTAACAAGACACAAATCAAGTAAACCACAAAGGAACCATAATGAGAAAAAAAAAGCTGAGTCATCAATCTGAGAATACTATTAATGCTAACATGCGCCTTTCATCTTAGTCCATCTTTCTGACCAATCAGATTTGAGAATTCAACAGCACTGTGCTATAAAAACCTTTATCAGTTATTCTGGAGAGTCAGTTAAACAGCCTGGCAGAAAGTCAGGAGGTTGGCGTGCTCGGAGGATGGCATCTCAGCTTCACCAGCTGCATTTTAATGTGAAGGGGGAGTTTCCATCAAGGGGCCCTGCTGAAAGTGTAGAGCTGTAAGCTGTTTAGGCTTCAGAGAAAACTAAGTGTCAGAGAGCGAACAGATGAATCTGAAGACCAACAGCTTCACTGATAGATCAGCATGGCTGCCGTGGACGTAGACACATACCCTGTAAGTGTCCATTTATTTGCCATATATTGTCATGATGGTTCGCTCTGCAGATAGATGCACGTGAGCAAGATCTGAGAACATTTATAAATACACAGAGACAAACTGCTTGGACGATTAGTGTGTTTCTTCAGATCAATTTGCTTGAATTTCTTCAGTTTTTTTTTCTTATTCCGCTTGCAAAATTGCAAAAATTCAATATTGTTTTCTCATTATCACATGAAGATGTTTGGCATTATACATTATTCACTGTATGTTATAATGCTGTATTTGATCATGTATATATATATATATATATATATATATATATATATATAGGATACAAGGTCGCCAGATCCTGCAGCGTTTTTCAATAACCATCATAACATTTAGCAAAAAGAGGAACTTTGATTGATGAGTGTTTTCACAAAGCGAGAGCAGGGGCACTGTGTTTCAGGAAGGGAGGGATCTATAAAGAGGCCTTTATTTCCCTGCGTGTATGTGTGTGTGTGTGTGTGTGTGTGTGTGTGTGTGTATTTTGAGAGCAGTGTGCCAGTGTGTGGAACGGCTTGCTGTGTGAAACACTTTTCTTGTGTTTGGGCAGAAGCTGGCACTCTGAATGTGTCAAAGGGCTGCTTGGTGCTGGGGATGGTCTCGTCTCTGCCATGAGCCTCATGACTCCATTCAGCCCTGTTTCACATCTAAATGCTTCCTTCATCGCTAAACTATACACAATCCATGAAGAAAAATGTTTCCCCCTCATTTGTTTCTGAGTTTTCAAAAATAAAAAAAATGTACCACCTTTTTTCTGTAGTTTTTACAGTTTATTTACAAAACATTTTATTTATTTATTTGTTTGTTTGTTTGTTTGTTTGTTTGTTTGGTGGTTTACTGTTTATTTGTTGGTTTATATTCATTGATTTGTTTGTGTGATTATTATTATTTTTTATTTGTTTATATGTATGCATTCATTTCTTTGGTGCTTTAGTATTTGTTTTTATGTATATTTATTTGTTTGTATGTTTGTTTGCTTGGTGGCTTATTACTTATTTGTTCGTTTATATAAACATATTTATTTGTATGTTGTTTGTTTGTTTTTTATGATTTGTTTGCTTGTTGTTTGTTTGTACATACTGTACATACACCATGTAATATTCATGACGTCGAACGTAAAAACGAGCACTATGGAAGCATCACTCTATCATTCCTACACGCTTTTCTAGCACTAGCACTTTCTAGCATTAACAAAGTGATGCAGAAAAGACGTGTTTTTATAGCTTTTAGTCATAATTAAATTGTATTTAAATTGTATTTGTAATTATATTGCTGATAGACGTAGATTTCTTGAATATACCACTGGTAATTTTTTAAAAAAATATATATTTACTTTTTTTTTTTAAATATTTGAAACCATGTTGCTTTAAGGCTGCTTTTCTTATTCCAGTTTTAAATGTGTGTCATCCATTCATTGCTAGTGGTAATGATTTAGTGGATGTTATAATTTGGTGTAAAGTGTTCTACTCTTTTCCTTCACCACTCAGACTGAGGAAAAGAGGACTCTGACTCTCGGCGGCCATGTTGGTTTCGACAGCCTCCCGGATCAGCTTGTTAGCAAATCAGTGTCTCAAGGCTTCTGCTTCAACATCCTCTGCGTGGGTGAGCAATAACTCTAATATACTCTGTACTCGTACTCTGACAATGACAATAAATTGAACGTGACCTAACCTAACCTCCCTTCAGCAGGGTTTCAATGAATTGAGTACAGATTCTCAGTTCACTTAAAACAAGTCTATAATAATTCCTTATCAGATTCATTTAACTTATTCAACTTTGACACATGATCTGATCTACGGAAGCATTTGAGGCTTGCTGTCCATCCCTGTGTCCCTCTCTCTGTCCACTTAAAGAACACAAAACACCTTTGCTGAATCCTTACCTTAACTTCAGCTAAGCTAACATACTCTCCTCCTTTTTCCTTTGCCCTTAATTCTGATCTTTTGACCTTAATTTTGTTCCTACAACCAGACAAACTGACTCATCTCTCAAAAATAATAAAATGGAGAAGTACAAGATAAAATCTCATAGATGTCCCACAATCAGTGACTGGTACCACTTTTGAACGAAACCATATGGCCTGGTTCCTTTTCAGGTGAAACTGGGATTGGAAAATCAACATTAATGAACACTCTGTTTAACACAATCTTTGAAAACGAGGAGGCCAGTCACTATCAGAATGGTGTGTATTTACGAGCCAGGACGTATGAGCTGCAGGAGAGCAACGTGGACCTCAAGCTGACGATCGTCAACACCGTGGGGTTCGGTGATCAGGTCAATAAAGAAGAGAGGTTTGTTGGATGCACAAATTTTAGCGCTCTAGACACTGAATAAAGGCTAAGCATAGGACGTTTGTCCACTCAGGGCACCTCTAAAAAAATCAAAGTAACACATTTTTCCCAATTATCTCAAAACCTGCCAGTTAACAGTCATGAGTTTAAATTTTGGGTGCTAGCCTTATTTATACATGCTAATATATTATACTTCTTTAATTCTATACTGACAAAAAAACAAGTAGCTACTAGGTTAAAATAGCTAGCAAATAATGTAACTTCATGTCAATGCAATTCATGACACATTTACCTCAAATGACAATGCTAGGCAAGGTTTCTTTTTCATCACAGAGGTATAAGCTTGTATTTAAAAAAAAAATATTCAGGCTAAACATGTAGCATATGATGATTTAAGCTTCTGTTACCTGTTAGCTACATTAGCCTCATAGCTCCAGTGTATAACTAATGCACTAGAGATCAGACAACAAACATATCTTAGCTGAGTGACTACATTTGAGTTAGAGGAGAATTTTATACATTTCACTTGTGGCTTAACTTTTAAATTCTAGTTCTATAAATGTAAAACATTTACAGATTCTGGATTCAAAATGGCTGCCACTACAGTTATGCCATGCATTGGGCATTTGTTTGTTTTTAGCAATAACATAATGTCATAAGGTTTTAGAAATCATGCAGTCGTGGCAATTTATGATTGAATAACAAGTATACAGTATTTGCAGGATGCTGTATGATAGTCTTAAGCTAACACGTTATAGCACAGTTGTTGAATTCTTCAATCTGATTGGTCAGGAAGCGTTGATTTATTTTCTATAGCAGCAGCTCTGACAGTAGAAGGCAAATCACAGTTTTTTTTTTGTTTTTTTTTTTTTTTTAAAACTGCATATTATTAAATTTATAATAATGCACTTGTGCTAATACATTAGCGTTTCTATAGTAACAACACACACAGGGACTTGCATGCACTGTAAAAAATGTACTTTAGATTTTACAGTAATTTACTGGCAACCTAGGTTGCCAATAAAGTATTGTAAAATCTGCAGTAAGCAACTGTAAAGCATATTTACAGTAAAGTACTGTAATATCATTAATAGTATAAAATAATGCTTAACCCAGTGTGTTGATGCAGTAGAGCTGAAGGATCTACCTCAATGTAGTTTGGTGCTGTTGTGATTTGAACACATGACCTTCTACTCTGCAATTTGAAGCCATAACCACTGAGCTACCACAGCTGGCACAAGTAGCTTTCACTAATTCATTGCAATCTTTTAGTGGTGTTAATTCAGCGCTAGAAGTAGTTGAATCAATGCAAGCTAGTTGTGGGTGTATTGTGGTGTAGTTGTGGTGGCTCAGTGGTTAAGGCTTAGAGTCACAGCTCAGAAGGTTGTGTGTTCAAATCCCTGTACTACCAAGCTGTCATGGTTGGGCAAGACCCATAACCTTCAACTCAGTTGTATCCTGCATCAGCCAAACGAGCAGGTGTGCTGGGTTATGTGTCATTTTATAAGATATCACAGTACTTTACTATAAATATATTTTACAGTTATTTACTGTAAATTTTACAGTACTGTACTGGCAACCCAAATTGCCAGTAAATTACTGTAAAATTTACAGCACTTTATTACAGTGTGGTGGACGCTCCACATATGCAGATTTCAAAATGTCTTTAAGCTTTCAGAGAATATGGAGCGTGTTCTGGTTTCTCTGTAACGTGACAAGCTTCATTTTTTTTCTGTCGTACCAATTTCATGCTGAATGAACAATGGTTTATAGCTTCTATAATGTAAGTGATAACAGGAACTAACTTGTCTTGTTTGCTTCTCTACAACATTAAATAGAATTATAAATGGATAAATAGTCGTGTCATTCTTTAACAAATAAAAATATATCAATTGTTGGCAATTTGCTCTGGTATAAGTGGAATAAAAGACTTCAGTCTCTGTTACTTATCAACTTAATTAACTAATAAACGTTGTGGTAATAATGTCATCATTACCTGCTTGTTGATTGTTTTCCTATAACAGCATGCCTGGTCATGTTTCATTCTTTACAGAACTATGATAGCAAAATTTAAAATTAGATTGCAGACATGTTCGCTGATTGACTACATGTGAATTAGACGTAAAGTTTGTGTAATACTAGATTTTCCCGTGAAGCCTTTCTTTAGACAATGGATTATAATTGTTAAAGCAATGGATTATGATTCTTTAGGGGATAATTTTAAATAAATCTGCAGTTTTCAATTTGAGCTCAGGAATGTTAAGTAAAATGATACATTCATAATTTTACAAGGAAGTTATGTAAATGTATTTTTTTCTGTAGCTATAAACCCATTACGGACTACATTGATGCCCAGTTTGAGAATTTCCTCCAAGAGGAGCTGAAGATTAAACGTTCACTCTTTAACTACCACGACACGAGGATCCACGCTTGCCTATACTTCATCTCCCCTACAGGCCACTCGCTCAGATCCCTCGATCTGGTCACCATGAAAATGCTGGACAGTAAGGTAAGATTTATCGCCTTTCATTTTTTTTCAAAAATTATTATCCAGCTCTATGAACTTCATATTACCTTCAATACTATACAGTATGTATATGTACAGTATATCTGTCAGATCAATGGATCAGTTTATTTCCAAAGGCTTTTTTTAAAATCCTTGATAGGTAAACATCATTCCCATTATCGCTAAAGCAGACACAATCTCCAAATCTGAGCTTCATAAATTCAAGATTAAGATCATGAGCGAGCTCGTCAGCAACGGAGTTCAGATTTACCAGTTCCCCACAGACGACGAAGCTGTGGCAGAAATCAACACCTCCATGAACGTGAGTGAAACTCCAACTCAAAATGTAGGCTGTTTGTAAACAGTTATCGTATTTGTAACGTTGTTGCGTCTGCGTGTCTGATTTTCTGTTCCAGGCTCACCTTCCGTTTGCTGTAGTGGGAAGTGGAGAGGAGGTTAAAGTGGGAAACAAGCTGGTGAGAGCCAGGCAGTACCCATGGGGAGTGGTACAGGGTGAGTACCTATACGGCCTGCCACACAGGAGAAATGCATAGGTGCCATATGCAGTATATTGGTAGTTGTTGGTTTATTAGCTACACCTTCACACCACCTTCACATTATTTTTACATTCTAGCAAGACATGGGACGCAATATGAGACTGACTCATTATAAATCACATCACACTTCCAGATTAATGCTGCATTCATGGTGCCTTGTAAATGTTGATTTGCAAGGTGAAGTAACATCATTTTCCCACAAGTAGAAAAAAAATGGATGCCGCCACGAAAGCGTGTCTTTTGTTTGCTCTGTCAGAACACGTAAGATAAGATAAATGTAAGTCGCTCTGGATAAGGGCGTCTGCCAAATGCCATAAATGTAAAATGTAAACCCGTAAAGCTCATAAAAGCTACTCTAACTGCACTTTTACAGTTACAGCAATGAGTAGCTATTGGTTCTGTTCTGCTCTGCTAAGGTGAACTTCAAACATTCATGCAACATTGTGGACTGAAATTGCAGCACAAGAACAACAACGATCAACAGTGAATAACTTAGCAACAAGCTAACTGGGTAAAGTTAGTGATAACTAATGTTGATAATTATCTTCTCAAAACAGTGATTAGTATGGTCAGTGTTATAGATTTAACCAAGTACTGTGTCTGTATATTAACTGCTCTAAAGCCAGTACTGCTATAAACTCATTTAACAGTAGAGAAGGAGCACTTTACACTGAGCGGCCATGTTGATTTGATGTCATTCTGTAAACAGGGGAAGGAATTGTTAGTTGAGATGATAACCCAAAGTTGACGAGTTTAAATTTCTACTTGAGCAGGCATTCTTTATGGTTGTAGGCGGGGAATTACCACAGCATACAGTATTATTATTATTGACAAACCGGAGATCCTGAGATATCACAGAATTTCTCATTAAAAAAAAAAAAACTCCTGAGGCACACTAGATGATAATCTGGTCAGTTTTGCTCCTCCTGACAAATGTAAAAAGGAGCCCTGATTTTTTAGGCTGGTCTTAAACAATTACCCTTTCACATTATCCTGTGGTAAAGAGTTTATAATAATCATAATCACGCAAGATCTACTCCTAGTCCAGTGGCGGCCATGTTGGTTTAAAGTAGTAAATATTAAACATGTTCAGACAGCTTTGCCATATCACATTTCCAGGGTCCCCGGCTCGACCCTGAGCTCAGATTACTGTCTATGTGGATTTCCTCTGGGTTCTCTGGTTTCCTCCCACGTCCGAAAAACACACTAAAAGGATGGACTCTGGATCTACTGCTTGTGGGAATGATTTCTATAACCATAAAGTGGATTGGGAGGAAATGCTAGGTACTACATATTTGTCCTACAGACTGTAAGTACTGTGTGTGTGTGTGTTTGTGTGTGTGTGTTTAAGCGCAGTGGAGAATGAGAGCCACTGTGATTTTGTGAAGCTGAGGGAGATGCTGATTCGGGTGAACATGGAGGACCTGCGGGAGCAGACACACGCACGTCACTATGAGCTGTACCGCCGCTGCAAACTTGAAGAGATGGGCTTCAAAGACCCCGACGCTGACATGCAGCCATTCAGGTACTGCTCACGGGTTGCCATATCCTCCACACTCCCTCGAACCAAGGCATACTTGAGACATTGGAGATGTCTTGAGTAGCTCCTTGAGATATTGGAGAGCAAATCAGTTTGTCACAGCCAGTTTGTGTATTTCAAAGTCTGACGCACATCCTTCGAGTCAGTGAGATTTTTCCATCAGAACATCCATCTCTCATGTCTCCCAGTCTGCAGGAAACGTACGTGGCTAAAAGGAGAGAGTTTGTTGCAGAGCTGCAGCGCATGGAGGAGGACATGCGCCAGATGTTCGTCGTCAAAGTAAAGGAGACAGAGGCTGAACTGAAGGAGAGAGAGCGAGAGGTCAGAGGTCATGGGCATTAAAGACTCTAAGCTTTATTTTAAAGGTGTAAAGGCACTTACGTTCATGTGTCATCTGGTTAAAAAGGACGTCGTCATAACATTATTGGTTTTTAAATCTGCTGGATGGCGTTACCCATAAACACTGAAAGAACGTTCTGGTAACTTTACGAATGGTACAGCAGGTTTCAATTGTGATTTCTGTGCAGTTCATTCAGTGTGTTCTTGTGGGTCTTTGTGCAGCTGCATGAGCGTTTCGAGCGTGTCAAGCGTATGCACCAGGAGGAGAAGAAGACTTTGGAGGAGAAGCGCAGAGAGCTAGAGGAGGAGATGAACTCCTTTAACAGGAGGAAGATGGCGGCTGAAACACTGCAGGCTCTCTCACTCCAGACCTCCAAAGACAAGAAAAGGTGAGTTCTTTAACACTAGTTTGCCTGTTCCTGTGTGTGTCTGTGGGGGGTGGGGGGGTATTGTGTGTGTGTTAATAATATCCAGATCACAAAATCCATCCAGATTTTCTGATGCACATATTCAAAATTTGCATAAAACCATGTGGATGAAGGTCCCATTAGACACTGAGAGACGCAGTGTGTCTCACGCCACAGGATTATAATCTGGGGTTATAATCAGAGTCCCTCTGAGCTTAGCGTAGTGTTCAGCTCTGATTTTAGAGTCAGTGGAAAATAGAAAGAGGAAATGTAGAGCTAATTCCTCTATTCCTAACTCCCATTCCTAATTTATTTCTTATTCTTTCTTTCTTTCTTTCTTTCTGTCTTTCTTTCTTTCTTTCTGTCTTTCTTTCTTTTTTTCTTTCTTTCTTTCTTTCCTCACATTACTCATTTTCATTTTCTTTTTAATTTTTTTTACTTGTCTTTCATTACTAATTTATTTCTTATTCTTTCTTTCTTTCTTTCTTGACTCATTAATCACCTTACTCGTTATACTTTTTTCTTTATTTAGCTCTTACCATCTTTTTTATTTCTTTGTTACTTGTTGTCTTTCATTCCCAATTTCTTTCTTTCTTTCTTTCTTTATTTCTTTCTTTCTTTCTTTCCATTACTCTTTATCTTTCTCTTTTTTATTTCTTTCTTACTTGTCTTTCATTCCTAATTTCTCTTATTCTTTCTTTCTTTCTTTCTTTCTTTCTTTCTTTCTTTACTCACATTACTTATTTTCCTTTTCTTTTTATTTCTTTCTTATTTGTCTTTCATTCCTAACTTCTTTCTTTCTTTCTCGACTCATTACTCATTATGCTTTTCTTTCTTTCTTTCTTTCTTTCTTTCTTTCTTTCTTTCTTTCTTTATCTCTTACTGCCTTTTGCATTTCATTGTTACTTGTCTTTCATTCCTAATTTATTTCTTATTCTTTCCTTCTTTCTTAAAATAGAGAGAGAAAAAAATAGCAGGACATTGCTTCATATGTTCTCTGCAAGCCGGTGTCTGCGCGTGGAGTAATTAGACTATATTTTTTTAGTAAAGAATAAAAGACAGAGTTACTCTTACCACTCTGAAGTTGATTATTTTCCAAAAACAGCACGTCCCAATGTGTTTTATTCCTCTTATACCACAGCAATTTGCCAAAGATTACAAGCATCTGCTTATTAATGAAAAACATACTGTGTTTTTGTAATTGTTCATTGTTATATTTAATGTCGTGGACCATCCATGAAACATGTTAGTTCCTGTTCTCACGTACACGCTGTTCCCTCCCCAGCCTCTCTTAAAGTTACATCTGTAACAAAAAGACAAAAAAAACTGTAGCTTGTCAGTCTGAGAAATCAAAAACTGTAAAATCCTCTGTCCTGGAAACTTACTGACTATTACGAAGCTCTGAATCTGGAGACTCCTTCCATAAATGTTAAATAAACTTCTCCTTTACAGAAAACATCCATGATTATACGTCTTTTAAAGTAACAAGTCTGTTTATTTTTAGTCTTAGGCCATGTGGAACATTCATCATACAAGTCCCTGTGAATGAGCTGTTACTATAGTAACCATAAGGTATTAAACCTGTGATTTGTCTGGCAGAATTGTTGTTATAGAAAATTATACATCAGTTAGTTCTGGTCCACTAATGTGATTGGTCGAGCCGCATTCCAAGCCGACAGGCTCTAAAGTGAGTGTGGCTTCTTTGAGATCTAATTCTGCTAGCGGAAAAAAAAAAAGCAGAACATTTGGCCATGTTGTGTCCGAAATGTCAGTTACTCGACATTAATTTCTTGTTTATAGAACTGTTGTATAAAAGCAACATCGCACTTGCAGTCGTGCCTTTATACTGCGGCTTTGTGTCTACTGCTGAATCACAGCCGTGCGGATATTCAGTATAACCTCAGTCTTGCTTGTGGGATAATTCTTAAATAATCAACACCTTCTAACCAATCAGATTTGAGAATACATAGTGTACAGCGCTGTGGTATAAATATGTTTAGTTTTTCAGTAGTTTATATCAGGTGCCATTTAGGGAGTTTCTCATTAGCAGTGTTTCTGATCTAGCCCTCTGCTGGACATTTCTCCTCATTACATTCAACTCATCATGATACTGCTGCCAGGACCAGCCCGGTGCTGCAGTGTGTAGCTTTGCCTTGTTCTGTCATTCAGTATCTCTTTTTTTCTTTTACAGTTGAAGGAATCAACATTTCACATTTTTATCAGGACAACAACATCTAATGGAGCAATGCCTTTTCTCCTTCTGTTATTAAATACCTGCTCACAGCACACATGTAAATCCAGCAATAAGTAACATTTATTTGATTAATACTTCAGCTGACTGGCACTTACACTGTACATGCATTAGTTACACTGTACATGCATTAGTTACACAGTACACGCATTAGTTACACTGCACAGGCATTAGTTATACTGTACATGCATTAGTTACACAGTACACACATTAGTTACACTGCACAGGCATTAGTTATACTGTACACGCATTAGTTACACTGCACATGCATTAGTTACACTGCACAGCATTAGTTACACTGCACAGGCATTAGTCACACTGCACAGGCATTAGTCACACTGTACACGCATTAGTCACACTGTACATGCATTAGTTACACAGTACACGCATTAGTTACACTGCACAGCATTAGTTACACTGCACAGGCATTAGTTACACTGTACATGCATTAGTTACACTGTACATGCATTAGTTACACAGTACACGCATTAGTCACACTGTACACGCATTAGTTACACTGCACACGCATTAGTTACACTGTACACGCATTAGTTACACTGCACAGGCATTAGTTACACTGCACAGGCATTAGTCACACTGCACAGGCATTAGTTACACTGTACACACATTAGTTACACTGCACAGGCATTAGTTACACTGCACAGGCATTAGTTACACTGCACATGCATTAGTTACACTGTATGTGCATTAGTTACACTGCACATGCATTAGTTACACTGCACATGCATTAGTTACACTGCACAGGCATTAGTTACACTGCACATGCATTAGTTACACTGTATGTGCATTAATTACACTGCACAGGCATTAGTTACACTGTATGTGTATTAGTTACACTGCACAGGCATTAGTTACACTGCACAGGCATTATTACACTGCACATGCATTAGTTACACTGTATGTGCATTAGTTACACTGCACAGGAATTAGTTACACTGCACATGCATTAGTTACACTGCACAGGCATTAGTTACACTGTATGTGCATTAGTTACACTGCACAGGCATTAGTTACACTGCACATGCATTAGTTACACTGCACAGGCATTAGTTACACTGTATGTGCATTAGTTACACTGCACATGCATTAGTTACACTGCACAGCCATTAGTTACACTGTATGTGCATTAGTTACACTGTATGTGCATTAGTTACACTGCACATGCATTAGTTACACTGTATGTGCATTAGTTACACTGCACAGGCATTAGTTACACTGTACACACATTAGTTACACTGCACAGGCATTAGTCACACTGTATGTGCATTAGTTACACTGCACATGCATTAGTTACACTGCACAGGCATTAGTTACACTGCACAGGCATTAGTTACACTGCACAGACATTAGTTACACTGCACAGGCATTAGTTACACTGTACATGCATTAGTTACACTGCACAGGCATTAGTTACACTACACAGGCATTAGTTACACTGCACAGGCATTAGTTACACTACACAGGCATTAGTTACACTGCACATGCATTAGTTACACTACACATGCATTAGTTACACTGCACATGCATTAGTTACACTACACAGGCATTAGTTACACTGCACATGCATTAGTTACACTGCACAGGCATTAGTTACACTGCACATGCATTAGTTACACTGCACAGGCATTAGTTACAC
>CM075011.1:5465317-5477257 GCA_037576675.1 Pangasius sanitwongsei
CATGCATTAGTTACACTGCACAGGCATTAGTTACACTGCACATGCATTAGTTACACTGCACAGGCATTAGTTACACTGCACAGGCATTAGTTACACTACACAGGCATTAGTTACACTGCACAGGCATTAGTTACACTGTATGTGCATTACAGTAGTTCTGCCTACAGAGCACTTTTCTCTTTCTGTTCATTCCAACATTTTACAGCCAGCAGAAAAATCACACAACCAGAGGCAGCTTTACTTTAATGTATAACTCATCTTTCTTTCTTTCTTTCTTTCCTCTTTACTCACATTACACTACACTTTTCTTTCTTTATTTAGCTCTTACAATCTTTTTAAATGTCTTCCTTATCTTTGTCTTTCATTCCTAATTCATTTCTTATTATATCTATTCTCTTTTCTGTCTGTTCTGTTTACTCTTTCTTTCTTTCTTTTTCTTTTTCTTTTTCTTTTTCTTTATTTTATTTTATTTTATTTTTCTTCTTTCTTTCTTTCTTTCTTTCTCTTCTTTCTTTCTTTTATTTTCTTTTTCTTTTTTTCTCTTTCTTTTTATTTTATTTTGTTTTCTTTCTTTCTTTCTTTCTTTCTTATTCTTTCTTTCTTTTATTTTTCTTTCTCTTTTATTTTTCTTCCTTCCTTTCTTTTTCTCTTTCTTTTCTTTTCTCTTTCTTTTCTTTTATTTTTCTTTCTTTCTTTCTTTCTTTCCTCTTTACTCATATTACACTACACTTTTCTTTCTTTATTTAGCTCTTACAATCTTTTTAAATTTCTTCCTTACTTGTCTTTCATTCCTAATTCATTTCTTATTATATCTATTCTCTTTTCTGTCTATTCTGTTTACTCTTTCTTTCTTTACCTCTTGCTTTTTGCTCTTCCTTCTTTTTTACTTTCTTTGTTTTTCTTTCTTTCTTTCTTTTTCTTTATTTTATTTTTCTTCTTTCTTTCTTTCTCTTTTTTCTTTCTTTCTTTTATTTTATTTTTCTTTCTTTCTCTTTCTTTTTATTTTATTTTGTTTTATTTCTTTCTTTCTTTTTCTTTCTTTCTTTTATTTTGCTTTCTCTCTTTTATTTTTCTTCCTTCCTTTCTTTTTCTCTTTCTTTTCTTTTCTCTTTCTTTCTTTTATTTTTCTTTCTCTCTTTTATTTTTCTTCCTTCCTTTCTTTTTCTCTTTCTTTTCTTTTATTTTTCTTTCTTTCTTGCTTTCTGTTTTTTTCTTTATTTTTCTCTATCTTTTTTCTTTCTTTACTTTTATTTTCCTTTCTTTCTTTCTTTCTTTCTTTCTCTGTTTTATTTTATTTTGTTTTCTTTCTTCCTTTCATTTTATTTTTCCTTCCCTTCTGTCTTTTTCTCTCTTTCTTTTTTCTCTTTTTACTTTTCTCTTTTATTTTTCTTTTTTCTTCCTTCCTTTACTCATTACTCACATTACTCATTACACTTTTCTTTCTTTATTTAGCTTGTAACATCTTTTTAAATTTCTTTCTTACTCGTCTTTCATTTCTAATTTATTTCTTACTGTCTTCCTATCTTTCTTTCTTTCTATTTTTTTTCTTTCTTTTTCTCTCTTTCTTTTTTCTCTCTTTTTATTGTATTTTGTTTTCTTTCTTTCTTTCTCTCTTTCTTTTATTTCATTTTTCTTTCTTTTCTTTCTTTCTCACGTTACTCGTTACACTTTTCTTTCTTCATTAGCTCATACCATCTTTTTTTAATTTCTTCCGGCCTTGTCTTTCATTTCTAATTTATTTCTTATTCTGTCTATTCTTTCTTTCTTTCTTTGTTTCTCATTAACCGCAGTAAGGAATCTCAGTCAGGAGCTGTTTCATTCTCTTTTATTCTTTCATTTCCTGGTGATGTGAGACAGTGAGACAGTGATGTTGATCTAGTGACTGTGTGAAGCTGCATGGAATCAGAGCAGCTCATCTGCTCCACCACGTTCTTAAGTGTGTTGCTTAAATAAAGCCGTCAGCTGTAACTGGAATTGGCCTGTTGTTTATCTTGAGCTCTGCTGTTAACTGATGCGTGAGTTTGGTTCATTGTTGCAGTCTGTATTGTTGGTGTTTAATGCCTGTGTTTACACCATGTGTTAGACCTGTTACACATCCCAGTGTGCTAGAAATCCCTTTCTTTCTGACATGCTACTGATCTTCTATTGACTTGTATTAAAGTGTTTTAATGTTTTATACGTGAGTTCACACAATTATATATTAAAAGTTATATTGTGCTCACTTGTTAATTTCCTAAAATAAATACAGCTTTTATGTATAAATTTAACTGACTTATGCTTAACAGCTGTATAATGGGAACCTTGAGGATTTTAGGTCTCAGAGCAAGCTCTGCAAGCTCTGCAGCTCCATGTGGCCTTGATGAAGCACTTGGAGAAGAGAGGAATTCTGGGAGAATGAGTTTGGGTCAGAAAGTTATGGCTTCAGGAAATCATGTGCTGATGTTGGTCAAAACATTCAGTTCTCTAAATGCATTTCACCATGTAGCTGGTGATCAGAGCGTTTTTGTAGTTTCTCAGCACATGTAAGATGGTTCTGTCAACTTTTGGGTGAATTTTTTTTTAAAGGAAAAATTTACTTTTTTAAACCTTTAACTTATATTTGGTGGGTTATAAATGTCAACAAAAATATTTCTAATGCACAAATATGGCAGATAATAATTTTTAATAGATATTGTCCAGTGTGAATTAAAAACTTTACTTGTTAATTTGAAATTATTAATGTTAATGAAATCCTGTTTTGATACATATATACTGTAAGTATTCTTCAGTTTGCAGTGTGGATAACATTTGGATAACATTTGGATAACATTTGGTGGACTTTTTGTGTGTTTTATTTTTGCACTTTTGCACAAAGATAATATAGGTAAAGATAATAAAAAGATAAATAAAGATAAGCTGCAACAAGCTTTAGTGGTGCAACTTAATCACAACTTGGAGGATTTATCTTCAAAAGATTTTGGGATATGAAATTAATTTTCCTTATCTCGAGAACATTTTGAATTTATACGAGCATTTTATGTTGCAAATGATACCATAATAGGGTAGCATGATTGAGAGCTGACGATGCTAATCTGATTAGTTAGCATATAAGAATTTAAGATGATTGACATTGTGCGTTCATTTGTAATACTGTTACCAATACAAGTGTTGAAGATATTTAATCTCTGGAGACAAGTGAGCTTTGTGCTTCCTTTTCAAAAAATATTTTTTGCTTTATTTTTCCTGTGAGCACTTTTCTGTGCGTGCCTGTTCCAATTAATAAATAAACTCAAACCAAACCAAACTGTACGCTGCTGACAGCTTGTTACTTCAAGTTCATGTTCATGTTCAAGTTGAAGGTAAGTCTCTCTCTCTCTCTCTCTCTCTCTCTCTCTCTCTCTGGATCACTATCACTCTCCTGAAAGGACAAACAAAGCACACATGCACACACACACAAGTGAGAATAATCACATGTTATCTGCCAGTTTACATGCACATTTATGGCATTTGCCCTTATCCAGAGTGACTTACAGAAGTGCTCTGAAGTGTCTATCAATAAATACTTTCTGAAACTAGTTCACTAGGTCACAGACTAAGAAAACCATCAGTCGAAAAACTCTGCTGGGGAGGGAATATAGTAACAAGCACTCAGACAATACAAAGATTTTTTTTAAATGCTAATTTAAGTACTTCAGGAACATGTAGGTCTTTAGACGTCGTTTGAAGACTGCCAGTGACTCAGCTGTTCGGACATCTAGGGGAAGTTCATTCCCCCACCTAGGTGCCAGAACAGAGAAGAGTTATGATGCATGTCTTGCTTGTACCCTGAGAGATGGTGGGATGAGTCGAGCAGTTCTAGAGGATCGGAGGGAGAGTGGTGCAGTGCAGGATGTGATAAGAGCTTTGAGGTAAGTGGGTGCTAGTCCATTTTTGGCTTTGTAGGCGAGCATCAGTGTTTTAAATCTGATGTGGGCAGCTACAGGAAGCCAGTGGAGAGAGAGCGTAGCAATGGGGTGGTGTGGGAGAAGGTTGAGAACAAGTCGTGCAGCTGCATTGTGGATCAGCTGCAGAGGTGGAATGGCTCCAGATGCAGACGTGCCAGGAGCGAGTTGCAGTAGTCCAGCCTCAAAATGACAAAGGACTGAACAAGCACCTGAGTGGCCTGTGTGGATAGAAATGGACGAATCCTTTTGATGTTATAAAAGAGAAATTCAACTTCCAGTTGAAATTCAAAATTCAAATGCCAGTTCAACTCCTCTCCATCCACAGCCCACGCTCGACCACGCCCTCGCTACCACAACATTTAGCAAAGAAAGTCCTTCTGGTGCAAACACTGTACAACTCCATAACACCTCTTTACTTCATGATAAAATAATTTGTGAAATATATTCATATTATTAAATCGAGATGTTACATTCTACGCCATCTGTGGGGTCGGTTGTAACATTTTGGTCTTTTGTTTCAATTTTATTTATCCTCTGATATTGACATGGAAATGGTATTTGTTTATTATGGACTAGTTAACAGACAAATGTACCTATTATGTATACAGTATTGGAGCTTTAGTATATTTTAGTCATAAGATTTACCAGAAAATGTGACGAATGTGACAACTGACCCCACTCTCCCCTCCACAGTGTGACTGGACTGAATAGTGCAGTGAGTGTTGTGATTATGTGCATATTTCACATTATTTACAGGACACAGAGATCTTGGCATACTAAAAGTCTCCAAATAAGTGAATATTAGGTGAATATTGTGTGAATAATTGTTAAATAATGAGTGTTATACGTATAGATTGCTGTATTGCAGCAGTATTATATTACTTTGGTATTTTCTAGAACACACTATGGCAACGGCGATCAGTTTACACTGATCTGGAATCAGCTCAAATGACACTTAAGCGCTAAAAAAGGCAGCGGTTGCTATGAATGGGCGTGGCTTGTGAGTCTACAACATGACACACCAATGAAAATGCAGCATGAAAGAACGCCCTCTCATTCCAACCAATGAAAACTGTTCTAATGTTCGTGACGCAATGGCCTGTGGACTATAAAAAGCCGAAGTAGGCGTTTAGGTGCCGCCTGACGCCGAGGGTCAGGGGTGTGCCGGGCAGCAAGTAGAAACGCTTGCTTTAAACATAATCTTCATAAATATTTGCCTTTCACTTCTTTATTCTAAGCTTTTATTTGTGTTTTTTGTACGTGTTAAAAATTATTTCTTGCTCTTTTAACTAAACCAGCCAATATAAAAGAACATCCAAGGTAAGTTCGCCATTTTGTATTTATGTTCACTTGTTAGTGCTGTCTGTTCAAGCTGCTTAAGCTGTTTTTTAAAAAAATATATATTTAAACATTAAGTTTGTGGTTTCAGTTGTATTGTACAAAAAATACGTGTATATTTTTTAAAAATCCTGTAAATCCTTATTCAGATAAACATTAGTTTGTTAACGTCACACATGTCTCGCGTAAAGATAAAAAGGCCTTGTGTAAAAGGTTAACAACAATATAAAGGCATATAACTACTTTTGTTTTAGTTTAAATGTGCTTTATTGTGTTATTAGCTTATAAATACGCGTCCATATGTTTGCAAAGGTCATGCTGTATCGTGTCATGAGCATGTCCAGACATAACACCCGAAGCGGTGATTTCTTCCTTTACCACTCCTATTCCGACAAGTCCCGCCTCCGGGTTCTAGAATTGCCTAGAGGCGTCAAGCGCTTTCGTTATGATTGGCTAGTTATTCACGTAATTTGCATGTGCAGGAAGTATCAGCCAATCCCAGCGCAGGATATGTGCCTTGCCGCAATACGGATGGGGAAAAGGCTTGACGATTAATAACAGCAACTAATATGGATGACTGGCCTCCATATTCTACGTTGACGCAAGTCGCGCAAACTTTTTGTCTGTAATTTAATAAGGATTAAACAACTTCAATTCTGTCATTGCTGTAGAAATAGAAAATCCCAACATGCCCAGACATGTCTGACCACCTCCGATGTTTGTGTTTATTCAGTTCACTGGTTTCAGTCGATCCACAACATTAAAGGTGCAATAGTCGATTTTTTTTTTTTTTTTTTTTTAAGTTCCTTGCTTGTACAAATAACGTGGAAGATATGTAGAACATGATAAACAATGGATTCAGCCGTGGCCTTAGTTTATTTAATCGCTGAGATAATCCGTTTGGAAATCGTATTTCCGGTCCTGAATACGTGTTTGTGTTTAGATGCGCCTCCTGTCAATCATTATATAGGGCGGAGCTTCATGAACATGGGTGGGTGAGAATCACTGTAAAAACCTGTAACTCGCCTGATCTTTACAGACCTAATCTTACCTAATGCACCTTTAAATGTAATTATAAATGGATAAAAAGTATATTAAAAAATTGTTGCCCATGACAAGAAAATGCAGCTATTAGAGGAATAAAACACATTGATGTGCTGTTATTGGAAAGTAATCAGCTTCAGGGTGGTAAAAGAAACTGCTTCGTCATACCAAACTGTTGATTGTTTTCCTGTAACAGCATGTCCCGACTGTTTTATTCCTCAGCACATTAGTAGCTTTGTAAAATTCAGGATGTCCTAAAATACAGACGTGAGGGAATACACTACCTATAAACTACCTCAAGGAACAACTTTGTGATCTCTAAGATTGGCTTCAAAAATATTAAATGATAAGTAATTCTAATTTTCTTAACTTGTCAAGTTGACTTATTTTCAATTAAAGTTTATGCATAAATAATTACAGAATTGTTAAGAGATTGTCTATGAATGGATTACTTTTCCACCTCTTATTATATTGGGTTCTGGACCACAGCTGAGCTGTGCTGGACAATTTAGTGTTTTTATAAACTAGATTGTTTGTTGTTTTCAGATGATTGACACGGTGAGCGGCGCAGAAGCTCTGCCCTTTGCGCTCCAGCTGAAAGCTCTTCTGGAGCAGGAGGTCCGGTGTCAGCCTAAACTGTGTGGCCTCCGCGTCCTGGAGTCGGCGCATGACAACGGCATGAGGATGACCGCGAAGATGAGGGATTTCGAGGTGAAAGATCTGCTCTCTCTGACTCGCTTCTTTGGGTTCAGTGCCGAGACGTTCTCCCTCGCCGTGAGCCTCCTGGATCGCTTTCTGTCTGTGATGAAGGTACGAAACATGCTCCTAAAAGGAGCTACGACTGTTAAGTTTTAGAAACCATATGAACTATTGAGATCCTGACCAAAGCCACACAGTTTGAGGCCAGTGTTTAATTTTTAATAAGTGTCCTGTTACGCAGCATTCGTCTCATAGCTCAAAACCAGGACACTTTAGACATCCAAATGTCTTGGCTACTCGATTACGTGTTGGGTGGGGACAATATACAAAGGGTTAGCCAAAAATTAGTTTCCCATTTGGATGAAGATTTGTGAGCGACCTGACCTGCTACAATGACGCTTCTCAGTGTAAAACCCAACCCAAGGGTTGATTTTCGTATCTCTTGTTCACAGATCCAGCCCAAACATCTGTCCTGTGTTGGCCTTTGCTGCTTCTACATTGCCGTGAAGACCTCCGAAGAAGAGAAGAACGTTCCTCTGGCTAACGATCTGATCCGAATCAGCCAGAACCGCTTCACCGTTTCGGACATGATGAGGATGGAGAAGATAATTCTGGAAAAGCTCTACTGGAAGGTTAAAGCTCCTACTGCACTGCATTTCCTCCGACTGTTTCACAGCCACATCCAGGAGAAAGTGGACGGTGACGGGTGAGCAACGACACCGCTAGTTCCTGTATTTATTATATATTGAGCACAGCGTAATTGTGCACTTTGAGCACCAGATGATTTTAAAGGTTATTGACTCCTTGTGACTTTCAGTAAAAAGATTCTGAACATCGAGAGGTTTGAGGCTCAGCTGAAGGCCTGCCACTGCTCCTTTGCCTTCACAAAGCTGAGGGTGAGGGTTTTTTTTTTTTTTTTTCCCCCCCTTTCCTTTTGTATATTAAACATGATTCATGATTCTTTGACCAATTTTGTAAAATTAATTTTATCAAATTCTTACTTCATTTATCTTCATTTAAGTCTACTGCAATCCTGAGCGAAAAACATTCATTATAATGTATAGGGATTTTTTTCCTTTTTTTTTTTTTTTTTTTTTTTTTTTTTTGGGTGACATTTACTGACTGTAATCTTTTGCATCAGCCTTCGTGGGTTGCGCTGGCCCTGCTGGCCCTTGAGGTTGAGGAGCAGCATGAATCAGAGTCCGTAGAAGCTCTGAGAGATACAGTGAAGGATCTTCAGCACCAACTAACCGTAGGTCTTGTCATTTGTACATGGCTCTTCAGGTTATTTACACTTCTGGGTGCAAAAAATGGGCCAATGGCAAAATATTAAACTTCTAATGGTCTTAACAAATCATTGGTCAGAAAATTGGCAAGAATTAAACAAATGCACTCTTGTGCCACCATTGGCTTGTTTACTTTTGCTGCAGTGAATTGAAGTGAAAGAAGGGGGTGTGGTTATTAAATTTTTGTATGGTGATGCCCCAGTAAACAACTTTTTTTATTTTAGATCTCTGTTCATGTTTTGTGAGTGAAGATATTCACAGCTTATGTTTGGCAGCACAGCCAAGTGCATGGTCAATTTGCAAATGATCATCTAGAGAAGGACTTTTAATTGAACAGGCAAATCGGCTTGCTAGCCCTCTATAAAAGCATTATTGAAATTTTCACATTTTGTTTCCTCTAGATTAAAGATGGGGATTTGGTGTGTGTGAGGGAGCTCGTTTCCAAGTGCCTGATTGAATACTCTGCCACCAAGTGTTGGAAACCCAACAGCCAGAGACTGCGCTGGATTATCTCGGGCCGAACAGCACGACAGCTGAAGCACAGCTACTACAAGATTGCTCACCTACCCACAATCCCCGAATCTGCCTCTTAAAACCTGCAGTGATTGGTCTTTCTTGCCCTTTTTTTTTTATTTTTTTTTTTATATAAATCTCTTATGGAATGTAGTGATGTGTTTTAATGTTGGCTTCTGTACAGAACTTCTGTATCGAGAGTGAAGCTCTGTAAAGAAACCAACCCTTGTGGCTTTTTTCTTTTTTTTTCTCGTGTAAGCATGCAAGTATTTGTTTGACTTTGGAAGAGCCTAGTCGAGTGTTTGATGGCCATCAGCCAGAGAGGGCTGTACCTTCCTGGTTTGACTGGCTCGAGAGTGTGTACTCAGCACGCTCCTTTGAATCGGCGCCTGATTGCGCTGGTTGTTTAAAGCAGTTGAAAGTATTGAACCGCCTAGGTCCTCAGTCCACCATGTGGAAGAGGAGGGAGAAGGGTTTTGCGAAAAGACGAACATCAAAGGAACCAAGAAATCGGGCCCAAAGCCCTTAACTCCCACCCTAGGTTGTTACTGTCCTCTAGCACACTCCTGCCCAAGGTGACTATGACGTTCCTTTTCTTTTATTAACTGCTCGTCTGTCCTCTTCAGGAGCGGTTCTCTAACGTGACGTGTCACTGAACATTAACACGACTGACCTTAACAGACTTTGCTTTTGTAGGTCAGGGTTTAAAATTAAACTTTACACACACAGGGTCTAATTACTTAAATTGTTTAATTAGGACAAAAATAGTCTTCATTTTGGTTCTGCAGATCAAAGCTAAGATTTTTTTTTTTTCCCCCTCAGGTACTACTGAAGAAAGACAAATGAGTTGATTGAGTAAATGTGTAATTTGATTTGACCAAATTAGTGATTTGTACCCTGAAAGTGAACCTTTCAATAAAACACTTATTGAAATGCTAACCTGGCTTACTTGTCCATTTATTCAGTAACAAGCTTTATTTTGCATCTGACCAGATCATTTATTATAACTCCAGTGTACAGACATTGTGGTCTGTCTTAGCACTAAATACACCAAGTTGCCAGATTATTCATTATGACACATGAGTGTCTTAAAGGCTTTGAAAAAAAATGAGCAACTTAATGTAGTGGCATCTGTAAAACAGGCACAAAGGCTTTGTTAGCATTTAAATTATGGCTTTAACACAGGAACATTTCATTTGATGTAGTTGTAGATCTGAGTCAGTTAGGATATTGTATCAGGTTCAGCAATGTAAATGTCCCATTGTGCAAAAATAACCTCCTGCAGTCAATAGAAAGTCTTTTTTTTTTTTTTTTTTTTTTTTTTAATTCTTTCTTGAATTAGCAGGTTACTTCTGTAAACTGCTGAAATCCGGTCCACCACCATGGAAGTTTCCAGAGATTTCTGCACCACTGAAGTCAAACCCAGGATTCTGTAAGTGACCAAAGGGAAATCAGGTGTTAACAAGGGTCTTAAATCAGATTCCCACAATCCTCCTGAGGCATACCCTTCACCTGCTCAGCTACTTAACAACTCTATCAAGTGTATTTTTAAAGCATATTTAAAAATACACCAAGTTATTGGGGAACAGTTGCAAAATAAGATCAAATTAATTTAACACTTATTACTCATGCAGGAAAGTCCAGTGTTACAAAAGCAGACAAGAGACAATATAACAGCCAGGAAGTGTTCTACAACTGTATAAGACTGCAGTGAATATACAGCGCACACACACAATATAGATTATGTGCAAAATGTGGGACGGAATATGACCAGACACACTCGCATGCAGGTTCTAACAGTGTGAAGAAATGCCACTGTGTGCTGCATTGGACTGAGCAAACGTCATAAAGTATGATGTTCATTCTCCAAGGAGGCTGCTGAGATTAACGCTGCATTCATGGTGTGTGAGAATTGAGAGAGGAATAACTTTTCAACACTTTTCAACCCTTTTCATCTGCAAGGTAGAAATGCAGTTTGTCTCATGCAATCACAATTCAGTCAAATATTACAGCTTTGAACAGGAGGCTAGATCAGACGTAATAAAAGCAAGGCCAGCTGCATGATTTGTAATGTTGGTGTGAAGCTCCCATATGTATATCTTTGAGGTCAATGAGATTTTTTTTTTATCTTTCACCACAAAATCCGTCCCTCCTGTGTGCTGTGAATAAATGCAGCATAAAGAAAGACTTTGATAAACAATGTACAACAAAATGCAGGTCATATGAAAGTAGTAAAATTACACAACACACAAAGACAACGAATATATACAGTGTGTGTGTATGTATGTGTGTGTATATATACACCGATCAGCCATAACATTATGACCGCCTGCCTAATATTGTGTAGGTCCCCCTAGTGCTGCCAAAACAGCCCTGATCCGTCGAGGCATGGACTCCACTAGATCCCTGAAGGTGTGCTGTGGTATCTGGCACAAAGACATTAACAGCAGATCCTTTAAGTCCTGTAAGTTGCGAGGTGGCGCCTCCATGGATCGGACTTGATGGCCAGCACATCCCACAGATGTTCGATTGGATTGATATCTGGGGAATTTGGAGGCCAAGTCAACACCTTGAACTCTTCGTCATGTTCCTCGAAACATTCCTGAACAATTTTTGCAGTGTGGCAGGGTGCATTATCCTGCCGAAAGAGGTCACTTCCATTAGGGAATACGGTTGCCATGAAGGGGTGTACCTGGTCTGCGACAATGTTTAGGTAGGTGGTATGTGTCAAAATAGCATCCACATGAATGCCAGGACCCAAAGCATCACACTGCCTCCACCGGCTTGCGTTCTTCCCATAGTGCATCCTGGTGCTATCTCTTCCCCAGGCAAACGATGCAAACGCACCCAGCCTTCCACATGATGTAAAAGAAAATGTGATTTACTGGACCAGGCCGCCTTCTTCCATTGCTCTGTGGTCCAGTTCTGATGCTCACCTGTCCATTGTAGGCACTTTTGGCAGTGGACGGGGGTCAGCATGGGCACTCTGACAGGTCTGCAGCTACGCAGCCCCATACGCAGCAAGCTGAAATGCACTGTGTGTTCTGAAACCTTTCTATTATAGCCAGCTTTAACTTTTCAGCAATTTGTGCTACAGTAGCTCTTCTGTGGGATCAGACCAGACGGACTAGCCTTCA
>CM075011.1:5477357-5494868 GCA_037576675.1 Pangasius sanitwongsei
TTTGACATTTTGAAGCAGTTCTTACAACCTGGTTATGATCCACCAGCGCGAAATGCAAATACTTGGAATGTTTCCCCTGGTCTTAAGATTTTGTTCAGGAGTGTATATGAGAGAGAGAGAGAAATGGACAATGCACAATAAATGATGGTGTTTGGCTTTTATACAGTATGATGACTGGCAAAAATGATCATAGTACCACAAGATTAGGTCATCATTTATAACTAAAGTTTTAAACACAGTTTACTCTTAATAATTGTTCATTTTTCTTCATGTAGGTTCACTTGTACTAAGTCACAATGTGAACATTGTCTGGCTGTGTGCACCAAAAGTGTGTGTAATGTGACGTAAACTAGCAGCCCATGACCCATGGGTCGTACGATCTTAAAAATGAGAGCCATTAAACTAAGGATTACTTATATGAGGGACGCTGGTGGCAAATGTCGTTGATTATTTTCCTATAACAGCATGTCCCAAAGTGTTTCATTCCTCTTATATCACAGCAATTCGTCAACGATTACAATACCTTTATCACATCATGCTTAATGTACGTCCGCGAATCAAGTTTGCGCTTTATCACTTGCGTTAGAACAGCTATAAACATTGCTTCATTTCCTCATTAATCTCTTGAACATTTAAAAACAAAAAACAAAAACAAAAAAAACACTGCAGCTTGTCAGGCTACTGAGAAACGAGAAAATGCAAAGCTTTAAAGACTTTCCCATGGCAGAAAAACACAGCAGACTTCTTCCATAAATGTTAAATAAACTAGTCCTTACAGAAAACACCATATCTACGATTCTTTTTTTATTCTCAATAATCTTTTCTTTGTTAAATAACAACATATTTTTTAATCCATTTATTATTAGCCTTAGGTTATTTGGAGCATTTGCAGTTACTATCGAAACAATAGCATCTGGCACTACAGTCGGAGCTTCTGTTATAGAAAATGAATTAATGCCTTCTGACCAATCATAATCGAGCTTTCAACAGCGCTGTGGTATAATAGAAAGTAATCAATAAAGAGTTTTCCTCTTATACCACAGCAATTAGGCAACAATTACACATTGTTACTTACTAAAGAATGAAATGTAATACTTTTTTTTTTTTAATCAGTTTAGAGTTACATTTAATGTTGTGGAACGCTGTGAAACAAGCTAGCTCCTGTTATCACTTACATTATAGCAGCTATAAACAGTCATTCCCTCTCTTAATAACACAGCTTGTCATATTACTGATACCAAAAATTATATGTTTTTCTATGTTAAATAATTTTTTGTGCCTAAATGTCTGAGCTGCAGTTTTCATGAGAAATTTCTGACCTTTCTCTTTCTTCTGTTGTCAAGTGCTGTTCATACCATCTGAATATATAAAACAGCAAGGCAGTGAACGCAAAGGATTATTTTCCCAGAATTCCGAACGGCCCCCGGCATCAGGGCTGGGAAACGGTGGAGTAAATAACTGAAGATTTGGGTGACTGTACCTCTCTCTGGAACCTCTCCAGGGTGAGTTTCCTCTGCATCTGGTCCTGCAGCCACGGGTCAGCGGCGTACTGCTCCTCCAACAGCGACGTCCAGCAGTTCCCTGCCTCACGGTTCGTCTTCATCAGAACTATCCTGATCAGCTGTTTGTCCTCTGTGAAGCATTAAAGTCTTGAGTAAGAACTGGATTGGATTAACATGTGCACTTTATCAGACTTTACTGGTTTCTTCACTGGAAAGAAAAATCTCACCTAGTGTCCATGTTGCTTCATCACCCACCGTTGTTCCGAACAACTTCCCCTGTGGTGGGGAAAAAAAAAAAAACCAAGCCAAATATGACATATGCATCAAACTGAAATCATACACACTGCATCTCCAATGTTGTCAGCAATACTTCTGTGTTTCTACTGATTTCAGACCTTACATGATTAGATCGGGGTCTCCGTTTCGATGCTGTCTGGTGGACAAGATGGCCAAGGTTCATAGTTTTAGATGTGTTTTGGACGCTTACAGACTGGTTCTAGCTGGTCAGGAAGGTTCTTGTTTGTTTTTTTTTTTATCTTGCTTAATGGTTTTGGGGAGTTTTTTTTTTTTGACACCTCTAGGCTGCTTCTAGCTGGTCAAATTGGTTATAACTGATCAGGTTTAGAGAGGTTTTGGACACTTACAAGATGGTTCTAGATGGTCAGGCAGATGCTAGCTGGTCAGGCAGATGCTAGCTGTTCAGGTTGGTTCTAGCTGGTCAGGTTTGATGGTTTTAGAGGGGCTTTGACACTTACAGTTTAGTTCTAGATGGTCAGTTTGGTTCTGGTGGGTAAAATTTGATGGTTCTAGACGCTTACTATATGGTTCCAACTGGCCAGGTAGGTTCTAACTGGTCAGGAAAATTCTAGCTGGCCTGGTTTGATTATTTTAAAGGTGTTTTGGACACTTAAAGGCTGGTTCCAACTGGTCAGGAAGGTTCTTGCGGGTCTTGTTTATGGTTTTTTGGACACTTATAGGATGGATCTATCTGGTCAGAATCCTTGTGGCTGGTCAAATTGGTTTCAGCCAGTCAGGTTTGATTGGTTTAGTGGGGTTTTGGATACTTACAGGATAGTTTTAGCTGGTCAGGCAGATCCTAGCTGGTCAGGTTTGATGGTTTTAGAGAGGTTTTGGACACTTCCAGGCTGGTTCTATTTGATCAGGTTTGATGGTTTTAAAGGGGTTTGGACACTTCCAGGATCGTTCTAGCAGGTCAGGTTTGTTCTAGTAGGTGTTATTTGATGGTTTTTACAGGGGCTTGGACACTTACAGGTTGGTTCTAGCTGGTCTTATTTGATGCTTTTAGAGGGGATTGGGCACTTACAGGATGGTTCTAGCAGGTCAGGTTGGGTCTAGCAGGTCGGGTTTGTTCTAGTAGGAGTTATTTGATGGTTTTAGAGGAGCTTGGACACTTATAGGATGGTTCTAGCAGGTCAGGTTGGGTCTACCTGGTCTTATTTGATGCTTTTAGAGGGGATTGGACACTTACAGGATGGTTCTAGAAGGTCAGGCAGGAAGGCAAACACCAGCTAGACCAAGCTGGGAGATCAAATAAACCAGTTAGTAAACTAGTAAACCATCTTAGGCTGGTCTAAGATGTATTTTTAAAGCATGGATGTGAAGTCCTCAGTCTTATAAACTGCCTGCACGGGAAAATGTACAGTTACTAATAAAAACAGTTAACTCACCTTGAATATTTCCTTTCCTTTGACGCTGAGCTCGACGTGTTTGCTGCCGAGGCTGCACCTGATGTCTTTGCTGGATGTGCCAGGAGGAACATTAACCTCTATAAACACCTCCTCCATGGTCTGGTACCAGGAACCCCAGGGAGTTTTACACGGAACCACGCCGCTCCTCTCCTCAAAGTGCACCGACATCTTCCACCACTGAATCTCAGCCTGTAGGTCTGAACTCTTCCTGCGCCTACTTTCTGTTTAATAACAGCAACAAGCTCACACTTTAACACTCTGGGCCTGTCCTGGGGAAAGATTCACCCATTCAATGTCCTATTCTCCCAGCAATGTTCACTGAAAACATGTCGTCACTGAGGAGAATAATTCTCATTCACGCAGTTTAGAAACACTCCCACAGATAACTGATGTTTCTCTCACATTCTACCATGTTGTGGCAGTTTCTCTTCTTCTACACAGGAAAAGCAGAAGCAGCTCAAAGACTCCACTGCGCCCCCTGGTGTCAACCTGCGGGATAGACCTCTGTCTATCTATCTATCTATCTGTCTGTCTGTCTGTCTGTCTGTCTCTGTCTGTCTCTGTTTCTCTCTCTCTCCGGATTGGATTATGTTTACTTCAAAATAAACACATTAATCAATTAATTTACATTTTTATGATATCAAATTATTTTTACATTATAATAAAAAAAAAAAAATCTAATCTCATTGGGGTCAAAAAGTGAGATCAGATTATCATATTTTTTAATGGAATAGGATTATGTTTACATCAAAATGAATACATTTATTTATTTACATTTCTTACAATACCAAATTTTGTTTAAATAAAAACAATCCAATCTCATTGGTGTCATAATAATAATAATAATAATAATAATAATAATAATTATTATTATTATTATTATTATTATTATTGAATTATTTTTTACATAAAAGGAAATAAATAAATAAATAAATAAATAAATATCCAATCTCACTGATGTCAATATATATAAGGTCAGACTATATTTAAATGAAAATAAATACATAAATTTTTATTTGTCTAGTTGTTTGTTTACATTTTAATGATATAAAATTATATTCACAATAACTTAATTAATTAATTAATTAATTGCATAAACAAAAAAACCCAACAAACAAATAAATAAATTTCCCAATCTCACTGGTGTTAAAAAGTTTACTTTCAAATAAATGCAATTATTTATTTATTTGTTTGTTTGCTTATTTGTTTGTTTGTTTGATTAGATCAGATTATGTTTACATTCGTAAAATATTTCTTCTGATATGTATCAGGGTCATCGGCACTGTGATGTGTTGATGTGTCATTAAATCAGATTTATTTTTAACCCCCTTCTTTTCCAAAAATGAACCCTGGTGGATTTTCCTAAATCCTTTAACTGGATTATTCTTTAAAGATCTCAAAAGATCTCTCTCTCTCTTTTTCACACAAACACACACACACACACACACACACACACTGAGAGTCACACAGCAAGAAACAGTCTCTCGTACCCAAGTCATGGAGTTTCTCTCGTTACTGAAAGAAACACCAGTTAGCACTTAAAGACTCCTGGACAAAATGGACAAAATATTAGGCTTATTATTTTTAACCAGGTGAGTAGAATGAACCTGAATTAATTTTTAAATGCACATAGGTTTCACTCGCTGTTAGCACTCTTCTAACTTTATTTGAAATCATTTATAGCTACTTTCAATTCTTATTCATTTTTAGTGACATTTTATTGCTTAATTTATTAAACATTTCTTTTGATCATTTACTTTTCTCTTTTACATTTTTATTATTGTTCAACCATATATCTAATGCTATTTCATATGTTTCTGTATGTGTTTTATTTATACTCACTTTTTGTCTTTTTTACTCCTTAATAAAGAGGTTTTGATGCCATTTTAATTTAAAAATAAAATTGACTTGACATAAGTTTGATTCAACTTTAAACCCTATCCTTCTAAAATGGGGTTTTTATTTTTACATTATATATATATATATATATATATATATATATATATATATATATATATATATATATATATATACATTATATATATTTGAGTATCGATCATATTTATAGATCTATAAACTGTTCCTCAGTGTTGGGAATGTAATAGGAAACCACCATGAGAAGATAAGTCCAGAAAACATCACCCAGATTCTGGATCAGCTTCTTGAGGGCTACGACAACCGGCTGAGGCCTGGATCAGGAGGTGTGTTTCTCTGTTTCTTTATTTCTCAGTTATAACAATTCTAACTCATGATTAGCTCCAGTGTGTGTGTGTGTGTGTATGTGTGTGTGTGTGTGTGTGTGTGTGTGTGTGCGTTTGTTTATGTGATTCTTTATTTAAGTGAAAATTTTTCTAATTTGCTTTTAGAAAAAGTTACGTGCCTCAATGTTTAGCTCTTGCTGGATGTATCTGATATTTCTCTAAACTTTATTATGCATTCATTTATTTATTCATTAGTGCTGATTCAATGTTCTATGTTTTCATCTTGGAATTGATGACACTTTGTCAATTGCTCTCCACAGTCTAATTATTTTCTATCTAACACTGATTTAATATGATTTGTTATCGATTTGCTCAATATGTTATATGTATGCTACAAGTATTCAATACAAATAATTTTTATAGATGACAAGTGAAATCTTTCCAAGAGACCTAAACGAATTCTGTCTACTATTTGCACTGCATAAGTCATAGCCTTATTTTTATATACAATTTGGATTATTAGTCTTTAACCGCTGCTTCTTCGTTGCCTCTGTAGGTTCTGTGACTGAAGTCAAAACAGATATATTTGTCACCAGTTTTGGACCCGTGTCAGATGTTGAAATGGTAAAAAAAAAAAAAAAAAAGTTGCATTCGTATTTCATTCATGGAATCAGCTTTGATATGGTTTATAGGTTATTTGAACATATCTGCGTCAGGGATAAGCAGTAAATCAGTAGAGTTTGTTTTTGTGTAAATATTAAGACTAGAGCTCAAAGATAAAAAGGGACATACTAAGATTTTAAAACACCAACTACATCCCTGGCACATCTCTGATTAAGTCTGTACAGTAGCAAATTCAGCTAATGTCCTCTAACCAATGACAAAATGTGTCAGAAATGTAGTCTATTACGCAGTAACCATGCATGTGCCTCTTAAATTTAAGGAGCAGTTCAGTGGAAAATGAAATTTTCCAAGACATGTTTGGTGTTTAATATTTGTTTCATTAGTTTTGCACTGGAGTTATGTTGTTAAACAAGCAATTAAAGTACCACTATAGTATCACTCATTAAAGTATCACTCTTTTTTTCTGAGTAGGGTTTGCACTCTACTAATTTTTATTAGTCAACTAGTAAGTCTAAAAAGTATGTGACTAGTCATCTTTTTTTTTATGTAGTTAAAATAACAACTGTTTCAGGACAAATCGCTATTTTTAGGATGCTTTATTTATGCAGCAAAGATGCACTTCATTATAAATTACATTTCCAGCTTCAGTGACTTTTAGGCCACACAGTTAATGGTGAAATTAAATAAATAAATTATTAATAAATGTTCAAAATCATGAATGCACCAGTGCTTAAAATGCACTCGACCTGACAGATATGGCTCAGTTGAAATCACTGATTCTGGAAGTGAGAGTGCACAGCGTGGAAGCTCATGTCCATCAACAGAATCCTCCTCAGTGACCAGCTTTCCTTGGATGGAGGATGTTATGCCTACAGCAGTGCGTGTGAGGTTTTTCCTCCATGTTCAACTCCTTCCTCAACAACAAGTCTCTTTGAGCTGGCATGTGCTGCTGATCTGACTCTAAACTAGCTGAGCGAGATCGTATACTGATGTTCGACCTGCAGCTCTTTTGCACACCACTGGTCAGAACAGAATTCACTTAAAGATTTTATTTCAATTTTATTTAGCTTTAAATGGCAAAAATAACCGGGGGAGGGAGTGGGATTAAAAAAGCAGTCCCATGTACACCTCTCCACATGATACAATGTGATATCAAAGTGATAACACAAAATATGCATTTTAGTTTTGTATTTTTGTATTTTTGATAGATTTCAAAGCACTTTTGTAAGTCGCTCTGGATATGGGTGTCTGCCAAATGCCGTAAATGTAAATTTAAATGTACATAAAGCCAAAAAAAAAAAAAAAAAGACTTCCCTGCATCTTACACAATGTGCAGCTGACTGGCTTCATCCAGTCTGAAATATTTTCTGACTAACAGAGTACAATTAGCCTGCTTTCTTTTTTACCATCTGCCTCTCACATTATTTACTTCTCATCAATACTTCTGGCCAAGAACATCAACATTCTCTGGAAGAGGCCATTTGACTGATATTGCA
Organism: Pangasius sanitwongsei; assembly: GCA_037576675.1. NCBI lineage: Eukaryota > Metazoa > Chordata > Actinopteri > Siluriformes > Pangasiidae > Pangasius > Pangasius sanitwongsei. Next base: position 5,484,890 of record CM075011.1, read on the forward strand.
AATGACGAACAGTAAACCCTTCCCGTTGTCTCTCAGCAAATATGTGCAGATTTCATGCCAGGAACAACTTCAAAACTTCACACACTATTTCTAATCCAGTTACTATACCTTGCAGTGAAAAGCTCATCCTGACAGAAGTTCATTTTGCCAGTCAGGTTGTAGCATGTTTAAGCCATGGGCTGCGGGTGGAGTGTCTGAGACTGATATTATTCTTGTGCCTTCAGTGCAAAACTACAGATCAGTCATCAGACACTAAACATGTCTTGGCTGATTTGTTAAATTTGGGGTCAAGACTTTCAGATTCTGGTAGAATTTTTTACATTCCAGCTTTGAAGGCCATCTCAGGATCAGAGCATGTGTCCTGTCACACAGGAATTCACCATGGACATGTTTTTCCGTCAAATGTGGGTGGACGAGAGGCTGGCGTTTAACGGTCCCATCGAGATCCTGCGCTTAAACAACCGCATGGTGGACAAGATTTGGACTCCAGACACCTTTTTCCACAACTCAAAGAAATCCCTGGCTCACAACATGACAACACCTAACAAGCTGTTCCGCATCATGCAGAACGGCACCGTCTTCTACACCATGAGGTACATTAACATAGAAATAAAATCTCTTATAACTCAAGGGTTGTGTACATTTTCACTGTATACACATTTCTATATTCAGGCTGACTGTGAATGCAGAGTGTCCCATGATGCTGACGGACTTTCCCATGGACGGCCATATTTGTCCTCTCAGCTTCGGAAGCTGTCAGTGTTTCAATCATCATCACAATCATCATCCTCATAAGAGTTCTTCTTGACTTTTGACTTTGCTGCCATGTTGTGCTTCCTGTAGATGCTTACACCAGCAGTGAGATTGTTTACACATGGAGGAAAGGCCTGGAGAAGTCTGTGGTCATCCCTCCAGAGTCCTCCAACTTACTGCAGTACGATCTCATCGGACAGACGCTCTTCAGCAAAATACGGAAGATCAATACAGGTAGCAATTGGTTAATATACATTTCTGAGGTTCGAGCATGGCTTATATTACAATACAGTGGCTTGCATAAGTATTTGCCCCCTTTCCACATTTTATAGTGTACACCCTGGAGCTGGAATGCACTTAATTTCAAGAATCTACACTAAATATCCCATAATATTCAAGTGAGGGGAAAAAATCAGTATAATTTGTTAGATAATTTACAAATAAAAAATTAAATCTGTGATTGCAAACATATTCACCCCCTTTGCTGTGAAGCATCTAAATAAGTTTTGGTACAACCATTTGCCATTAGAAGTCACATCATTAGCTGAATAGAGTACACCTGTGTGAAAATAAAGCGTGACATGATCTCAAACTAAATACACCAAAAGGCTGTGACTGGGTAATGAGGGCTTCAGTTAGGAAGAAATCAATGTCCAGGGTTAAATCAGCATGATGCTACCACCATCGTTCTTCACTGTTTGTTTATAACAATGGTGGGTGACATTGTGGCAAAGCAGGTTGTGTTGCTGCCCCACAGCTCCAGGGTCTCTGGTTTAATCCTGAGCAGTCTGTGCGTAGTTTCCCCGTTTGCCTCGTGTCTGCGTTACCTTGAGGTTTTAAGGTTTCTGCCCAAAATCATGCTGGTAGGTGGACTGGCTACTCTAGATTGAATGAGTGTGTGAATGTGTGTGCATGGTACTCTGGGTTGGACTAGTATCCCATTCAAGGTGTATTCTCACCTCATGGTCAGCGTTCCAGGGACAGGCTCCGGATCCACCACCACCCTGATCAGGATAAATCGGTTACTGAAAATAAATGAACAATGCTAGCCTCTGTAAACACTGACTAACATGTGGACTCTTGACAGATTTGCAGTATTGTTGGACTGTATTTTGCCCCACTTTGGATAAAAGCATCTCCAAATGAGTTAATGCAAATATATTTGCCATACTGATGGTCAGCTGCTTCCCTGAGTCTAAGGTGCTTAAGTGGTCAGGGCTAATTCGTGCTGTCATCTGTCTTTAAAAAGAACACTGAAGGATAAAGCCTATTCCAGGCTCTGAGGCCATAGAGCGCCTAGGAGGGGGAGATTTATAGGTAGGCAAAAAAGCAGCATCCCCCTGCTGAGAAGCCATCAACATCACGGTGGCACAGAGAGAGGATCGGGCATGGGCCTGAAAGGCAGGACTGTGGCCTAGTTAACAAATCAGAAAGGGCATACAGAGCTCCACTGTCCTTCTCGTCTCCCCAGTGCATCATTCAGTTTCTGTCCACATGGGTTACTGAAATTGATTTGAAGAAATGTGGTGTCTCAATCTGTTGCACGGCATGAAAATTTTAAATGCTGTTTGCTTTTCATACATGTGCAAACAATGTGTTTGGTAAAAATGTGGTCAGATATTGTCTGGAACCTTAAAAATGTCCTTCAGTGTCTTTGGATTATAATCAACATAATGTTTTGTACAACCAAATGTAGATCATGTGCTCTTTAATATTTTAAATATAATTATTTATTTTTTTAAATTGTTGTTGCATTAAAATCCATTATAGTTCCATCACAGCAATATCCAAGCATTAAAACAAATTTAACAATCAGACAACAACCATTCATTATTATAATATTTTAAATATATTAGTGGATCATAATAAACAAATTTTTCAATTAATTTCCAGGACATTCCAAGAATATTCCCTCTCCACTTCTATCTTGTAGTATCAGTGTAAAAAGTTCAGCCTCAGACTGGACATTTTCTGTGCATGTGCTTCTGGAATAATCCTGCTCTCTTTCAGGCCAATATTCTGTCAAGCTGGTTCACTTCTTCCTCCAGAGGAAGCTCGGCTATCATCTGATCCAAACATATATCCCCCTCATCATGGTGGTCGTCCTGTCCCAAGTGTCATTCTGGATCAATAAGGAGTCCGTGCCTGCTCGCACAGTGGCTGGTAGGAAAGAATTACATTAAGCCACCATGGACAGGTCATTTTAGCTGCTTGGATGTGATTTAATGAGCTTTTCTTTGTAAAAGCCCGTGAATCTTAATTCATTATTATTGACATTATTAATGTGCACTTAGTGATCTTTTTAAAAACTCTTTACCAACCCATAGTATCCCAGGTTTGAGAATCATTTTAAAGGGAAAAAAAACCTGACATTAAACTATTGTTTCATGTTATTTGATGTTATATAGTAACTATATAGTGCAGCGTTGAATCCTCAGAATCCTAGCAGAATTTAATTTTTACATTTTTTTATATTGTTGTTGCATTATTGCGTTACGTTTCCATCACAGCAATACCCAAGCATGCATTAAACCAATTTAACCACCAGAGAACCACCATTCATTATTCATTATCAGGATTACATTTGTAGATTGGGAATAGTGCACATTTTGTGGAAGAAAATCATATATACTATATGTACTGTTTAGGATGAGGTTTTTGCTTCACTTCCTCCTCCGGCCCTGCAGAGGGTACTGTTCACGCATCAGAACATTCAGCACACAACCCAATGACAGCTGAAAGCAGAGGTTTCAAAATCCAGAGGTGGAAAGTGGAAGAATTTAGTGGTTTCTCTGCTCAACACATTTCATTTAACTCATGTAATCAGTGCAGGGCAAATGAATCAGAATTGGAATAATAATAATAATAATAATAATAATAATAATAATAATAATAATAATAATATTCTGAATCAGAATCTGGATCAGAATACTACTACTACTACTAATAATAATAATATTCTGAATCAGAATATGAACAAAAACAACAAAAACAACAACAACAACAACAACAACAACAATAATAATAATAATAATAATAATAATAATAATAATATTCTGAATCAGAATCTGGATCAGAAGTTGAACAACAACAACAACAATAATAATAATAATAATAATAATAATAATAATAATAATATTCTGAATCAGAATCTGGATCAGAATTTGAACAACAACAATAACAACAACAACAACAACCATAATAATAATAATAATAATAATAATAATAATAATAATAATAATATTCTGAGTCAGAATCTGAATCAGAATTTGAACAACAACAACAACTACAACAACAACAACAACAACAATAATAATAATAATAATAATAATAATAATAATAATAATAATAATAATAATAATCTGTATCAGAATCAGAATCAGAATCTGAACCAGAATACTACTACTACTATTAATAATAATAATGATAATAATAACAATAATAATGTGAATCTGAATAAAAATCAGTATTGGAATTAGAAATTCTTTATTAGCTTTATTAGGGTGGCGGTGGGTCCGGAGCCTATCCCGGGCATGCTGGGCGGACACCCTGGATAGGACACCAGTCGGTCGCACACACACATTCACACACTCACTCACACCTAGAGGCAATTTCGAGTCAGCAGTACACCTACCAGCAACCCTGCAGCATATTAACTAATAATATAGAAAGTGACTGCGATGTTAATTACATGATGCATCATATTTTATAATGCTTTCGATTTAACATGCAACTTTAACCAGCTGTAGGATTGCAGTGCTAGTTCTTTCAATATTTACAAATGATCCTACTTTCTTAGATAAAAGGGTTCCTTAATGGTTCTTTGGATCAGGAATGGTTTTAGCACATGAAACCTTCAAGACCCTTTGAAGCTTTTCTCAAAGGGACAATCCAAATAACCACTTAGGGTGTTAAAAACGTTTAGGGCTTCTGTTGCAGTAACATGCTGTTGTATTAATCTTTAAACTTTATGCGCTTGGCTTAGTTTCTTTATGGACCTTCAAAACTACTTTTATAAAAAAAAAAAAAAAATTATTACAGAGATGGTGTCCAGATGAATTTGGCTCTGAGAGTAACAAGATGCAATAAAAGTGTGAAGAATGACTAGTGTTTGCAAATCTGAGCCAAAAAAAAAAAAGTGATTTTAGTTGCGGATTTAATCCAAGTCTAGTTTATAAGCTCACCTGCCACCTGGAGGAGATCCAAAGATGAGAAGTGCTTATGTGTGTCTGTTTTCTGAAAAACTAAAAAAAAAATGAAAAGTGTGTTAAAGGATGGAAAATACCTGAGTAACTTTGTCACTGTACTCAAGTATTAGTTTGTAAGATTTGTACTTTACTCAAGTATAATTAAAATTGAATGCTTGTACAAAAAAAAACATTGTTTACTTGTTAGATTTTAATTCTGACCTTTAAAGTACTTATTACAAGTATCTGCTTACCATCAAAGCCAAAGAAGCACGATGAGTTAAATTAAATTAATGTTCGGGAAATGAGCTAGTTAAGGTTTGTAATTTAGGTAGGTTAGTTACCTAACTAGTTAGGTTTTGTAAATTAGCTCATTAAATTAGCCAGCTAGCTATGTTTTTCTAATCAACTTGTTGAAATTGAAATTCTTTGTTGCTAATGTGCCTTAACATTCATTCCGAAAGGGTAATTAAACATTAGCTAACCAGCATGCAAAGTTCTAGGACTGTCTGAGTTAGCAGAATATTTTCCTTACGACTGATTGCTTGCCGATCTAGCAAGTCATGCAGGGTCGGGCATAATGAACAGGCGATCATTTTAACTGATGAAGAAAGAACTGATCATCAATTAAAATGACAGTATATTTACTTTTTACTCTTGAATGCTTGAGTATGTTTAAATGTAAATAGTTTCTGGTTAAAATATATGTTACATTTGGACCGCTATGAAATCAAAGGGGAAAGACATGAGTTAAATACTTCAGTGTTTTAAATAAATATAAAATAAGGTAAAATTATACTCCCTACTCTGACTTTTTCCATCGTTATCATGATCACCCTGAATTGGAAAAGAAAATTCCAGAAAAGGCAGATTGTTAGTAGCAAAGGATTTGTTAGGTAATGTTCGTATGCTAGCTAGATTGAATGCCTGTAAACATATCTACATAATTTGGTTGCATCCTCTTCATTTACACCTTCTGTAATCCACTCCGATCTGCAGGAGTCACCACCGTCCTCACCATGACCACACTGAGCATCAGCGCACGCTCTTCCCTGCCCAAAGTGCCCTATGCCACAGCCATGGACTGGTTCATTGCCGTCTGCTTTGCCTTCGTGGCCTCGGCCCTGATCGAGTTTGCTGCCGTCAACTACTTTGCAACGCTGGAGGCCAACAGGACGAGACGTCGACTCTCCAGAGCTTCTGTGCTGGAGTCCATCGCTGAGGGGAGTGACGATGAAGACGAGTCGGTAAACACTGCAGTCCTATACTAATGTTGCATCATCCTTAGAATTTATAAATAGTGCTTCTATCTGTATTCGGTGAAACCTGGCCAGATATAACTGCAAATGTTAATATGAGAGCTCTGAGCATTGAACTTTTGTAGGAAGAAATCCTTTTCGATGTAGAAAAAACATTCACTGTCCCTCTTCTTATTGAATAATATAATCCAACGATTCAAATATTAGACACATCAGACAGACGTGTATCATCATATTTATTTATTGGCGCCATTAGAGCTTTTTATTCCTGAACTTTCCACCCACAGAACACATACCAGTCTGAAACGTTCATATCACATTAACACTTCCCCTAGATAAATATTCAGATATTTACATTAAAACAAATTTCAATTAATTTACACCACAGTGCTGCTGAATGTTCTCGATTTTCTGGTCAGAAGGTTTCTCTTTTATGACAGCTGATCGGAGAATAGTGTTGACTGTAATTCAAATCACAGGTTTATATTAATGCACTTATTCTAATACGATATTTTTTCCATTGTAAAAATGTTGAAAAATGTATAATTGTTAATCTTTTGAGAACCACAGCCTTAAATTGTGGAGATTTTTGCAGCTGTTACATTTGTTAAACTACTCGCTAGTTAAACTAGCTGCTTAATGTAGGTTTTTTTTTTTTTTTTTTTTTTTTTTTTTTTAATGCCAAAATACAATTCGTTTTGGAAATTGGGGTTAGGACAACTCCAGAGCAATTTAATGACATTTTGGGAAAAAAAATTGTTGCTAGCCAAGCTAACTAGGCATCAGTTTAGCTACATCTATACATCTGAACCCTGTCCCCACTATTTGAGCCCATCATCACCTCTGTATTATTTTACAACTTATCCACTGTGTAGTAATATAATAAGTAAATAAGAAGTAAAAGTAATAAGCAATGGTGGCAGGAAGAGTAGTGTTATCCTGTACCTGTTTCACTACTCAGAACCGAGTGGCATAACATCTAGATGAACACAAATCCTGTAATTCTGACTTGCAACTACTCCCTGGATGATTTTAAAAGCTTCACACACACACTAGACTAACATACACTGACGGAGGCATATGTGAAAGCAATATTTCAATAATTCAATTTATTTATTAAGCTCACAGCCAGAGAACAGCTTCACAGACATCTGGGCTTGAACCCCTAGTGAGCGATCCAAAGGTTATTGTGGCAGGGCAACAGCATTCTGGCGCAGGCGTGAGGAAGGAGCATGAAGACGAGCCAACACTCACAAGGAGGTGGCCGCCTTCTGGCCCACACCATTTGTTTGTTAGTGAACTGTGCCACATGGTAGGCCCAGAGCCATGTCAAGTGTTCTGCGTAGGAAAATGAACAGGAGAAATTAATTTAGTGGATGATTTGTAAGACACTCCTGTATGCACTGTAACAGGCTGAGCACATATGCGATTCGTATCTGCAGTCCTGAGCTGGATATGCTAATAGCACAAGCATGCGCTGTCTCCAGAGAACGTCTCCCGTGTGACCGGCTCACGCCTGGCGTTTTAAAAATAGCGACCATATTAGAACAACGCTGCATGACTATTCTGTAATCTCTCCTACCTGAGATGCTACGGCTCCCCTGTTCCATCTCTCTGACGCATATACTGGAGGAGGAAAAGGGGTGTGCATCTGTAATGCAGCCTCAGACATTTGTTTTGACTGTCCTGTTCCAGATTTCTCAGTGCTCAGGTCATTGTTTTAAAGTTGGTTGATAAAGTTGATATAATTGTAGTACTTATTTTAACATAAGCACCAACATTCATGGCAATGAAGCCCCAAAAGCCCTTTCTATACTTAGAAGGTGTGAGAGAAGGTGGGAGTGTACACTACTAATCACAAGTTTAGATGCACTATTTTTCATTAAATTTTATTTATATTTTTATTAAGATTTATTATTAAATATACTACTATATAACTACTTATTACTAATTAAAAAAATACTTATTAAATATACATTTTGTTTCAGAAATAAATGTATACATGGGCATTAAATTTACTATGTAAATTTGTCTTAGAAACAAATTTAAATAAAAATGTAATGCCCATGTGTACATTTATTTCTGAAACAAAATGTATATTTAATAAACAGTTTTTAAAACATGAAACAAGTAATTTTTGTTTAGAGCTTAGGAGAAGCAGTGAGGATCTCAGCCTATTTGGAATGATGAATCTGGTTGTGAAGATGCCAAGAGTATGTAAAGATAGATTTTCTTGGTCACGCTATAATTCCATATGTGTAATTTCATCAGGTTTATCATGAATCGGAGACAAGTGGATGTACGATAGCACAAGGTTAATCTGTATTCAAATCTAAATCAGCAGCTAGAATTGTGGTCAAAAACATGCAGTAGGTCAAACAGATCATGCAAACAGAGCAATATAGAAGAAAAAACATGCAAGAGCAAAAAGGTCAAACTCAGGGAAACAATTGGAAAATAACGCTCACACAAAAAACCTTGCAAAGTGTGTGTGCGTGAATGAGCAGTATAAATAAGCCAAATGCTTGCAAGAACAGCTGGAAGCAGGTGTGCTAGAAGTCACGTGTGTGAGTGTTGTAATGTCTGGGCTTGGTCATTGTTAATGTTTTCATTATTACTCCAAAATAGCAGAATATATATAATAAATTTGAATTGCATTGTTACATATGTATGTAACAATAATGTTTAATATTGCTTAATAGCGTGTGTTGATTAGAAAAATTGCTAATTGCTACCTGCATAGCCGCATTACATCTGACTAGCCTACTGTTAACTGGCTTATTAATGCTCCCAGTAATGGAAACATTGACAACAGCAAAGTCTAAAAATGTAAGTAATTATATAATCTGCATGAAGCCACACTAAAAAAACAAAACAAAACTAACAATAGACACCATCTGTACAAATTAATGCACAGATTCAGTTTCAGTTTAATACATAAGTATAAATATGACATGACAAATGTGCCTCTATCTAATGGTTAATGTTAAACTAGCTAATGGTTAAAGAATAAGACACCTGGTTTTAGTGGAAATTCAGCCATTTGATGCATACACAAGATTTATGGCAACAAAGTTATTGTAACATACAGTTAAGAAGAGCAAGGATTCATGCACATAGGTTATTGAAATACAATTAAAAATCCAAAGTCATTAGGCAGGCAAACACAGGAATGGCACATATCATCAAATGAAAAGGCAATCCAAAGAGTAGGAAAACACTGAGTACATTACAGAAAGAAACATGGCTCACAACTTGAGAGAAATAAACAGGAAATGTACAAGTATCCATGACAGTTATCTCCAGACATAAGACATTCACATGCATGCTTCTAACGTCTCAATGTTTATTCCTCTGGTCCTAGACGATATCTGACACAAGCACCGGAGAGCGACAAAGGAGGAGGATGAACTCAGTTTCAGAAGCTCCAAAAATGCGCCTGCCCATCTTCCTGCAGCAGGGTTCAGCCATCCCGCCCAACATTACGCTGGCTGGCCCCAGTGTCATTGACCAGTATGCTCGCATGCTCTTCCCACTCACATTCGCCCTCTTTAACATCATCTACTGGTACATCTACCTCAGCAAGGATACCATGGAGAAATCGAGGTGTGTATATATACAGTCAGGTCCGGAAGTATTTGGACAATGACAGAGTTTTTGTGAATTTTTTTATACATCACCACAATGGATTTGAAATAAAACGATCAAGATGTGATCGAAGTGTAGACTCTCAGCTTTATTTTAAGAGGTTCCACAAAAATATGGCATTTACCATTTAGG
>CM075011.1:5494968-5511507 GCA_037576675.1 Pangasius sanitwongsei
TTTTAGATGTTTTCTGGCAAAGTCTAATCTGGCTTTCCTGTTCTTGAATGTTACCAGTGGTTTGCACCTTGTTGTAACTCTCTGTACATTCATGATGCGTCTCTTGATTGTAGATTTTGACAATGATATGCATACCTTCTCCAGAGTATTCTTGACTTCTGTTGATGTTGTGAAGGGGTTACAGTTATTGAGCTTGACTAACAAGTGGGCCAGATGATCAAATCATTCCTATGCAGGTTAGGCAGAACAGAACAGTTACTACATTACAGTATAATATGAAAAAATAGGTCTGTGATTAAATGAATAAAATGGCAATATTCATCACTTTCATTTTTTTTTACAGATTTTCTTTTTTGCACATTAAACACAGTGTTTTAACACTGTTATTGTAGTCCACAGTTTACAGTCAGTCAAGGAGAACATGCTTTCTCTTTTATTCAGAAGGTGATGGTAGGGTTTTCAAAAAAGGCAATTAATTTCTACAGCGAGAGATGTTGTCATCTTGCATGAATACAATACACATTTCCGTCATCTGACACCACTGATTTATTTCACTAATTAACCAAACCAAACCAAGCTAGGATAATGTCATTGTAGAAAGATATGGATAGTTTATAAACAGAAATATTTTACAACTTTTTTCATTGTTAGAGTTTTGTCTTTAATTACAGTGTTGCTGTTTAAAGGGATTAAGGACAGGCTTTAATTAATTATATATGTGCAAATATTTCACTTCAGCCACCCAGAATTCAGCCAAGCTATGAAGATTAGCACAGGCCAAAAAAAGCATCAAGATGCCCTGTAAAGATTCTCCTTCACATCAACTGTGTGTCCTTGTTTTTCCCCAAGCGAATATGGGCTATTTCAGTATCAAACACATGATATATACATTCACCGGTCACTTTACTAGGAACACCATGCAGATACAGGTCAGGAGCTTCAGTTAATGTTCATATCAAACATCAGAATGAGGGACGAAATGTGATCTCAGTGACTTTGACTGAGGTATGGTTGTTGGTGCCAGACGTGCTGGTTTGAGTTTGAGTATTCAGAAACTGCTGCTGTCTTGGGAAGATTGGAAAAACATTACCTGGTCTTTTTCCAATCTTCAACTATCCAGTGTGGCAAGAAAACATTCCCCCCACCATTACACCACCATCACCAGCCTGTACTGAGGACACAAGACAGGTTGGAACCATGGATTCATGCTGTTCACACCAAATTCTAACCCTACTCTCTGCATGTCGCAGCAGACATCGATATTTGGCAGACCAGTTGATGTTTTCCACTGTCGGTGAGCAGTTTTAGTGAGCCTGTGCCCACCGTAGCCTTAGATTCCTCTTTTTGGCAGACAGGAGTTGATGTGGTCTTCTGCTGTTGTAGCCCATTCAGCTCAAGGTTTGACGTGTTGAGCATTCTGAGATGCTTTTCTGCTCACCATGGTTGTAAAGAGTAGTTGATTGAGTTATGGTAGCCTTGTTGAACTTGTAGTAATGCATAATCCTTTCTATAAGAGCAACATACACAGAGACTTATATGCTGTTCAAGGTAAACAGTTTAAAAAACATGTGTAATCATTGATATGTTTTATTGGATTGATTTGTTTAACATTTATTGAAGGAATCTTTGTAACAGTCAGAAGAAAAGCTGTAACTTTAAGCGTTCCACCTTGAGAACATCTTCCAGATGAACGGCTTTCTGGCTCCTTGTAACATGACAAGCTGCTTTATTTTTCTTATAAATTTCAAGAAAGAGTGAAAACAAGAGCATCTGGTGAATGAACTACTGCATATAGCTGCTGTAAGTGATAACAGGAACTGACTCGGTTTGCGGATGTTGCACAGTGTTAAATGTAACAGTAAACAGATAAAACGTATGATGTGTTCTGTACTAAATAAGAAAATGATTAGCATTGGTAAATCGCTGTGGTATAAGAGGAATAAAACACTTAAGGCTGTAACTATATAAGAAAATAATGAAGCTTTGAGGTGGCACACTTCATCACACCACCCCTTCTTTGATTAATTTCCTATAAGAGCACACCCTACCTTTTTTTTTTTTTTTTTTTAAATTTATTATTTTTTTTTTTATTAGTTTTGCACTTAAAGTTTAAAACTAAAACAGGCCACTGTAAAGTCAGTACTCTGGCAAGCTTCACTAGCTGAGTCAAAGAACTTTACCTCGGATCAAAGTCTCGGCTTGGGAGCTGATGTGACTCTAGCTCTTTGATGCCTTTCCCTCTAGTGCAGTGAACTGCTTTATTCCATCTGTGAAACTAAGCTCACGTTTTTCTTAAAACAATAGATGCGTGTCCCATCATCTAGAACTAGTGTCTGTGTAATTACATGAATAATTAATGACTGCCTCGGGACTGACTTGGCAAATCCAGGAGAGCTGAAGGGACTGACTCTGCTCTTTCAGTAGATGAGGTTAGAACTCTACTCTTGTTCCGGCAAGGATGTGTAGCTGTAAGGCAAATCACATCAACGGTTTTCAGCATCATCCACAAATAATGCATTTACGTTTATTCATTTGGCAGACACTTTTATCTAAAGTGACTTAAAGTGGATAATGTGAATGTAATAGATACATCAGATACAGTACATGTGAACAGGGAATTAAAGGTGGGTTATGGGAATTTTTAAGAACAACTTTTATAATATTTGCTGAAATTCTCCTCACATTCTGGCAGCTTTAATAAAATATCAGCTCAGAGGAGAAGGTCTGTCTCTGTGGAGCCCCTGACTCTGTGAACGGGATTAAAAACAAAAAAGATAGACCAATAAAATCCAACCAATCAGCACAAAGAGGAGTTTGCATTCACTTGCAAATTATATTCCACGTCAATTCAGAAAGCTCTAGTATTCAGGTATTCCGGTATTTTTTCTAGATGGCTTGTTTGAATTCTTAATTTCAAAACAGTTAGCTTCAAATAACCACTGCCAAAATTGCTGATTATACCTTTAATCCTGGATTACATTATTACGTTAAACAAAAACTGCAAACCGGATGTTCTGTTTCTCAGTGAGGCAGCAACACAAAACTGTTCCTCTGCTAGTAACAATGGCAACACACCACAAACCCCAACAAGTTTTCCCAATTTTTGTGGGAAAAAAGTCAAAAAGGCAATAAACTATGCTACAAACACTACAGTGAACTCTAAACTCTACATGCTTATAGTGCTACTGAGGACTATTAACGGAGTTTGTTGTGTGTTGAACATGCGGATTGGATTGGATTGGATTGTGTCACCTTAGAGAACAACAATGTACAGTACTTTTCTTCATGAGAATATGAGGTACATTCTCAGTGTACCTTTCCTAAGAGTTCCACTGGGCTGTGAAACAGTCACAGCTTTTCTACGTCTACAGGTAATAGGCTTGTACTACCTTTAAAATAATTTAAGGCATATAATTGGACCTCAAGGTCCACCCTTGCACTTTGAATTAGCATTTAGAATACTACTTTAAAGGTACACTATATGCACATTTCTAGGTAAAAGATGCACAATAAAGGTACACTTGAGGGTACCACCAGAATGGCAAAGGCACTATTTAATACCCTTATTTTCTGAGAATATAAAAGAGCAGCATATATTCACAGAGCTGAAGTGCATATTAAAGACCTGTGTTTTTAATCAATGTCCTTGTATGCAGTTTGGTTTTAGGTTTGTTGCAGCTTAGATGAAATGGCACAGCAGCAGGACTGACATTATTCTGAAAGGCACTGCACAAGCCTTTTCTCTCTTCCAGTACACCATCGGGCATGATTTCACACCGAGAACAAATGATTTTCATCAAACATTAATCACTGACGTCACAGTGCAGGCGAAGAGCCGCGCTCGCTCTGAGAGACGTAATCTTTGCTCATCTCGTGTTTGTGTCTTTGTGTGTTTTATCTCTACAGGGAGATGGACTGAGTTTCTCCAGTGTGCAGTGTGCAGAAGAATATCTACTGCTCTCCTTTCGTTCGCTCTCCCTTTGTTCTCGGACTGTTTCAGTCTCTCTCTTCCTCTCTCCTCTCCTGTCTCTGACTCCTGAGGTCTGATGAGGTCTGATGGAGCACAGGCCCATGTGACAGCTTGACAAGCGCGTGTATTCTGTCACCCATATGGGTCTGTGATCACACCCATGCCCCATGTTCCTCTCTGCTGTACCTTAACCCTGTGCTTGGAAAATGTTCCCTGCTTCTGTGGCTGAGTGAGTAAGAAAAACATTGATGATCTAATCCTCAGCCCTAATTGGAGATGCAACATTGAACCAGTGCTTTCAGATACCTCTCTAGAGAGCCAGACCCCAGAGCACTGGATGAAGAAAAACGGCAAGGGTTCATATTCTTCAGGAGCTTCAAAGGTTTCTCCGTCCTGTACAGAACACTCAAAATCTCAAAGACAGAGAAAGACAGAGAGAGAGAGAGAGAGAGAGAGAGAGAGAGAGAGAGACATGATTCTCTCATGTCCTAATTCCACAACACATATCTCAAAGTAGCAGTAAAGATACTGGGTTTGAGGATTTATTTGTGTTCTTGTGGATTTAGTAAAGATGCAGTTGGTCATCTTTTTAAATGTGCTTCTAGACCTGTAATAATCATATCATTTTTAGAAATCATCAAAAAAAAAATCAGTGATTTATTAAATGCAATACATGTGGCTTGTCTCTTCATTTCAGACATCTTTATTATATTTTTCTGGCCCTGAAATTAGCTTCAGCCCAAACAGACCAGTTTAGCTCTGCCTGTTTTTTCCTAAATGGTCCCTCACAAGGTCTCTGTAGTTTCATTAGAGAGTGTAAGGTATGTAGGGGTTAAGAAGAAAGGCTTCTGTTTTGATTTAAATGATGTTCCTCTTACAGGCAGCAGATCGCTCTTAAATTACAAACTGCTCCTTTAAAATATTTATTATTTATAAAAAATGGACTCTCTCTAATCTTCATCCAGGAAAGTAAATAGAGTATAGTTTTAAAACTTATTTTATAGAACATTTGAGGCCACATTTACATTATTTGTACCTCAGGGAGCAGGAAATACTGTTCAGTACCTTTTTTTCTGAAATGGAAAAATCAAGTGAGACCTACTTAAAATTGGAACAAACTGACCCACTGTATAATACAGTGGACAAAATACATTATTTAAAGTATTTGTATGTACACTGTGTACTATCTGCACTCCTGATAAACAGTGAAGATCAGAACACTACAGATCCTACAGTCCTGCATAATAAGAACAAATGTTTTCTAATTATTTATGGACTTACAATCAGTTTGCTTGTGGGATAAGTTTTTGTCTGTCAGATTTAAAAAACAAATCTAGTGGCGCCAACATATTTTTTTGTAAACAAAACTGATTGTAAATGAAATGTCTTTGTGTGTTATAATAAACAAATAGTTGAAATTCCCCTGTGTGTGTGTCATTAATAACCCAGGCATGACACCTCATTAATAAATCAACAGTGTTGGTGATTACTGTAGTCCCTTTATGTCACTGGCATTTGGCAGACGCCCTTATCCACAGTGAACTGTCCACAGTCATCATTACTATTATTAGAAACTAATTTATTATCATGTTTTACTTTTCCATTTCAATATTAACTTGTGACCTTTATCTTGTTTTTTTTTCCATCAGTTTTTAAGAACTTATTTAGCTTCTGCTGTAGCTGTGACATATTGTGATTGGTCAGCATCTAGCTCTTGTTCTTGTAGGCTAATAACACTGGTTAATCTGTCTTGTTAGCAAAAGCAATATCGCAGAAGTAGGCAGTGTTGCATCTTTGTTGCTACATTTAGTGACAGTAAAACTGCCCACTACGTGCCCTTACAGTTGACAAAAATGCGACAAAGTGCCCTCTAGGGTGCCCTTACAGTGTTGAAAATGTGATAATGTTACCTACTGGTTGCCCTTCAAATGGAAAAAAGCGATGAAATGCCGTCTAGGATGGCGCTAAATGCAAGAAAACGTGCTGAAGTGCCCTCTAGGTGCTCTTTCAGTGGAGAATAGGTGGTGCAGTGCCCTATAGGGTTTCCCTATGTGTGAGGAAACATGATGAAGTGTCATAATGGATGCCCTTCCAATGGAGCAAATGAGATGCAGTGCCCTATAGGGTATACCTACATATGAGGAAAGGTGAAGTGTTGTAAAAACTGCCCTTCCAGTAGAGAATACATAATGCAGTGCCCTATAGGGTTTCCCTATGTGTGAGGAAACATGATGAAGTGTCATAATGGATGCCCTTCCAGTGAAGCAAATGAGATGCAGTGCCCTATAGGGTATACCTACATATGAGGAAAGGTGAAGTGTTGTAATGGCTGCCCCTCAGCCTGTGTCCAGCCCTGACCACACTGGTAAATATAAATGCTTGCCAGTGACTATTAGTGGTCTTATTTTCTCAGCAGTCCATCCATAATGTAAAGTTTCAGTTCGGAGATTAAAGAGTGAGGACACTATCGCTCTACAGTGCCTAACTCTGACCAATCAGAGCAGAGACGTTTCAAACGGGGGCGTGGTTTTTGTACGACAGCAAAACGTAACGTGTCCACTCTCCTCAGTAGCAAGGCTACTCTTTGATCTTGAGGCTCGCTGTGCGCATGCGCGTGAGTCGCGCTCGGCTTTACTGCACTGGCTGGGACTGAAGTTGGATGCGCGGCGCGCGCTGTCTTCCTTCAGCTTGGTCCACAAGAAAAAAAAAAAATCATCAGAACTATTGCAATGGAGAGGATGAGGAAATCGCAGTGCATCTTCTTGTTGTGTCCCTTCATCATGACTGCTGTGTGCGCGCAAAGGTAATAAAAAAAAGAAAGAAAGAAAACAGAAGAAAGGACATGATTAGGGTTTTTTTTTTTTTTTTGTAGCGTTTGGATTTTTCCTCACTTGAATATGTTAGTCTGTGATTGCTGGAGAATTTGCAACATGTTAAATAAACGTTGCGTTTTTTTTTTTATTCCCGCAGCAGAGACTCTAGCAATATGCCTGTAGTGAAAGACACAGTGGACAGACTGATGAAGGGATACGATATCCGACTGAGGCCGGATTTTGGAGGTGAGGAATCAAAACGTGCATTTGAATCATTTAATATGCATGTGATGATGTGCATGATGTGCGTGATGTGCGGTGACTTGTGGCAGCCAACCTTGTCAATTCATCCTCAAGCAAGCATAAAGGCTATACGCAATCTTCGCATGAATTAATCCATTCAGGTTCATTTAACCCCTTTCATTTTTATTCATCAAATCAAAGCGGATTCGGGCTGAAATGTCTATCACTGCGCATTTTACACTTTACACATTACGACATGTCTATATTGACATCTTGTACCATAATACACCTTAATCCACCTGTTCTAGTCACAGGCTGGTTAACAGTTTCCACTGATGATGTTAAGGATCTCCATTTCAGCCTATGCATTTGCTGTGAAGCTATATTTAAAAAAAAAAAAAAAGATTTTATGAAATGCCCGTTAATTGCTGGTGTTTTTGCTGTATTGTAAAGGGTATATATATATATATCCTAATTCAGGAATGATCTGCATTTCCAATATTATTATTATTATTATTATTATTATTATTATTATTATTATTATTATTATTATTATCGTTTCTTTCGTTTTAGGGGCTCCGGTGGCGGTTGGCATGAATATAGACATTGCCAGCATAGACATGGTGTCTGAAGTAAACATGGTATGTAACAGATTTTTATTTTATTTTATTTTGCTAAACCAGAGCATATATTTTAGGCGGCTGATTAAAAAAAACGGTTTGCTTATGGGATGTCATGCGCTATAACCTATAGCAGGCACCATCATGATGATTTTGCACAAGTGTAGAAGTTCATTGGCATGCTGGAGTCTCTGCTCTGCGTTCAATTTGGATTCCAAACACACGCGCGCGCGCATCACGCACACGCAGCGATTGTCGCCCCCCCAACACACACACACACACTCACACACGCGCGCATCACGCACACACACCCATGCTGCGTGTCCGATTGTCGTCCCCGTGCCCTCAACACACACACACACACACACACACCGGGTAAGATGCAGCGGCACTAGCACGACCTCCTGAACGCATTCATTTAAAGGCTGGATGATTATATTTTTTTCCCCCCGTGCAAATGTAGCTCAAGGTGATCCTGCTCCGTTCTCAAGGAGAACCATCAACCATCACCATCGACCAAACTCGTTCACACACTCCTTCCTGAAATGATCACAGCCTCACGGATGTGTTTGTTGTTGCTACGCCGCAAGCAGCTAATGATGATTCTGATGCTGATTCTGATATGGTCTCTTGAATATCTCAAATGCTCAAGCATCTAATTAGAACAGGACAAGCAGATAAAGTTGAGCCGTGAAACAGCGCCCCCTGCTGACCACCCCTCAGCCCGATGCTGTAATTAAAAGGAAAAATGCATGCCCTGAAATGAAAGATTGATGTGCCTCTGTTTTGAGCTTAATCATCATTTCAGCGGTTTTTATGAAGCAGCGATGAATCCCTAAGGCCATTCATGACCGACAGTTCTGCCTTTTATTTACTAATAAATGAGCCGAAGTCAGTGATTTATTTTTCATGACAGCAGTGATGGGTAAACACAGCAGGGAAGTGCCTAATTAAATATGTTTTATTAATGCTTCAGTAAGGCGCATTCTTTTGTGTGAGTTGCTGGCCATTTTCAGGAGAAAGTACCTTATGCATGCTCAGAAAGTCACTAGAAGTCACCAGGTGACATCATAATCTAAAGTATATATTCAGTGATGATCATTTGGATATCAAAACCTGTTAACTGAGTAAAGCAAGTGCAAGATGGTACAGCAAGTAGTGTTGATGCCTCACAGCTCCAGGGTTCCTGGTTCAATCCTGAGCTTGGGTTACTGTCTATGCAGAGTTTTGCATGTTCACATGTTCTCCTCATGTTTACGTGGGTTTTCGCCAGTTTCCTCCCATCTCCCAAAAACATGCTGGTAGGTGAATTGGTGATTTGGTGTGAATGAGTGTGTGGATCGAGTGATTGATGGTGTCCCATCCCATGAGGCTAGAATACACTATGCTCCCAGGATAGGCTCCACCATGACCCCGACCAGGTTAAAGAGATTACTGAAGATGAATGAATGATGGGTACACTGGTGATCAGTGATTAGTCCATGGGAACACTGGAGATCAGTGATTGGTTGATGGGTACACTGGTGATCAGTGATTGGTCGATGGGTACACTGGTGAATAGTGATTGATTGATGGGTACACTGGTGATCAGTGATCAGTCATTAGGAACAATAATGATCAGTGATTGGTCGATGGGTACACTGGTGATCAGTGATCAGTCATTAGGAACAATGGTGATCAGTGATTGGTCGATGGGTACACTGGTGATCAGTGATTGGTTGATGGGTTCACTGGTGATCAGTGATTGGTTGATGGGTACAATGGTGATCAGTGATTGGTCGACGGGTACACTGGTGAATAGTGATTGATTGATGGGTACACTGGTGATCAGTGATCAGTCATTAGGAACAATGGTGGTCAGTGATTGGTCGATGGGTACACTGGTGATCAGTGATCAGTCATTAGGAACAATGGTGATCAGTGATTGGTCGATGGGTACACTAGTGATCAGTCATTGGGAACAATGGTGATCAGTGATTGGTCGATGGGTACACTGGTGATCAGTGATTGGTTGATGGGTACACTGGTGATCAGTGATTGATTGATTAGTATACTGGTGATCAGTGATCGGTTGATGGGAACAACGGTGATCAATGATTGGTCGATGGGAATACTGGTGGTGAGTTGAACCCATCTAACCAGCAGCTGTGATGAGAGCTGTAGAGCTGCATTGAGTGCAAGACAGTTGCTGAAGTCTGCTCAAAAAGTCACCAAATTTTCAATAAGCGGGCCTAAAAAGTTGCTAAGTTGGTAACACTGGCAGTATCACAGAATGTTAAAATCTATGAGAATGTAAAATATCAAAATTAATTAACCCCCTAAAACCCCCAGTGGTAAATGTTCAGCTATATAAGTCTACTTTATGCTAACTATGGTTACTATGCCAACTGGCAGAAATCTAATTTTTTTTACTAAGTTATTCTAAGTTGCTGGTTAGCTGGTTAGCAGTGTAGGGTAAGTTACTTCAAAAAAGTAATTAATTACTAATTAATAATAACATTGTCAACAATGTATTTAAATTACTGGCTAATTATTCTGTCTGAAAAGTAATTGCATTACTCATTACTAATTACTTTTTATCTGTATCAAGCTATCTTTTAAGTATAGCTTTATTAAACCATTTTTAAATACAAAAATGTAAACAAATGATTTAAACTGGCTTAACAATAAGAGCTACTAAAAACAAAAGCAACTCCTAACTCAATAAGCCATAATACAACTGTAGTTGCAGAATTTCAACACAACTGATTGAGAGTAATCATGTGTAATCATTTGACAAAAGTAACCCTCTTTAGTTGACAAAGAAGCCATCTCAGGTGTCAGGCCAATAGTGTTTTTTTCCCCCAAGATATAACTTACATTTTATCGTGATGTTCTTGTCTACATGTGTCAAAAATGAAGTAATGGGAATATTTCCATTTAGCAAAACAGCCACTCATTTCTGTTGACAGCCTTGAGCGACTTCACAGCCACCTGGCGTGAACTCGCATGCAGGTGCCCTAGCCTACAGCTAAAGAATTTAAAGGGGCCCAGTTAAATTACACAAAAAATTTTATCTTTAGATGATAAATTTAGATTTTAAATTCAATATTGGTCTATACAGAATTGTTGAAGGTCTATACAGTATGTAATGCAAGTATATCATAAGTAACTATAATTAAATTAAAACAGTAACGCATTACTTAGTAACGCATTACACCCAAAACTGCTGGTTAGTTTAAGTTGTAAATAATGTTGGTCAGGAAAATAGTCCAGTGTCTAAAACACCTTAATCCGTACTCAATTCCACATGAAAATCACCATCCCTTTTCCTGTTAAACAATACCTCAGACATATTCGCCTACATTGTTGTATGAGAATCATTCACGAAATAATTATTTCTAGTGATTTTGACTTTTCTTATTAATGCCACTCACACACTCGCCCCTCAAGCCGAACAGTTTAGAAGTAGATAGCTAATGATTAGTTCCTGGCTAACAATTTTAGGTTAGCTAAATCTTTTTCTGAGTATTATTGTTTTAGGAAATGTTGTTTCGAAGAACATTTGATTAGGTGTTTTGTGAATATTTTTAAAATGTGTGGAACATTAACTACCACATTGAAATTGTAAGGACATTAACACTGACATTTCTACAATGGTCATTTCTGATAACACTGTGAAAGCTTTGTGAAACCTTTATCACACCAGATGTTTTCAAGAAAATTACAGGAATGTTATCTATGAAATATAAAATATATAAAATAATATTCTATAAAATAATATAAAATAATATTCTCTGTTATCTGGGTTTATATTTAGTTAAAGTTTTTGTCGTGGTTTTCTTGGTTACTATCAGAAATGCCAAGCAACTATTTTAAAATATGTTTCAAAGAAGTAAAAACAAGATTATCTAAATATATTACTTATTTCCCTAGATAATTTCAAGCAGGAATGAAATAGCTTTCTAAAGCAAGGATGCTAACTTCTACTGCAAAGTTAGCAAGGTTTTTCCATTCATGTTAAATCATACCTCCAAACTTACTGCTAGTTGTTGAGTGTGATAGCTAGGCTAGTGCAGTCTGTGTGTCTTAGCTGTTGTGGCGAGATTTAGCTTGCTAACAAGCTAGCACTCATCATAGCGCATAAAATGTTATATAATTGATGTATTGTTTACCCATCTGAAAACTTAATGCATTATATATCTAAATTCACTTACCTGTAACACAACCTGTAACAACATTAAAACATACCAGTATATCTACCATTCGTTGTAGTTCTATAACTCCAACTTTTTTTCTGGTTTATAATTCCAACCTTCTTTTCATAAAGGACTACAGCATGCAGCAAGCTATGAATATAAACAGTGTATGCATATTGATTTAGGTGACATTTTGTGCAGCTATCTGATCCCAATAAAATATATATAGGTGTTTTCTGAAGTGTGAAAGTCCAATTTCAGTAAAAACACGTTCATACTGTGTAACTTTAATGATAATGCAGTGCTGGGGGAAAAAATAGGACAATGTTTTCTGCTGTAGCCATCTTCAGTATTTTTTTTTAGCCCAGTAAACCATGAAGAGCTGTAAAACAAAACACTTGGCATTTTTATAGCACGCTCGGATATACCGCGGCAAATAACAATACAGAAAAGGAGCATTAACACACAAAATGTAACAAGCTTACTTATGTACTGTTAATTAAAAGTACATAATAACATAATATAAAGACATCTTATCGGAAGATTGTAAGTGCTTGTACAAAAATCGTATGTTTAAATTCCATGAGATGTGAGTCTTATATTACTAGCTTTATATGCAGGGAATATTACATTATGAAATTTCCAAGCTTACTTAATAGATGTAGTAATTATGGTCAGAATTGTTAAAAGGATTTCAGGCCTACACTCAGAGTCTAGAAATACTGCAAGCTAGTCTACAGTGAAAATCCCATTTATCATTATTATTCTGGTAATGCTTCTGGTAATTGGTGCTATGTCTCAGTACATGCTAAGCTTGTTTAGCTGTTTAACATCTATTTGATTAAGTTAGCTACCCCATTTAGCATAACCTTGAGATATAATTCTTTCCATAGGTCCATCTTTTTATTTATTTATTTTTACCTGTCTGGAAATCAGACCACCCCATCCAGGATGTCCCCCGCCTTGAGTCCCCTAGGATAGGCTCCGGGCTCCCCCGCGACCCTGTGATGGATAAGCGGTACAAAGAATGGATGGATAGATGGATAGATGGAAATCAGACCATTTTTGGTGGTGGCTTGCTTGATTTGACTGAATTAATGACAGTACATATGAGAGGATGTCATAACAAGGAGTCAAAAGTGAAGCCAAAATGTCTCTGAATCCCTCTAGTGGCTGGCTGCAATACAATTATTAACCCCGCCCATTCTCATGTTAGTGAATGGGATCCAGTGCAGATTTCTATTTTAAGTTCAGTTGAACTTAATATCTCCCTTACGATACATGTGTTTTGTAAGAGTTATTAAGAACGAAAGGGCATGGTTGATGATGTGATTGATGGTTTCAGAGCATCTTGGACGTGCATGCACGAACCTGAATCTCTGGACAGTTCTGTATCAAAGCCATGTCTTGTTTTGCTGTGAACTGTTCTAACAGACCCTGATCAGGGAGTTCTTTGCAGTTTTTCTGGTATGTTGCTCATTTCGATGTCTAAGCTAGCTCACTGTACTGATATTATAACTAGCAAAACAAAGTGAGTGAGCAAAGTGGTGGCATAAACATAGGCATAAATTTCATAATGATTTACTATAGACTGTATGACCTTAGCAAACACTCAAAACTGACAAAATGAGCAGGGGATATAAGATCACTTTTTCAGATGGGTAGAACTAGATGAAAATCACGGTGAGCAGTGATCCTTTTTTTTCCCCCAAAAAACTAGTTTGTGTTTAGTGTAAATGATATAAACTATAAATATATATTTATTTATATATATATTATATATATAATATATTTTCAGTTGGTACCTTGTATTAGCTACTTATTTTACATTACTTTGACTAAAATGATGGATAATGTCAGCTTGCTAGCAAATAGTAGCTCAATCAGTCATGACTAAAAGCTCTAAAATCTTTTCCTGACTATGGTAAAATCAATGCCTGTGACCAATATACAGTTTAGCATTTTACATATTAATTAATAATGCTGTACTTACCACTTTGAGTATGCCAATGAGCCATGTAATTTGCACTTTTCAGTAAATTATTGTGAGAGAGCATGTACACTAACATGGGCGGACCCATTGTCCACCTGGACGTATCTACTGAGCATGCTCTGGCACCAAGTCTCTACTGCACAGTTTTTTTTGCAAGATGGCGACTCCATTTAGACTTCAAAAAGGCTTGAAAAACACACAATAGGAGTGAATGTCACCATGTTATCCACTCATACACTCCCCTCCAAAAGTATTGGAATGGTAAGGCCGATTCTTTTGTTTTTCTATACACTGAAGGCATTTGGGTTTGAGATCAAAAGACGAATATGAGACGATAGATCAGAACATTCAATTAAATCAGTACATTCGAGTCGATTCAATTTTGTTTGTATTATACTTTTAACAGTGGACATTGTCAAAAGCAGCTTTACAGAAATACATTCTGGATATAAATTTTTAATTTATAAATTACAGTATATGGTACAGTACAATATATGGCACCTTTTATTTGAACCCACCCATTTTTCAAGTGATCAAAATGTTTCTTGTTGCCCAGGTGTGTTCTCTTAGATTGATTGAAAATCAATCAGAGCCATTGCACAAGCCACTGGGCATAGCCAGTACAACAATTTGGAATGTCCTGAAAAAGAAAGAAACCACTGGTGTACTAACAACCAGACATCGAACAGATTGGCAAAGGAAAACAACAGCAGTTGATGACAGAAACATTGTGAGGGCTGTGAAGAAAAAAACAAAAACAAGAGTCAGTGTCATCACCAACAATCTCCACAGGGCAGGGATGAAGTTATCGCAATCCACCGTTCAAAGAAGCCTTCCAGAGCAGAAATATAGAGGCCATTATCACAAGATGCAAACCACTCATCAGCAGTATGAATTGGAAAGCCAGATTGGATTTCACAAAGAAATAATGAGATGATCCACAAATGTTCTGGAGCCAAGATTAACCTCTATCAAAGTGATGGAAAGGCCAAAGTGTGGAGAAAGAAAGGATCAGGCCATGATCCAAAATATCATCGGTCAAGCATGGTGGAGGTAGTGTCATGGCTTAGCCTTGCATAGATGCTTCTGGAACTGATCTTTATTGATGATGTAACTCATGATGGTAGCAGCAGAATGAATTCAGATGTCTACAGAAACATTCTGTCTGCTATTTGGGAGGAACTTCTTCATGCAGCAAGGCAATGATGAAACACACACTGCCAACACAACAAAAGACTTCATCAGGAGAAAAAAGTGGAAGGTTGCTGTGGTACAAGCCTGGAAAAGCATCACAAAAGAAGAATGAAACAGTTTGGTAATGTCACTGGGACACCTGCTTGATGCAGTTATTGCAAGCAAGGGATATACAACCAAAGATTAAGTGTTATTTACTTTAAGACCATCTGTTCCTATAATTGTCTCAAATTCAAATGTCATCAGTGTATAAAAAAACCGAAAGAACTGGCCTTGCCGTTCCAGTGCTTTCAGAGGTGACTGTACATACAGTCATTGGAATGAACCAGTCAGTCTGAGGAACCTTCTTTGAGACCATGACCAGGCTAGACCCACTAAGTGTTTAACTGGAAGGGGTATAGTAAGAAGTAAAAAGCAATCTACATACATAGCTGTGGAAACTCTATTTCAAAACCAGTCACTGTTTCATAACCAACTTTGTATTTCAATTAAGAATCCTTAATAGAGTGTGTGAAGCATGCGGTCTACTAGCAGCGCTTGGATTCATTCTAGCTATCCCATGCATTATAGAATTTATTATAATGTTTTTCCAGCTCTTGAAAGGTTGATAATTAGCTGATAAGTTAATTTAAATCCAGCGTATTGGTGAATTGAAAACGCTTAAATGTGCCATGCATTGGGAAGTTGCGAATCATTGGATTAGAAGTAGAAGCCTTCGGACCCTTTCCGGTAAAATCAAGTTCCCCAAATCCCTTAAAGATTGCAGCACAGCTTTATTTTATGAACGTAATCCAACCATTCAAATATTAGGCACATTAAGCAATTACAGGTTGTGCCATCGGATATATTTATTGCAGCCATTAGAGCGTTTTATATCTCAACCTTTAACCCACAAAACCCAAATCAAGTACACTCTGTTAAAATGTAAGAGTCGTAATAATATAAAAGCAGTTTTCCTAGTTTTATTAAAACTCTAAGTAAGTAAGCAGTAAATCAGGCTTATTGCTGTAATGATAATTATACAACTTAACCACTTTGATAGTACACTGTTTAGAAATATAGTTTCTTTCTATGGTTAATGGTTCTGGCTTTCTAATGAGGTTGAAGCATGAACCTTTTCTGAAAGGAAAACCCCTGCGGAGTTTGGCATCGGACTGGCATTAGCTAAAATGTTGTCCACTAACATTACCACTAAAAGACAAAAAGCATTATTTGGCTAAACTAACACTTTCAAATGGTATAACTCGAGAAGATTCTTATTACTTGGAGCCCTGTCAGTGACTACATGATCCTAATCGGTGGCCTAGCCTGCAACGACTGGACATACAGTCTCATAGAATCATATCTATCTATCTATCTATCTATCTATCTATCTATCTATCTATCTATCTCTCTCTCTCTCTCTCTCTATATATATATATATATATACACTATATTACCAAAAGTATTCTGTCACCTGCCTTGACTCACATATGAACTTAAGTGCCATCCCATTCCTAACCCATAGGGTTCAATATGATGTCGGTCC
>CM075011.1:5512996-5531087 GCA_037576675.1 Pangasius sanitwongsei
AATAACACAAAATTAAATATATATATATATATATATATATATATATATATATATACACTCACACACACACACGCACATATTTATATATATATATATATATATATATATATATATATATATATATCTCATTGTATTTATTTATTTATTTATTTTTATGAGGACTAAAGTTTTTTCCTGCAGATGGGGGATTTTTCATAGATTTATTGAACTATAGCTTAAAATATATTTAAAAAATATATTGTGCCCAAATCCTAAAACAAACTGCCCCCATGACAATGCTTAACACATCCCCGAATTGTAGTCTTATCATTTTCATAATTAGATTTCATTTTTGATTATCTATCTATCTATCTATCTATCTATCTGGCAATGGTAGTCATTGACGTTGGAATTGAAAAACAGCGTATAAAACAATGCTTGAGTTAAAACAATGCGCTAAAGAATTTTCATGCCACTTTACTAAACTTTTCAGTTTGTATTGCTTATGATTTTAACCTGCCAAAATATCTCCCGAAATGTATTTATTCCATTCTGGGAGACAGAGGCTAATTAGCAGATTCTCCTCGTCAATCTAGGAAACCTGGGAACCCTAGCATGGAGCCTGTCTCTCACAAACTCTGTCAGAAAATAATATCCTCCTTTATTTCCATGTCACTAAACTCTAGCTCCTGTTTATCCAGTACTACTTCACTGAGGAATATAAAGATGTCCATATGATTGGGCACGGAGTGAGTTTGAAGACAATTAACACCTATTTCACAGGGATAGAAATAGCTGCTATAGCTCAATATTTTAAAACATAGCTCCTTTTGCCGTTGCTTTACATGAGAGACAATAACAGCTGTTTATGTCCTAATATTCTCTGTGCTTCAACACCACATGCATAAGAGTTTTACACTTTACATAAGAGTAATATATACATGCATCAAAAAACAGTTAATAAAAAATACAATTAAAGTATTAATAACAATAATAGTAATAATAATAATTAAATATCAAAAACAAAAAACAAAACAAAGTAATCAAGTAAAAGTAATCTTAAAAAAATAAGTTTTAAGAGAAGATTTAAGTACACTAAAAGACTGGGCTTCTCTAAGTTCAGATGGTAGTGAGTTCCACAGATTTGGAGCATAAGAAGAAAATGCCCCATCACCCATAGTACGCAAACAAGTCTGAGGGACAATTAAGACACCAGGATTGGAGGAGCGGAGATCATGTTTTGGGGTTTAATGGGTTAAAAGCTTAGCCAAATACTGGGGAGCCAAATCACGCAAAGCCTTGTATGTAAGCATAAGAAAAAAAAAATTAAAATCTACACGAAACCTGACAGGGAGCCTGTGCAAGGACTCCAAAATAGGAGAAATTTGCTCACTTGTCCTGGACCTAGTCAGGATTATTCTGCTGAATTCTGCACATACTGTAGTTTATTTATCGTAGACTTAGAGACCCCAGCAAGGAGCTCACTGCAGTAATCAATGCGGGAAAAGACGAAAGTGTTGATCAGCTTTTCAGCCACAGAGAAAGATAACATAGGGTGCAATCTTGCAATATTTCTGAGATGAAAGAAGCATGTTTTAACAGTATTCTGCACATGTATCAAAAGACAAACTTGCATCAAACATAACTAACAGGTTTTTAAATTTTGTTTGAAACTCCAATGCAGGGCCATCCATGGTTAAATTTAAAGAGCCAGCTTTATGAAGCTGGTGAGGAGAGCCAATGAGTATTACTTCAGTGTTATTACTGTTAAGACAGAGAAAATTTGGGCCATCCATATTTTTATCTCAGAAATATAATGTGAAAGAAAAGTGACTGCCACTTTTTATCACCAGGAATAGAATGAATGTAAATCTGTGTGTCGTCTGCGTAAAAATGATACTTAAGACCGAGAGATCTTAAGAGCTGACCAAGAGGAAAAATGTAAACGCTAAAAAGTAAGGGGCCCAAGATTGAACCCTGAGGGACACCACAGCAAACTGAACCCATTTCTGACCTGCATCCATCCAGAGAGACAAAGTGCCTAACATCTAAACCAATTTAGAGCAGTCGCTGAGACACCAAAGACAGTTCCAAGATGGGTGAGTAAAAGAGTGTGATCAATGGTGTCAAAAGCGGCACTGAGATCAAGAAGGACGAGGATAGAAAGAGAACCAGAGTCGGAAGCTATTAACAAGTCATTAGTGACCTTAACTAAAGCCGTTTCTGTATTGCGAAGTTTACGGAAGCGGGATTGAAGGGGCTCAGAAAGATTGTTAGCAATGAGGTGATTGTGTAATTGAGAAGCCACAGTGCGTTCTAGGATTTTCGAAAGGAAACTAAGGTTAGATATAGGACGAAAGTTGTTAAATTTGTCCACATCAAAGCAAGTCTTTTTTGGGTACTGGAGTTACAGCAGCAATTTTAAATGCTGCTGGCACAACACCAGTGTACAGGAAGTGATTTATTATACTCAAGACTACAAGACACAAGGAGGCAAAACTTGATTTAAATAAACTAGTTGGTATAGGATCAACAATGCAAGTGGTAGCCTTCATACGTGATACCATGTTACCTAGAGTAACATGGTCAAGGGGAGAGAAATACAAAGGAGAGAATGAGAAAAGAAGCAGAGGAGACAGAATGAGTAGTACGAATGCATTTATGAACATTGTTGATCTTGGTACTAAAAAAGTCAAGAAAATTTTAAAGCTCAGTTGAAACAGGTTGGTGGAGCAGTTATGTGGAGGAGATAACGATTAGGTTCCACTGCTCCTAAATACAAAAGAACAAGAACTTCTTTTCTAACTTACCTTTAACCTGCAACTTTCAACATCATACTAAGGAGAAACCCAATATAGATGTAGTGGAGACGTTAGTGCAAACATTGGACTGAAAGTCCCAGAATGCAGTGCAGCTATATGATGAAGTTATGGCTCTGCTAGCAGCTAAGGTTCGGCTTAGTTAGTTAGCGATATAAAAAATGGAGTTGATGCTGGTATTAGCATGAAAGTTGAAGCTTTGGAAGCTAATCTGTTTGAGCAGATTCCACAGTAGAGGAGGTCAGAGTGCTGAGCAGACTAAAGGACTAAAGTGCCACTGCATCACTCTTTTTAGCTCTAGCTGGTGGATTTAGCTGGTGGATTTTTCCTTTGACCTGTTTGTTTTTCTCTGTCTCTTACAGGACTACACCCTGACCATGTATTTCCAGCAGGCATGGCGGGACAAGCGTCTCTCGTACTCAGAGATCCCTCTGAACCTGACGCTGGACAACCGCGTGGCCGATCAGCTGTGGGTGCCTGACACTTACTTCCTCAATGACAAGAAGTCCTTCGTGCATGGCGTCACGGTCAAGAACCGCATGATTCGCCTGCATCCTGATGGCACCGTGCTGTATGGATTGAGGTAGTGTTTTTCCATCTCTTCATCATCCCTATTGAGCCAGCACACATCTCGAATCAATACTCATGTAATTCAGCTCATAATTCAGCAATACATTCTGTTTGCAAACCTGGAGGAAGCACTTTTGAGACCCTATATACTGATACATGTGTTTATATATTTTTTTTCTCATGCATTTTAATGAGCCCATGCCAGCATCTTTATTTAATTGGGACAGATTATCAGCTGTACTGCTGTACTTGTTCAGTGGTCTGTCAGCAGTTTTCTATGATATGTTCCTTTGAACATTTAAACATCTGCACTGCAGCATATCATTCAAAGCTTCTGTGGTGCAAGAATCAATAAAAGTAATTCATCACACTCCACTATGTAAGGGTTTATGTAAGCTAACGTGTAGTTTATATAACAATGGCGCAGGGATAGGACATGTTGCAGTAGGGGCACACCACATGTGACAGGGAAGCGGCTCATGAGAAGACCTTGGAGAGAAAAGTGAGCAATATTTTACAGCCTGGAGAGTGTGTGAGCTTCAGTGTTAGCACCACATGCTTCTGGGTCTTGTCTGGCAATGAGAAATGTTCATGCACAAAACAGGGTTTCGCTCTAAAGTGGTGTGTAATCAGGGGTACTAATGGAGTTTTCTCCTTTCTGATGTTGGGGGGTTTAGTCAAAGCCATTGTCATGTTGCTTGAAATGGGGTGCTGTTTGAAGCAGCAGTGTGTGTGTGAGTGTGTGTGGGTGTATGCGTGTGTATATGTTTTAAAGGGAATGATTGCCTGTTACTCCACAGACACACTGCTTCCTAAGCATTTAATTACCAGGAGATGCTCAGTTTGCCTATCACACAGCAGAAGGCAGATGTGATTATCCTGCTCCTATACGATCTCAGCTAATATCCTGTTCAGGTAAAAGCTAACAGGCCCTGACATGCACCTAGTCAAAACACAGCCAGTCTGCTCTCACTAGGGGTGTGTATCTCTCCTTATGAGATTAGGTAGCACATCTCAGTCAGATGTAAGAAATAAATATTTAAAGCAGACAATGATTCAATACAGCTGTATTCAATGAGATACAATGGAATTCATTATTGTGCATACAACTAGTTTTTAATTTTTAAAAATTGGTAGCTTTGAAGGGTGGAAGGCCACGCCTCCTTTAGGGGGACTGACACTCACATAGGCCATGCCTCCTTCAGGGGGACTGACAATCACATAAGCCATGCCTCCTTCAGGGGACTGACAGTCACATAGGCCATGCCTCCTTCAGGGGACTGAAAATCAAATAGGCCACACCTCCTTCATTGGACTGACAGTCACATAGGCCATGCCTCCTTAAGCGGTCTGAATATGGATCATTTTTCATACAAATATGGACATTTCTAAAGATCAGGAAACACAGAAAAAGAATTGTAGGATACTTACTTTTTAATGGCACTGCAGTGGAAATGAAAAATAAAATTTGCCATAAATCCTTTAGATGATAATAAAACTATGTAGTGTAGATACAATTTAATGATGTAAAATTAAGGCATCCAAACCTCTCAATGTAGTGATTATATAACTGTAGTAGAGAAACAAAACAAGTGGTTTTTCTGCAGTGGTCATTACATATGTCCCTACTGAGACCAATTGATGAATTTTTACACTGCTAACTCTCACTTACTGCAGAGCACAAGCACTCCACTCTCGCCGATGTAACTCATGTCTTTTTCTTTTATCTGATTTTCCTTTTTGCATAAATTTTTAATGCACCACATTCATCACCCTGTGTGCTTCATTGTTCTTTTTCGCAAAAGACTCAGGAATAATGTGGCGTACCAAAATGACACATTATTTGTTCGGGAGAGTGCGAAGATGACACATGGAGGTGTGAGTGGGCTGGATGGAGTGTGTTTGAGTTGCTTTTTGGGGTCCGCAAAGATTAGACGGAGCTTGCACAAACACACTGCTATTTATAGGGGCCACAAGTCCCTTTGCATAATCTCCCATTTCAGTGCTATTAAACAGGCTGCCTTGTTTTGTTGTGGCCGAACGGAGAAGGATGACAGTCACTGCCGGGAGGGACTGAGCTTGCTAGGTAGAGACCAGGGAGATTAGTACCTCTGTTTTTTTCCCCGTTAAGCATCAGTTCCATCAATAGTGGTTTAGTACGACAGGCACTCAGTGTGAGATTAGAATTCAGACCAATATTGAGTTTTTCAGTGTTGTTGAAACAGACATGTTTGACTTTGTAATATTCTGACAGAAATAATATTTGGATATTTGAGGGTTGTTTTTGCTGTTGGATGGATGAATATAATCAGTGGCCAAAGTGCCAAAGCCAGTCTAGGTCTCTAATATGTACAGGAAACTCTAGAATTATCAGCCCCATTTAAGCGAATAGGCAAAAAGGATTATGAAAAATTACACATACTAAGCTGGATTTATCAATCTTTTAGTAAAGCTGTGTGTAAATGTTTTCATAGGCTGAGCCAAACTACAATTCCCACAAGATTTAAGAAGATTCAGTAATGCTGATCTGATTTTCTTTGTACTCATATGTATATGTTGATAAATGCCAATCAAGCATAAGTTCATGACACAGCTGATTTATATTTAATGACACCCACAAAACTCCATAAAAGGCAAAAATCTCAGAGAGAGCTGAAAATGTCAACATGGTGATTAAACGGTGGGTTAGGAGTACCTCCTAAGCGTGACGTGCATTAAATCTTCCAGTAATGCAGCTCAGCCACTGCAGCACATCAGCTACCATTGACACACACTAACTCTTCCTCCTTTTATAGGGTCCCATTTCTTTTGTCCTCACTGAATGGCTAGTCTTCTTTGTCTAATTTATGGATTTATTTTGGTTTATTTTCTTTCATGTCATTGAAACGAAATGACTGAGTCGCACACTCCTGCTAACAATTTACGAATAGATTTGTTCATATCTAGCTTGATAAACCAGGATG
Organism: Pangasius sanitwongsei; assembly: GCA_037576675.1. NCBI lineage: Eukaryota > Metazoa > Chordata > Actinopteri > Siluriformes > Pangasiidae > Pangasius > Pangasius sanitwongsei. The sequence goes on from CM075011.1 coordinate 5,519,328, forward strand.
GCATATAATGATTCAAATTTTCAACTCATACAATAAAAAAATACTTTCCTTCCCTCCAACAACAAAAGAACAACAACATTTATTGGAGTCCCTCAGACTATTCACGAATCAGACCAAATTTGAGTTTCTTGATGTTGATATAACAGACATGTTTGACTTGGTGATATTTTGACAGAAATCATATTTGCATATTTGTGGGTTATTTTTGCCAACATCAAATGTAATCATTGGCTAAGACTGCTCATCTCAGCTAGAAGCTGGCAGCGCTTGACGAAAACACACTGAGCCATCCAAAATGGCAAATCAGCCATGTCATGCATCATGTGCCAGCGTCCACATTGACATGTCAAAATAAACGATGCTAAAGTGGTGTCACTTAACTGAGGACTTACAGAGGCCTGGAGCTGCTCTGTCTCTGCTCTGTCTCTCCTAGCTGGCTCTGATCATAGTGCGCTAATAGTTACATGATAATACCCAATGCTTATTGTCTTTGGTGATTCAGCACTATATGCTTTCTCACGGTAGGAGTGTAGACCATTGGATGTGTCTACATCTCAAGCTCGCCGTCATAATAAAATGCTAGTCCAGAGCCCTTTTGTGCGCAAGCTTCAGTAAACAAGGTCATTTGAAATAAAGGTGCACAGCATGCCTTGGGCTGTACACCAAACCTTGTGTGAACTCAGAAAAGCGCAGCACTGCAGAAGGACATGCAGGAAAGAACACAGCCACTTGAAAGAGCTAGAGCTGTGTATATATATATATACACACACGTATATATATATATGCAGAGATTATGTCATTTTGAAGTGAGGTCGCTTAGGCACAATACTGGTGTTCTCTCTTTGTTCTGCGAAATGAAGTTTTTTGTTCAGTTAACATAAGACTCATTGTGTCAGTGTGAAGTGAGGTTTGTAAAATAACTCAAAGAGACCAGATACCAGATTTATCATTTTTATGCAGATGTATTTAAAATATAAGTGTAGAAAAAGATACTTACTGCCAGAGAGTTCGCTTCAGGGTAAGTACTGCCAAAATAATCAACAAAACAAGATCAGTAACTGAGATTATTTAAATGTACCTTTCATATTCCCTAACAAAAACAAAAGAGAAATGCAGTTCCTTTCCTTTCTCCCTACTTAAAACAAGCAGAAAAAGCCATGATTTCCAAAAAAAAAAAAAAACCAAACAAAAAAAACATGTCCAGGTAGCTATACAAGGTGCAACTGATATCTGTATCTATAGCTGTATAAAGAATCTGGTAAAGTGTTAAAATAGCACTTGTTGAGTATATATACACAATTTGAGGTGAGTATATATACACAATTTACGGTGCTAGCAGCTAAAAGTTCAATTTACAAGGTTCAAGGTCAGACATATAGCTGAAAATTAGGTACAAAAGCTACCCAGGTAGTCAACGTCAGCCATTCTGTTGGGCCAATTTTGGATGCCAACGTTGACCCAATGTAATTACGTTCATTGGGCTAAAGTTGGGCCACCAGTGCCTTTTGAAGCACCTTCACAAACTTTGGGCAAACATCTGCCATTCTGTTGTCCCACTATTGACAGGATTGTTATGAAACATGCTACTTTGCCAGTGTTGGGTCAACAGTGGTATGTATGCCATGAAAAGGGCTCCTTTGCCAACATTGTCAGAGTTGTCTGTCAGCATTGGCCCAACATTATCATGAAGTTGGAATGACATTGGCACAATGTTGACATGTCATTGATATGAAATTGACACACCATTGACATGACGTTGGCACAACATTGGCATGATGTTGACAGAACATTAACTTGACATTGACACGACATTGGCATGACGTTTGCACAACACTGTCATGATGTTGGCACAACACTGACAAGGCATTGACACAACATTGGCATGATATAGACATGACATTGACAACACTGACTTGATTTTTACATGACATAGTGTAGTAAGGGTTAACATATTGTACAGAGCACCAGTTAGAATTTGGTAAAGGAGGAGAAAACTGTCAAGAGTAAAAAATAACTTAACCTGACCTTCACTTCCATATGCAGATGGAAATGAGATGGAAGAGGGGAGGCATTAAAGCAAACAGGAGAGATTAAGAATTGCAGATAAGGTCTAGGAACAGAAAATACAGATAGAGGTGAGAAATAAGGGAGAGTAGGACAGAAATGAGAGAAATGGCCAAAAAATAGAAGGAGATGGAGAATTAGAGATAACAACCAGGAGCCAGAGAGAGAAGATTAAGATTCAGAGGAGCAAGTGTGGAATGTAATGAGAGAGGAAAGGGGAGATAGACTGAGAGCAAGAGAAATTGGGGGCTTGAAAAAGAGAGAGAGAGAGAGAGAGAGAGAAGAGAGATAGAATGGTATTGATATGGACTGGGAAGAGATGGGGAGAAAATGGAGATGTGAAAAGTGAGTATTAAAGGTAGTCAAAGAGGGAAGGAAGTGTGGAAAATGATACAGATAGGTGGAGAGCAGAAGACAAATAAGTACTAGAACAATATGAGAGAGATGGCAGAAAGAGAGATGCAAGATAGAGAGAAAGAGAAGCAATTGTAAGATTTAGTGAAAGGAAAGGAGAGGTACACTGTAAAGAATTTGTGTAATTTTAAAGTTAAGTACAGCCATGTGATATTCTGGGAACATTTACATTACTGGCAGATTATACTGTATTGCCTTACAGTTACAGTGACACTCATGGTTTTATTATAGTAATATACAGTAGCATTAACTTTACTGTAAAACAAGCCACCAAATGCATTTAACAAAACCAGTAAAGGAACCTCGTCTTGCTCATTTTTCCATTTTTCATTTATTCCTTTATTTGGTATGATTTAACATGCATAGCTTCAGATGTTTCAGACGTAAAAGATTTCACACCATGCCCTCAGACTAATGATAAGGAAGATAAGAGAGAAGCCAGAAGTCACTCAATAAGAGTTGCAAGATGACCTGAAAGCAGCAGGAACAGCAGTTACACAGAGAACAATAAGCATTGAAGTGCACCGCAATCATCTCTGTCCCTACACCTCACACAAAACTCCAAAAAGCACAGAGATGTCCATCTAAAAGCATTTAGACAAACCAGAATTCTTTTGGAACAATATACTCTCGTCAGACAAACCAAAAATATAATTATTTGGCAATAGTTCAGCACATCATCATTTTGGAGAAGGAAGGGTTGTGTGTATGATCCAAAGAACACCATACCCACAGTGAAGCATTGGGGGGCATCATGATATGAGGCTCCTTATCTGCAAACGGCATTTACGTCATTGAAGGAAACGTGAATGGAGCAATGTAGTGGGACATATTAGAGGAGAATTTAATCTCCTGGGCCAAGAAAGTGAATTTGGGGAGAAGATGGAAGTTTCAGCAAGACAACAACCCCAAACATACAGCCAAAATTACTCAAGAAGGCCTTGCATGACCTAGCCAATCTCCTGACTTGAATCCCATTGTAAATGTACTGCAAATAAACAACACAATATGAATGCTGTAAATATTATTTAATGTAATTACCTGCCAACTCAGTTGCCAGTGAAATAGTTTACATTTACAAGGTCATTTTTTTTACAGTGTAGACTCAGGAATAGAATATAGTGGGATGCAAGGGACAGAGATGGGAGGAGAAAAGAGAGGATGAATAAAGACAGAGAAAATAGAGATAAAAGTGAGTATGGGGTATAGTCAGTGAGTAAATAAGAGAAAAAAAGAAACAGAAAATGATAGAGGGGGAGTTGAATAGATGAGAAATAAAAAGAAATAAAAAAGATTGGGATAGACGTGAGAGAGATGGCTAGAGAAAAAAGTGATTAGAAACAGGAAGAGACAGAGACAATTGAGAAGGAGAGAAGTACTGGGAGGAGTGGGATGCAAGACGAAGAGATGGTAAGAAAGAAAGATGAAGGTAGAAAGAAGTGAGGATGTAGTAGTGACAGAGACAGCGAGTGAGGGTGAGAGAGCTAGAGAAAGAGGAAGCGAGAGAGAGAGAGAGAGAGAGGAGGGGTGAGACACTGTTACGCCATCCAGGTGAGTGTCAGAACACACTTTTTAAAAGAGCGGCTTGTCATTCAACACCGCATCCCCTGCCATGGCAACCGCTTTCTCCTCAACGACACACACAAGCATGGAGATGTTCACGGATGATGACAATGATGACGATGTAGCTGCTGCTATAAATAGACTGTTATTTTTACCTCTGCCATCTTGGCCTAATTTCCTCATTTCCCTGGTGCTTCCTGTGGACGTGTGATTATTGGGAGGTGGATTTGAAGGCACAGGAGGGCTGCGGGGTTTCAGCCTGCTGCTTTCAGGTCACTTACGGCTGCAGGAGGATGCAAATCATACTCATATTTGTATTCGTCATATTCATATACTGGGCTTCTGAAACCGCGTTGAAATGGAAGTACACTGCAGTCTCTCTTTTCACGGTGGCTGTTTTAAAGGAAAAAAGCAAACCCCTCCACGCTTCATGTCTTATTATAATGTCAATAAATAACTTTTTGTTCAAGTTGTTGTCATGGAAACATAAGGATGAGTCCTCCAAGCCTTTGGCATCACTTGGTCTTGCTTTCAGACCCACAGCATTTTGGTTCAGAGCCACAGTTCTTGTGCGGTGGAAAAACAAACCAGAATGGTTTCATCATCAACACCAAAATGTGCCCTTTTTTTGAGTGCTGATGATATCAACCTGATTCTGTCAAAAAAAAATTGTACTTCATTAGTCAAAGATGCAACTATTGGCCTAGAAAAGTTCTCAGCATTGTTCAAACTATACAAACCATCAGTAAATGTGTCAAAATCATTTGTTTTACACCAAACAAAAAGTGCAATATTAATAACGAGGATGGCTATAACAGTAAACTGGAGCTAAAACCTTTATTAACAATCCAGAATTTACAGGCAGAATTGTGGTCTAAACAGGCAGAAGTCAAATGATTGAGCAAACCAGATCAAAACTCAAAGAACATTGGGAAATAATGCTCAGAATTGCAATAGGGAAAGGATGGCAAAACCTCCCAAAGAACAGTGCAGAAAGAGTTCTTTAAATCCACTGAGCTGATTGGATATAAACAGGAAACAGGTGTGTTAGAGTTCAGGTGAGTGTGATGAGTTGTAAACTCCGAGATAGAGACTGGGAGGCGGATGTGACAACTCCATAGCTCAGGTGTTGACAGCCAAATTTCTTAGAATACTGACTGACTAAAAAGTTAAAAGAACTTTTTTGAAGTCATTTGCATTAAAGTAACCAAATCAGTTGTTTTTAATCAGTAAACTCATTAGAACGGTTAGCTAGAAATGACTACAATTTTGTTTATTCATATTTCACATTTACATTTACATCATTTAGCAGATGCACTTATCCAGAGCGACTTACAGATGTTCTTTGTAGTCTCCATCAAAAAAACTTGCATGTCTTCTTTGTTTCTGGAGGGATGGAGGGTCCAAAGGGAACGTGGTGCAGAGCAGGGCAGGGTTCGATGAGAGCCTTCAAGTAAATGGGGGCTGGTCTGTTTTTGGCTTTGCAGGCAAGCATCAGTGCTTTATATCTGATGTGGGAAGCCAGTGAAGGAAAAGCAATGGGGTGTGGTGTGGGAGAACTTGGGAAATCATGCAGCTGCATTCTGGATCACTTGCACAAGTCTAGCCTCGAGACAACAAAACAATCTGAACAAGCACCTGGGAGGCCTCAGTTGATAGATGTGAATGGATCAGTTACTTCATAAATACAGTAAGAGTTGCTCCATATCTCTAACAGGTACAAACAGACAAACTAAGTAGGGGCAAAACAGGTGAACACAATGAGTAACCAATGGAATGAACAAAACAGGCACATGGCAAACAAAAGCATATGGCAAAAATTGTGACGATATATCCAAATGGACAATATATCCAAATGGAAGAAATCTTCAATAACACTTATTAACTCTGACCATCTTGAATTTTTTAATATTTAAAGATTTTATTCATTTACCTTATCTACAGTAGCTGATATACCGTATATAATATATATAGAATATAATAATGTAATACCCATATTCATATCAATCTAATTTGCAAAGTTTTTTGACATGCTGTGTCTTCCTACCTCCATGCTCATTTTTAATAAAATACAGAAGACACTGTCTATAAAACAAATATATTGACTTATCAAAAGAATCCGCTTACAGATTTTAAAGACAGACTGAAATCTCTCCACACTGATTTCTGCATTTAGTTAACTACACAATAATGTAACTGTCCATTGTTTATAGCGATATCAATTCCTTCAGGTCTCATTATCAGATCCAGACATTATTACTTTTTCTGCATTGTTGTATTATTAACCTTCAAATCAAATCCTCTGATAAGCTGAAATACCAGTGTGATTTGGGTATTAGATTTGGGTATGTTACCCCGAGAGGCTTCATATTAACCAGTGTTCTTAATTATTAAAGATAAGCAGCTTTAGATGAATTCAAAGGCACAGGAGTTTATGAAAACCTTTTACATTTTAAGTTTTATCTTTAATTTTTACACTAAACTGAAACTGGAGATGGTCTCAGAAGTGAAATCGGCGTTAATGAGTTAATGCGTCACTCAGCAGTTCACTTAACACTTAACATGACATAAGGATTGAACAGTTAGTCCTCATGCTCAGCTCTGTCCTGTGCTATTGATCATTTTATTGCAAAACAATTGTAAAGTGCATTTTAACACACCTGAACACTTCTGGTGTTTTTAAATACTCTTTATTGCAAATGATATAGAGCCACAAATCTCTGTCACCTGCTTTGGGAGCCTCCTGATGGCAAGTGTGTGTGCAGATGGGAGTGTAAATAAAACAGGGAGAGACTTTAATAATAATAGTAATTATTCTTTTTTAACACATGTATTTAAGTTCTACTCTCATGTCTAAATGTTCTGAACATCATTTCTGTTATATAAATTATGAATTTTAAAACTTTTTAATGAAGAGCAAAATATTAGCGGTTAGTGTCATCGCCTCACTTTTCCAGGGTCCCTGGTTCAATCCTGAGCTTTAGGTACTGTTTGTTTGGAGTGTCTGTGTGCTAGGAATAGCTAGTAGTCATTACTAAAACCCATTCACCAATGGGGAAATATTTTGAGACCAGTAAAATGATTTTGCGCGAGTTGTGGAGAAAAAGTAATACATCTCTGATGCTTCGGTGGCTCATCCATGGGTTGCCATCAGCCAAATCATTTACAATGTCAGACATTTAAATTGCACTGAAATACTAATTACCTCTTTTGAGTGATCAGTGATTTTTTTTTTTAAGTTGCTGCTTGACAGATATAAGCCAATGTTTCATTGCTTTGCTCGTCTTTCTAGATGTTGTGCAATCATGGGGCAGCATGCTCACTTCCCCATTTAGCTCCACAGAGTTATTATTGCACCAGATATTTTGAAATGCAACAAGTGTTATTAGAGGCCCATGGGGGCAGATATTACGCTGCCCCATGCTCGGGGAGGAGCAGTGGACAAAACAATTAATGGGGTTGCCACATTGAGCTAGTTTAAAAATACTCAGAGGCCACCAAGGTCTTGTTTTTTTTTTTTTTTTTTTACAAAAATCATTAGAATTAAATCTAATAAAGTGCAGACAATACAGAATTATTTCTGTTGGAATGGATACGTTACGTACATCAGAAATGTGTGCACACCACGATGACCTTGTTTCCCACACAAAGAAAAGAAGGAAAAAAGAAGAGTGCGTCTCCCTTCTCCATCGCAAAGCTAGTGTAACATCTTTTATCTGGAGTTTGAGATGGAAATGGTAAATGATAGTAGCTCTACTATGTTTGTCTCACAAACAGGAAACACTCCTGCTGTATCAGAACCTGTTGAACAAAGGTAAATCTAAAACCACTCAAAACGAGCTGCTAGACTGTACACTGGACTGTATGTTGTATGTATGTATTTATGTAAGCTTATAGCGTAAATCAGGTGTGATATCCTCTAAGCTTAATTTTGTTTAAGGATAGAAATCTACCAAAATCTATGATCACGAGCTGCTGTTGGATGCTTCTCAAGTTCCACTGTTTTGCTGTTGTTGCTACGGTGATGTGAGAGACTTGTTGAATGTCTGATGGCAGACTGCAGTTCTGCAGAACAAGGCGTGCCTAGACTTGTTCAAAACGATCGTTTGAATTTATTAAATGAACTGAGCCATGTGCATGAAGCTTCACGTTGATTTTCATTTTTTTTTTTCACTTTTGATATAAAAGTAGATAGAGAGCAGTGCTAGGCTATATTATATCAATATATAACATATATATATCAATATCATTTTCACTGCTACATCATTTTTGCAGACCTTAAATAAAAGTGTCGTTGAATGCAGTTTTTTGTTCGTTTATTATCAAACCTATATATCCTGATACATATAGTGTGCCACAGAAATGTCATGATGTGATTTTTTTTTTTCATTTCACCCACTCCTAAGTGAGAGAATGCATTTTGAGCTGAAAAGAACAGCCATGTTAAAAGCAATCTGCTTCAGGTCCTGTTAAAGGAAGATCTTATTTCATTCTCTGTTTTCTGAAATCCTGACGTGCTCCGCATGGTGGACACTCCGGATGAGCGGGCCTCCCGCAGCACGAGGATATTGAGCAATAAAATTGCAACACACTTCATCGCTTTTCTTTAACGTCACCGCATTTCACTTTTAAGGACAAATTCCCGGCCTGTAGTTATTTAGCCATCGCTGGAGGCGATCAGCTCGACGCGTTAGTGAAGGTCTACGTGTCCGACCCCATCTACTCTCCTTGTGCTTAACTGAATTCAGCAGTGACTCCAGGTCATAGAGGAGTATGGGGAAGGGTGTGTGTGTGTGTGTGTGTGTGTATGTGTGTGTATGGGTGTGTGTGTGTGTGTATGTGTGTGTGTGTGAGGAGAAAACTAGAGGAGGTGAGAAGAGGGGTACTTCAGCGATGCTCTTGTCCCTGGTGTCCTTGAGAGGCGTCAGTAATAGGGTGTGTGTGTGTGTGTGTGTGTGTGTGTGTATGTGTTCTGCATTCAGGATCACCACCACAGCAGCATGTATGATGGACCTGAGACGCTACCCACTGGATGAGCAGAACTGCACACTGGAGATTGAGAGCTGTGAGTAAACCAGGCTCTTTTTTCTGTCTCCTTGCCTCTGTCCTTCTCTCTCTCCGCAACACACACACATACACACACACACATGTACAAGCCTCAGTTCAGACCTCTGACGCCTCCTCCTTCCCTCTCACAGTCATCCCGTCATCGATGAGGAGCCGTTTCTGGTGGCCTTTCTTACAGCAGCAGTAAATTAGAGCATTACAGCACTAATAAAAGCCCAACATCTTTGTGCTTATTAAGATGAAGGTCTTTTGAGTTTGGCTATTACTATCTGTAATTGTGCTAATAAAAATTGAAAGACATGAGTGATAGGATGATAGGGAAGAGGTCTCTTGTGTGTTTTATCAGCCCCTCTGGAGTAATGGATGTCCATTCGTGATGTGCTCTGTGATGTGGCCCGTTTGATCAGCCACATGCCAGAAGCATTAATAAGCACAAACCCTAGCATCCTCAGACCCATGTCCCATTGCGTTGCACTCTTTCCTTTTCTCTCTTTTTCAGTCCAGTCCTTCAACCAATCACTGCCATCTGATGTCATCAGACTCCTCCCTCTCCTAAGCCACTTGTAAATTCCAGTCACTACCCGATCCATGCCCCCGCCCGATTTGCCCAATCCACAATGCTGCCTGATTTTATAACATTATTTTATAGAAATTACCATATGTTTCTTGAAAGCAACTCGCCAACCCTGTAAACATGGATAGAGTAAGTTCTGTCATGCTTTGAAAAATTTAATTGAATAGGGAAAGTTAAATCAATTCTTACGCAAATTAATAAATAAGGAAACTAAGGAATAAACCATGACAGGGTGTGCTGATATAGGAAAATAATTAATGACAGGGATAGCATAGGAATATTTTCCAATAACCACACATCCCAATTACTATTATTAATAACTGTTTTATTAAAGAATGACACATTGTACTTTTTATCAGTTTATAGTTATATTTAATGTTGTGGTTTTTGGATTTTCTCTCCAATTGGTCATCTGCCAATTCCCACCCACCAGCCAGCTCTCCCCTATCATACGACAGCTACAAACCAGTGAGGGAGAAGGCTAACATGTGCTTTGCATCTTTTCGAACTTCTGCTCATGCTGCTTCACAGGGCAGCATGACACAATTGAAGGAAAGCTCTATCTGCCATCTTCCACATACATGAGCTCACAGATGCCCATGATTGGCTAGTGTCGCTGTGAATGACAAGGGAGAGAAAGTATAAACCTCTCTCCACTCAGAAAGCATGGCCAATTTTGCTCCCTAATCCCTAGACACTCGGCCACGGTTTGAACTCTGCCGAAGTGATAGCAGTGTGAGTGATGTTCACTAAGCAAACAGGTGATTTATTCAAGCCAAGCTATATACTCTAACATACATAGTTAAATAGCATGAAATGAAAATCCAGCATATGTATAAGACTTTATGCACATGGAGTTATTGCAGAACAGGTGATTTCCTAACATGCCTAAACAGTGCAAAAAGTTATTGTTAGGAAAACTGCACATTTCATATCTTCATATGCTGTGATTAAGACTATCCAAAGTATAATAAAGTAAAAAAGTTTGCAAAGTATATAAAGCCTTGTTTTTCATTTTTACTTTTCCTTGTTGCTGGTGAGGCACCCTGGTCTTTTCTTCACCTGGAAATGTAGATATAGTGTACATTTAAAAAAGGTTTACGGTACTTAAATAGACTGTAGTTTTTAGAGGGTACTGCCTCAGTTACAAGGATTGGTTCGTTTTAATATTCTTTTTGTCATTGTCATTATATTCTTTGCTGACCAGCATTAATATGGAAGCATGTGATGGATTGACTAAGAGTGTAAATCCATTTAAACAGAGCGTGGTGGGAAACACTGACGCTACCCATCCACACCCCCTGCGTGGATCATGTAGTGACATCCTCCAGACACACCAGTCAGTTTCCAGACAGAAATATCTCCATTTCAGATTATAGCATTACGCAAATGTTAATTTGCTGACAGTATTGAAACATTAACCATGTTTATATGCAAACGTGCAACAGTGGATGGGAATTTAAAGTACAGTCCCATATACAACTATAATTTTGTCAAAAACTGAGCAAAATATGCAAAGTTCAGAATCCAACAAAGACTGCAGAAGTGCAAATGATCAAACAAGAGGCACGTCGTATTACAGGGGAGACCTGGCAGGTGGGTGGGAATTGGCAAAAGATCAAATTGAGGAGTAAAATGGGAGCAAACTAAAAAAAAAAAAAAAAACTAAAAGAAAAGAAAAAGAAAGAAAGAAAGAAAACAACATCTAAAATCCAGACAAAGAGTCAAAACCTGAAAGTCAAAGTATAGAAAACAAAACAGATGAGGGCGAACACCAGAAGAATCACAAAACCAGAAAACAGAGCAAATGTCAACAAATGGAAGGAAATAATAAATACAGCAAATGAAAAAAGGGTTTAGAAATGTAAACAGTAATGCAAACAAGAATTGAATTAGCAAAGAGTGATACAATATGAGAGGTGTGTATATACAGTTAGGTCTGGAAGTATTTGGACAATGACAGAGTTTTTGTGATTTTGCCTTTATGCACCACCACAATGAATTTGAAATAAAACAATCAAGATGTGATCGAAGTGTAGACTTTCTGCTTTATTTTAAGAGGTTCCACAAAAATATGG